>QEPC01011341.1:1605358-1621477 GCA_003113815.1 Sphenodon punctatus
TTTTTTAGCTCCCCCACCTGATTTATTATTTATTATCTATTTATATATTATGAAGGCCCGGAGCCCTGTTTTAATAATTTATATTGTTAGTGTTGATTTTAAATTGTATTTTATTGTATTGTTTTTATTGTTGGAAGCCGCCCCGGGCTGTTTGCAGGAGGGGCGGGGTACAAATTTATAAAACAAACAAATAAATAAATAAATAAATAAATTCCAACTTACCATGCGACACGTCTGCAGCATCTTACCAAATTTCATTCTCCTACATATCCCCACCATTGGGGGAGGTGGGCACAGAATCACCAACGGATGGATGGATGTTTGGGGGGGGGGGGAATGACCCATTTCAGCCCTTGTAACTTCCCTCCGCCCCATCCCTGCAACCCAGGCAGAGGGAGTCCCACAAACGGACCGGGAGTCAGCGTGGGCCCAGCGTCGCCACTGGATTGATTGGTGCCTGGAACGAGGCCCGTCGGTAGCTGCCCCAGCTAAGCCACCCAGACAGAGCGCGTGCCGGATGAACATTTGGACTCAGCAGAGAGCCAAGCTGCTCACCAGAAGGTACCGCCTTGCTCTCCAAAGCCTGGCCCTTTCTGATCCGACAGTCTTTAAACGCTTTACGGAGGCTGATGAACCACGGCCCCCGTCCTTTGAAATACCGGAGTGGCACCATCCCCATCTGACAGAGCGAATAAAGGACCCTGCCTTGGGTCACAGAGCGAGTCTGGAATGGAGCCTCAGCTTCCAAATCCCAGTCCAGGAGCAACTGGGGTTCCTGAAAGATGACCCCCCCCCGAGATTTCTAGCCGGGGGCGGGGGAGCAGAGTAGAGCCAAAGCAAGCCCAGAAAAAACAGGCATCCCATCAAAACGACGATACCCTGAATCATTCTGGGTGGATCAGGCACTAAGCAGTACCCCCAGCTGGAGCCCAAGCTCCTCAACTGACCATTCATGAGTTACCTAGATTACTGCTTGGCCGTTTGGCCAGTTTATTCTTCCCCCGATTGCTCCACGCCGGAAAGGCGTCACCTGCTCAGTGCGGGACCTGCTTGGTAAACCAGGAAGGGGGTAATAGTCATCCCTGGGATTTGGGCTGTGCAGCTGACTGGGTTCCCCAATCGGCTCCCTGCTTCAGCCCCGGCCGGCCGAGAGGTGAAGCCATTGTGGCGGAGCCCAGAGGATGCTCCAAGCCGGCGCTCTCCTCTCCCCTGCTGCTGCGCAGCCGGCCAGGGGCTCTCTTGGGATCCGCCTCCGATGGAGCAAGAGGAACTGACTGAGACCAAGAACGTAATGGGGAAGCTGAGATCCCGGGAGCTATGCCAACCGAAAGCCGCGAGAGGAGAGGAGCTCCTGGGACGCAGGCAGAGATGAAGCTAGGCCGGAGCAGATCTAGGTGCAGAAGACGAGGGGCCTCCTGTTGCTTCCCCTCCCAGCCGGGGAAGACTTGGCTGCACCAGGAAGCGCAGGTCCCAGCCGCTGCGGTTTATAGATACGCCCTTGGGCCAGGGCAATATTGCCGCTTCTCCCTGCAGGTGGGCAGGGGAGGTCACAGCCACAGGGCGGGGCCAGCTTCAACAGGCCCCCGAGGATCATGGGAGCCGATGCTGCGGCAGCACAAGAAATCCAGAGTAGCCTCATCGCACTCGCAAACACGTGCTTAAAGGTCAAATCTTCGCTGGTTTAAAGATGGTGCAACTCCATCGTGACGAACCAGCCGCGATGGTGCCCGTTCCATCCTGGGAGTCCTACCGGCCCCCCCCCCGGCTGCTAAGGCAGCGCCTCCTCGTCCGTCCTGCTGAATTCAATCTCCTTCTGGGCCATTACCCCCGGCAGGCAGGCAGAGAGAGGATTGCCTCTTTCAGTCCCAGCGGCAGCTCCCCAAGACGGCCAGGCAGGAGAGGAACCAGCCCAAGCCCGGGGAGTACCGTCTCCCAGTCAGCAGCGAGGGGCTCCATGGAGCAAAGCAACTGACCCAGCAAGCAGGTGACTCGGAGCGGGGCGTGGCTGGCCTGGGACTGCTGGCTGATACGCCAACCTTGGAAATAGGGGGCGGGGATCATCTGGCACACGCGATGAGACCGATACTCCATCGAGCCCAGCATCCTGTCGCTTCGCAGAAATACCCAACAGGTCATAATGGAGAAGGCCAGGAGCACGTGTGTGCATGTGCGTGTGCGTGTGTGCGTGTGCGCATGTGTGCGTGTGTGTGCATTTGTGCTTGTGCGCATACAGCGAGCAGCTGGTCTTCCTTGCATGGTGCTCTGCTCACTCTTCCCAAGAAGCCTGTGTGCATTAAAGAAATCCCTCTCCCGCGGCGTCTGGTTTCAGCCCCATTCCCAAGCTGGGGGCCAGAAGGATGGAGTCTGCAGCCAGGAAGCTTGAGCTGCGACCGAGCACGCCTCACAGGGGGGAGTCACGCTGGGGAGTTTGCGCAGAGCCTCGGAGCAGAGGCGTCTGCCATCCAGGGCCTGGTCACTGCTCCGGTTTGTGCCGTGCATCGAAGGGCAGGAAGAGAGAGGAGAGAAGAGGCTGGTTCCAGCTCAGCACAGAGAGGACACAAAAAGGTCCAAGAGGCAACTGGCTTGACAAGTATCCTTTCACAGCGCTCACAATGACAGGGACCGGTCCAGCCAAGGGAGCAATTGCCTTATCTGGGGTAAGAAGCAAACGGCAAGAAGGCCAAACGCCAGAAACCAACAGTGCAAAAGGCCCAGTACGCCAGAATTTCAACCAGACATACAGCATCCTCGGAGAGACAGCACGGTTCCCCCCCGACTAAGGGGTGTGTGTGTCAGCCTTGGAGGGGAAATGGGCTAGAAAAGCAGCTTCCTCTGCTCAAAGCATGAAATGCTTCCATTAACGTAACCCAGGAGCATGGTCATGGCCGTCATGTGACAGTCTGCAGGAACCAAAAGAGGAAGCTAAATCTGCTTAGCTCCAACATCTTCAAAAGCCAGCTCTGTGTGTCTGTGTGTGCACATGGGGGGGGCATGGGGTCACAGACGCTGCGCAGGGACATGGACAGGCCTGGGAGTCAAGAGAGAGTCGCATCTTCTCCTGCCTCAGCACCAGCCTGCTCCCCCAGAAGAGCAAGGACGGGCCCTGGCTAAGTGCCCCCAGGAATAGTCTCGTCAGGAGAGGGCAGCGCCCCCAGGCCCCCGTATCTCTCTCTCTCTCTCTCTCCCCTCGCCCCCCACGAGGCTTGCTGCCGATGCACATTTTTAAGGAACGTATGAACATTACATCTTGCAGGCCCTGCATTGGCGAACACTTAGGTATTTTTCATAAGTGTTCCTTCAAAATTTGCATCAGTGGCAACCCTCCCCCCCTCCCCCCCCCAAGTAGCTTGGTCAGCACTCAAGGGCCCTGCTTCTCTGCCCCTGTGAAAGCAGCCAGGGACACAAATCACAGGGCTGGGATTGCGGCGATCTGGGCTCTATGCACACTCTGCGAGGAGGAGATAAGTGTAAGCAGAAAGCCAGCATTTGACAATTCTTTGAAGGAGTTTCCTGTTGCTGGAGATAATAAATATTTAAAACCAAGCTCCAGTCGAGTAACTCTCTGGCTCGAGATGCTGCAGCTCAGACTCTCTCTAACGTGTTAATCATGTGCATTTTACCAGCCCCAAATGCCTCTCTCTGGTCCAGCTTTTGCTAAGCGCTGACAGAGCCTGATGCAAGAATGGCAGCAGCAGAAAGCAGAGCATTGCCGAGGAAACGTCATCTCTAGCAGACTCTCCTACTGCGGGAAAATAGAGGGGGATTTCACAGGATTTCCCAAATTCCACCCCGGAGATGAGCTGTGTTCAGAGTGGCCGCGTAATGCCTGGGTCAGAGGAGACACAAACTTGTCGAGGATGTTTGAGCTTCTTGTGCAAGAAACTGCTGTTCTCGCTCCTTCCTGGAGTTTCAAGTGATGACATTGCCAGAGGCTTCCCGGACTGGGGGACAGAATCCACGATGTTCGCTTGGCAATGCAACCCATATTCCTCTGCTGCATGGCAAGCCTAAATTGCTGCCGCCTGCCTGCCCTTTCCCCTTGTTTGGAAAAGACAAATTCCCGATGGATTCACCTGCCGAAGAGTCAGTCTTGAATCATAGAACTGGAGGGTCCAAAGGGATCTCCAAAGGTCATCTAGTCCAGCCCCCTGCTCCAAGGCAGGATCCCCTCTCCCTACAGCGTCGCAGACAGAGACTCGTCCCGCCAGGGTTTGAAAGCCTCCAATGAGGGAGATTCCCATAACCTCCCTGGGGAATTTATTCCAGTGCCTAATTGTTCTCACAGTTTGGACATTTCTCCTAGTCTCCAGCCAACATCTCCCTTGCTGCAGTCAAAGCCCGTCCCCTCTTGTGTAGTTGGGGAGAACAAATGCCCGAGAAGGTACGGCTTTAAAAAAATAAAAAATCTTCCTCCCAGGAAAAACAGTGAAGTGTCACCGATGTAGCCCACCCCCCAGTTTTACCCCTTAGAGAGAGAGGCCTTCGGACAGGCCTCCAAGTTCCATGTGTAGTGCATTCGAGAGCCACTGGATTTGGGGCACACTGGGTAGAATTCCAAAAGAAGCCAGCCCAACAAGGATTTCCTCTGTAAACTGGCCCCCAGCCCAGATGGCAGTGCTGGACTCCAGGGTTTTATTCCTTCAGGTGACCTTACTGGGACACAGTTTCCCTCCATGTGCAACAGCAACAGGATTTGCTGGGTGGAGCTCATTAACGTTTGCAAAAGCAGGATGACAAGAGGAGATGAAAAGGCCTAGAAATGAGCTACTCCCTGTCCTAAACCACTTTGTTATTTGTGAAAGAAAGAGATGTTTCTTTCACCTTGAAAGGCAAATCTGCAGAAAGCTGCTTTTTATGCCCCTGGATATAAACAAGCTGCCTTTCGCTGAGGTTACAGCGAACCCACAAGAACCACCAGCTGTAACCAAGGCATCCTGCCAGGGGTACCTCCAAAATAGCACACATCCTGGCAACAGCCCTGAAGCATTAATAAAGCCGTAAGTAGGTTAGAGAGAGGTGGCAGCAGCCGCCCAAACACTTCTGGGGTTTAGGACTTTTTAGAAAGAATCACCTAGACTTTCTAGTCAAGAGAGAGAAAGAGAGGGCGGTTGCCATGTTGGTCCCCAAGACAACGTTGTTCAGGGGATCTCTCTTATTGAACCAGACGGAATTGGGGAGATCCTGCAAGCTTTCAGCTCACACCGGACCCTCTCTTAGGGGCATACCCAGTCAGAGGAAGGGTTCTGTGGACAGCTTGCAGAGCCTCACTAACGCCCGAACCCCTGCGTCTCCAAGAACACAACAGCACTAGCTTCCCCCAGGCCCCAGAGCCCTGCAGAAGCAGAACCTGCCCAGATCTCCTACCTGCTCCTAAAGCCCTTCGATGATGTGCGAGACGACTCAGCCACTCACTTCCTAGCTGCTGTGCAAAACGGAAAAAGGCAGGATTCCGTCGTGCCGAAAGACCCAAATATAGTTTCCCTCCGGGCAGCTGATGAAGAACGCGCACAGAAACAAGAATTCCCGGGTGCTTAGCATTGGGTTTAAAAACCGAGGGGCTAAATCCGCTTATCTCTTATATAAAACGGCTAGAGAGGGCCAGGGAAGCGGGTTAAGATCAAGCTGTACCTGGCACCCCAGCTGAGGGGATGCTTGGGCTGCAGTCAGGAATGTAAGAGAAACGCAGAGCAGGGACAGCTTCTGGAAAGACGCTACATTCATCAAAGCGAGGAGTCGGGGCCCGGGGTGCCCTTGCTGAAAGCGCGAGGCCGGCTAGAAACACGGGGACAGGGCCCCTCAGGGGGATGGGAGGGCTGAGACTTGACAAATCCAAATTCATACAATGGCAGCGCTGGAAGGGACCTCAAAGAATTCAACAGCAACAGCACCCCCGACGGGGGGCTGCTCAGCCTCTCCTTGAAACCCTCCAGCGAGAGAGAGAGCCTGCCAGCTCCCTGGGCAGCTTCTCCCATTCCCGGACGGCTCGGAAGGTTTTTCTATCGAACCCACTGTTTTTAGTCCTAACACTCTATCGCCAGGCGGAACAGTCCCTTGCCAGCTTCTTGGGGGCAGCCCCCTAGCTATCTGAAGCAGTTCTCACCTCTCCCCTTACTTTCTTCTTCGCTAGGCTAAACCTACTCAGTCCCTTCTTCGCTAGGCTAAACCTACTCAGNTCCCAGGGTGGGGCCCGGCAGCGTGAGGGCGGGGTTGGGGGGGGTACAAAGGACCGGGTCTCTTGGAGGCAACAGGAGAGAAGATACAGGATCTAGAGTTCTGGTTGGCTCGGCCTGTCTACAGAAGGATGGGGGGGGGGGGGTCACCCCACCCCCGCCAGGGGCCCAGATTTCCCTGGACAGGCCCGGGTGGGGGCTGAGTCTTGGATCCGCCATTAGCCAGAGAGAGGAAGAAAGGGACGGGCTTGTGTTTACACACACACTCCCCTCGGCTTTCTCCACTTCTGCTTTTTGTTTCAATTACGCTCACCCTTGCCAGGCCGGCCGGCTGGCAAGCAACTGAGAGTCCTCCATTCATAACCCAGCAGCGCCCACTCCCCAGCGCTCCACCCTGGGCAGTTTCCTTCCCCCTCCCCATCATTCCCGCGGGACCACAATCAGTCCCATCTTACAGGGCCGATTATTGAGCTATCGATGCAGGAAACAGGAGTCGGGGGAACTGAAGCCCATTACAATTCACGATGCAGAATGGGCCTGAGAGAATTGTTGAGCAGATCTCCCCGTTCCTATCCACTCTGCACATTTATTTGATTTTTATTTCATAGTATTTTATCCTGCGCCCTCCTGCACCACAGCAGCTCAGGGTGGCGTACAATGGCGTGCCCAGCGGAGAGACTTCCTCCCAGCTTATTTTTGCAACCGATTTCTTGGTATTAGCATATCGCAGAGCAGGGGATATTTGAGTTCTTTAGATACACAAGCATCAGGGACTTTCCCACCCACGCACTACTGGAGCTCGGAGGTATTTTAATCACACCCAGAAACAACTCTCTTCTGTTGGCCCTGCCAGACACTCCGCACCAAATATCGGCTGCCACCCTGCATGGAACTGCAGTCCCCCAGCCCAGCGGAGTGCTTCTCGGAGAGCCCGTCCCATCACCGTGCTTGAATCCCCGAGAGCAGAGGACGCCAAGGGGAACCCCACTCCTTGCCACAGTTTCAAGAATAAATTACTCCCTCCCACTCGATCCGATTTGAAGATTCCCCCCCAGCTATTCGATGTGTCACAAAAGGCCAGGCACATCGAGCTTTGCACTGTAGCCACAGGAGCTCTCTGGAGCAGCAAAACAGCAAGATCCGTCTGTCCGGGGAATAGCTTCCAGAAGGGGAGTAGCGGGAAAAGCCCCTTCCCTTCACACGTATTATCCTCTCTTCCGGGGCATAGTAGCTCGATTGGAACGGGCTCCCTCTGAGCCCTCCCCCCAACACCAGGCGACGTAGCTGCCCCGCCTGTCCCTAGCGGAGCTGGATCTCTTTCTAGTCTAGTGGACAGGGTAGAGACTCGCCCCCAAGCAGGCGAGATGATGGGATCTGACGGGTCTTGCCCTCTTCCAAGATCTACGATGACTCAAAAGCCATCGCTACGTGCAGGGAAGGGACAGCTTTGCTCCAACAATTAAGTCTGCAAAGATGGCGCTGGGGGCAAGTGGGGGGGAGGTCTATGGAATCCTAGCCCAAAGAGTTATCTACTCCCAGTCCCTCAGCTTGGGAGCGCCCTTCCCTTGGTGGTTTGCCAGAGATAATGTAAGACCTATTTATTTATCCAGGCCTTTAGCAGGCAGGCATAGGACCTGGGAGGGTCTTAGTGGAACTGATATTTTTTATTGGTATGTATTGATATATTTTGTGTTGCGAGGTGCCCTGAACATTCAGGGAAGGGCGGAATAAAAATCCTCCCAAAATAAAATAAATTAAACGGGATCCACAGCACCTGCACCGTCCCCGAGAGAAGCCCATCTAACCTATTTTTAAAGGCCGCTGGTAAGAGAGCCCCCCACAACCTCCCATGGCAAATTATTCCACCATCTAACTGCCCTGGAGTTGGAAAACCCATCTCTCTGCTCAGTGGACAAGAGGGTGTTGTCTCTACAAGCCAGCCCTACGAACTTGGCCTGAGACCCAGGAATCAAGGGGAACTCTCTCCGAGTGTCACCACAGTGGTTCTGTCCGCCAAATGAAGCTCCAGGAGCTCCATAACATTCCCCCAAAGTCTGCCCTTATAAAGTCTCGTGCAGTGAGTTCCTGATGGTTGAAACGAATCCCCCGACTCTCCCTCCCCGCCCCCACTCCAAAGGGCTCACTTTTGTTCTGGTGACCCGTCTCATCCTTATGATTCCCCTCTTCTCTGTAACCAAACGTCTCAGCTTCAACAATGTGCTCCTCCCCATTGTCCTTCCCAAATTGTAAGCCCCTCAGGGCAGGGATCTGACTCTCACCAAAAGGTTTAGTGCTAGGCACACTGATGCAAACGTTCTGCTGAACACAAGCCAATCCCTTTTTACACTGTCATGTATCCCACAAGAGGAGTAAGAACTTATTTGCTTGACTAGACGATTGGCAGCTGTGGCTTGGACTAAAGCAGCAGGGAGCTGCCCCAAGGAGCAGGAAGGGGCTAGTTTTATGAAGTGACTCTTCGGAGAGGAACTGCACTTAAATAGAGTCCATGTTTACTGGCAAGCGCGACCAAACCACCCCACCCCCCTTCGTCAAAAGCTGCTGTAAGGGTTCATTTTAGTTCCTCCCAGCAATGAAGGATATCGCTGCGGGGATTGAGAATACCCCAATACGGCACCTTCCAAGCACTTTGGACCAATGGGCCACCATCCATCAGCAAGATTTCTCATGGCCCTCCAACGCCCCCGCTGGAGACGGGCGGCCACGGCACGGCACCCAATCGCGGTGGACTGTTGCCAGTGGCTGCGTAAAGCAGGTGGCTTCCAAAACTAGCATCCCCTGGGGACAGGGCAGCAGAAACCCACGCCCACGTTACTGTCCCTTCAGCCAGGGCCTCTAACGGCTGCCTTTGGGAAGCACTGCCCCCAGGACATGCTGGTGGGGGGGTGCCGGGTTCAGTTACGTGAATGCCCCCTTCTCCGGGCCACCAGGCGTGCTTTGCCGTCGCTTGCAGCTTGTTCAGAACGCTTGGGCAGCCGTGACCATAGCCCGCCCGCCCGCCCTGCGCTCTCTGCACTGGCTGCTTGGCTGAATTCAAGAATTCACTGCCGAGTCTCAGGGCACAAACGGTCTCTTTGGGACCGGCTCCTGGAGCCTCGCAGGGAGGGTTATCTGCGCTCCGCAACCACCCGCTGCTTGCGGATCCTGCCATCGCGCCGGATCTCGGCAGGCGATCCGGCCTTCGCTGGGGCTGGCCCCTCGGGCTGGAACTCGCTCCCTCTGCCTCCGGTCAACTCTCCTCACCGTTAAAAAGCACCTAAAGTCTTCTCTTTTCTGCAGGCTGCGTTCACTACTTCCCTTTCGTGGGATCCCGCTTCCCTCTACTTGTTTGAAATGCATTTGTATTGGAAATGGATTGGATTGTTTATTGCTGCATGGCAGGGGGCGCTATAGAAATAAAATGATTATGAAGAAGAATAAAATAACAATTAAAAATAATAATAAAACAGCATGGTACATGGAAAACAAAGGAATGCAGGAGTGTGACCAGCGGCACAATCTAGCCGTGCCAGCTTGGGGATGCGGGAGTATTACGCGGTCAGTTACTGTCACGGCCAGCGCCATTTTGTTTACACCCACTCGCCTGGAAATACCTACACGAATGCCAGACGAATCCCAGTTCAGGCGCTGGGTCCAGTGAGGGATGCTGCCACCTTTCCCGGGGTTTCTTCTGGGTTACAAGCGGCTTCAGAGACTGGGCAGCCGGAGGGTGCGTCTCCGGTTAGTGCCGCACAAAACAGGCCGGGGCGAGTTCTGTACGAAGCAGGCCTGAGAGGCAATGGTCCCTACGATGGCCACCTAGGCATCATTTTAAGGAACACGTATGAAAAATACATGTTGCAGGGCACGACATACATATATGTTCCTTCAAAATGTGCCGCGGTGGGCTTACCGCGAGGGTGGCAACAATGGTTCAGAGAGGCGCGTCGGTACATCTCAGCGAGGGAACGGGTTGACGCCGCGCTACTTCCGTTTACCCGGTGTTGTCTCCCAAAGCCGAGTAAGGACTTCGATTTACATCAGAACGCGGCCCTAACAAGCCTGGCTATATTCCAAGGATGGGGGGCTGACTGGCCCAGAGCGATTCCTCAGAACCGACAGCCCCTTACTGCCTGGCTCGGTGGCAGGATTTACAACAGTGCAGCTCTACACATCTAGATGTGTATAAGAGACAGCCCCCAAACAGCCCGCACTTCTGCATTTTCCAAAGCGATCCTCTTACTTCACCTTTCTGTGACAGCTGCCCACCCAAAGGGGAAGCGCTCTGGAATCAGGAGGAGGTTTGGCCACTATTTCCTGGTCTGGACTAGGGTGTCAGTCCCTTGAGAACATGCACAGATTCCATCGGACCAAGCGCTCTAACTTGGGAAATGGAGCTTGGGTGGGCACAGCTCCCAGAGAGCGAAGGAACAATCGCACGGTCCTAAAATCTATCCCGGCAAGAGATTGATCTTGCTCACGTTGGAGCAGTCAAGCCATAGGCACAGAGGGGGCAAACCAAAAAGCGATGGCAGTCTAGACTAGGATGCGCGTGGTGTCACCCATTTACGATTATCCAAAATATGCCACGCACTGTGTAAAAAAGCAATAGTCCTGTAATCCTAATAGGTGGCAATAAATATAAGCCATCTATATTCATGTCATTTTAATCCCTGTGACACATGGAATACAACGATGTAAGAATACTCTAATTAGCAATCTAATCAGGGGGCAGCATAGCTCAGTGGTAAGAGCGTGTGCTTTGCATGTATAAGGTCCCAGGTTCAATCCCTGGCATCTTCACCTCAGGATGCCTGGGGGAGGCCTCCGCTAGGGGCTTGGAGGGGTCTCAGGTAGCACGCCGCCGGGATGGCCTCTGCCGGAGACCCTGGAATGGAAGAGCCGGATTTCGACCCAAATTTGAAACCTCTGCTGCCGTGTCAGGTTGTGACAATACTGGGCTAAGATGGACCATTGGTCTGGCTCAGTTAGGCTAGTTAGTTAATAGTTATGAATGTGACTTTGCATCAGTCATAGAAGTAGTTTTGAAACGAGACAGATCCAATTAAGAGGAATAGACACTCCAGCCCGTAGAACAATGGGTGTCATCCCAGCCAGGAGACCACGAGTGCTGATATGGAAAGTGACTTGGAGAATCAATGCTAGACTTTACTTGCAGAGCTAGTGGAAATGTTTATCATCACTAGGCAAGAGCTTTGGACAAACAAGGAAGAAAATATATATCAATGTAGGAGTTTATCAAATACTTTTTAGATTTCTATATTTATTTACTTATTTATTATCAATTTATACCCCGCCCCTCCTGTAAAACAGCTTAGGGCGGCTAACAAATTTAAAAGAATAAAAAATACAATAATATAAATTTAAAACAGTCATAATAAAAACAAACAATAAGAACAGGGCTAGGACAAAATAAACAATAATTAAGGGTAGGATGGAGATAAAAACCCTAACCCACCCTTATAAGCCAAGAATAAACACGGAATGGTATTCTGCTCTGGAACCATGTACAACAAAGTCAGCCAGCACCGGAACCATGAATGAACGTTGCTAAGCAGCAAATTTCAGGGCATATTTTTGAGCAAGGACAGGTGTAAGGACAGGTGCACAGTTTATATGCTGTTTTAAGTCCTTGTTTTCAGTAGCAACTGTCTGTAACTCTGAACCATTTCCCCCTTTTATTTGAATGTGATCTTAAAGCTTTATTTTACTCCTTGTTTGTGCATGAGCGTTTACTGAACCGCGCACAAAATTCTGAAGTAGTTTATATATACAGAGGAGAGCCTACCCAAATACGTTTTCTACAAACTGCGAACATCCCAGATTCAATGTCATTCTCCCCCTCAACCCTGACTGGTTCCACCAGGCAAAAATAGGGAAAGGCTTCCCTCATCTTTGCAGGCTCCAAGCTCCATCACAGCTCCCTGCAGGCAGGGGGGATTTGGGGCCAACCGTTCCCTCCCCTCATATGGAGCTCCAGCGATATGGAGGGCAGTCCAAGCTCCATGTTGAGCAGCGACTAGTACCCAACCTGGAGCATCCTCCTACCCTCCGACCAGCTCCAGCGAGCCCCCAGCACAGAACTGCAGCTGCCCAGACTGTGCAGCAAGGCTAGGATAGAGATTCCAGTGTCTCCCCTCTCTCCGTAGCCCCCGTCTCCTGCCTGCAGCGGCTCTGACTGCAGCAGCCACAGGGCGATGACTGTATTCTCACCCACAATGGGTGAGGCCCTTGCAAGGTGGCCAAATGTGCAGACGCTGAGCACTCAGGGTTCAAGGTTGCAGAGTGCAAGGCAGGCTGCAAAACAGTTACCGACAGACCCTGCAAGGCTTGGGGGGCCGGGCAAGAAAGTGGCAGTTGAAATTCAAAGGGTGAAAAGAGACAAGAGAGTAGCCTGGATCAGACCCCTCCGGATGGGTGGCACCTGCTGCCCATTAGTTAGGGGGCCACCAGCTGTTTGCCTCCACACACACCCACCCACCCCGCACGACATTATCCCGGTGAATGTGGAGCCTGCCGTGTGGGTGAACGCTAGCTAATGCAAGCCAACGTGCGCCTCGGTTAGAGTGTGCGCAGTCTTTGTCTGCCCGTGTGGCAGTCCGTTCGCACCGTAGAATCCTGGGTGGAGCATCAAGAGTCATCTGGCGAGCGACTGCATCCTCAAGGGGGGGCGCGGGCAGAACGCCTGCCCATCAGCCCGGTTCACTGTGTGGCACCTGGCCTGGAACCGGTCTTTATTTTTATAGCTGTGTGGGGCAGGGGCTTCACGGAGCAACCCCGAACTCCAGTGGGCGAATCTCTCCCCGGTTCACACCCAAAGTGGCTGGTGCACGCTGGAAGAAGCAATCTGAACTACCCTCCCCCCCTCTGCTACACTGCAAGTGAGAAGCGTCCGTACCCCTCAGAGAGAGAGAGAGAGCTGGATTCACCAACACATTGACTCAGCGCTCCGGTCAGACAGGCCGCAGAACCAGAATGAGAGGAGCTATTAAGAAAGGGAAAGAATGAAAGGCAAAGCCAGTAGCCATTTTCGTATTTGAAAGGATTACTTGGCATCCTTTCAGGCTATCTGAACACTAGCCATGACCCAACACAAGTCCTTGCGTATCCAGTTTGGGGGTGTTGGCCGGCCGGGTTGGCATTACGGTTGTGTCGATTTCAGACCTCTAGTACAAACAGCACCCAAACCCTAGTGGACTGAGACCAGGCACCTTGTTCCCAAAACTGCCGTTTCCAGTTTGGGTAGCACAGATTTGACAGGTTTAGAAATTATTTTGTAATTCCCTCCCTAACCCCCTCCATCCCCCGGAACTGGTTTCAAGCCCTAGAAAACATATTCCAAAGCATCCTAATCCACCTACAAATCCGTGGTGTTGTCCACAACTTGAACGCTGTGGCTGCCCGTCTCAAACAGGATACAGTGGCGTTAGAGAAGGGTAATTCTCCAGAGAAGGGTAACTGCCATTATCTTGGAAAGGCTCAGAAAAGGACAGCTCTTCAGCTTAGGAGAGAGAAGGGAAGAAGGACCAACTTTCTTGCGTTACAGGGGGTGGGGGGGGAGGAACGACACTTCCATGAGGGTAATTGTGGCTCTGTTTTCACGGCAATTAGCGCACATAGGAAAGCGTTATTATTCCACTTTTCTCCCACAAGAACGCCCATGATTGTAAGAGCTATATCGGGGGGAGGAGGGGGGACCCAGTTTTGCGCGAGTGTTCTCGCGGGAGAAAACTGGAACAGCTGCAATTGTCCTTACAGAAGTGCCCCTTCTCCCCCCCCCCCCAGGAACAAGAGAGAGCAGCTGAAGTCATGAATGGCGGCGCGGCGCAGAGAAAGTAAAACAGGGAACTTCTAGTACTACAGAAGAGAGTAACAGGAATACAGAGTACCGGATTAAATAAACAGGCTGCAAATTCACCACAAACAGAAGGAGGAAGGACTTTTTCACTGAATGCCCAATTGTCCTGTGGGACTCCTTGACAGGGGATGGTGCGATGGTCAATGACTCCGTATGTTCATGGAAGACAAATCCGTCAGTGGCTCCTTGCAAGCGGGTAGTTAGGGAATGTAGCCTAATGCGCAGGGTGTCCCAAAAGCTCTGGGGCCGAGCAGAAAATGGATCAGGTCATATATTTTCTGGGAGGTTTTGATACACTTTCCTCTGAAGTGTCTGGTGCTGACCACTCTAGGAGACAGGATACTGGGCTGGATGGACTGACTGCCCGAGCCAGTCAGATAAGCTCCCTGACCCCCTCTGCTGAAAGAGCCGGCCACGCTCAGTCCCAAACAGACTTCTGACAGCAGAGCCAGTCACCATGTGGTGCGTGTGTAGAACATTTCTCACCTGGAATTGACAAGCGCAGATTCATCGCCAAGTTCGCACGTCTAAATCTTTCCAGAGGCAAGAACAGATAATTGCACAAAGACTCCTTGGCGCGGGATGGTGCATTAATTTACTCCTACAGGAGCATTCCCTGCACTCCATGCAGACCCATGGGCAACACCTCGCCATTCACACCCAGACAAGTCATGCTGAATAATTTAGAAGTGCAAGAACCGGCTTTGAACTTAAGGCATGCGAGGTGCCGGATTTCCCTCCCCCCTAAAAGGCAGACGGCCCCGACACCTCTGTACGGTCTGTCCCTTCCACCTGCGCAGCAAGCTGGAGCAGAACAAAGGTTTCATTATTGAGCTGGTCGCTGGAGTGGCCAAATTCATGCTGGGAACACACTGATGCGGTCCCGTTTGCTTCCCTTATCTTTGGAGAGTCGTTCACAGGTTTCCAAGCCTTTTACTGGATCAAAGCACCACAAGAGGAGGTGGCAAAGGTCACCTTGGGATGAACGTTCTGGAAAAGTACCAACAATTTCCCTTGAGCCAGGTGTTAGGAGTGTGCACATTCCACCCAGGAGATTAAATAATCATTTCAGCATGCAAAGTGATTTGCAATCCTTATCCACCTCACCCTCACAACAACCCAGTGAGGTAGATCATAGTTATTCCCATTTTACAACTGGGGAAAACGGAGGCTGAAGAGTGACTTGCCCAAGGCCACTCAATGAGTTCATGGCCAAGATGGGATTTGAACCCTGGTCTCCCACATCCATGTCCGACACCTTAGCCAGGGTTGTCATTATTATTATTATTATCATTATTATTATCAAGCATTTATATAGTGCCAGCAATGTACCTGGCACTTTACAAAGTAATTGAATAGACACGGTCCCCGCCCTAGGGTTTACAATCTGAGAGACAGGGGTGGGGGATATGAAGGAAGGGGAACAGAGGGAGAGCCAAGGAGTGAGATTTAATGTGGACAAGTGCAAAGTGATGTACATTGGGGGAAATAATCCAAATTATGCGTACACAGTGCTGGGTACTAAGCTAGGAGTTACCACTCAGGAAAAGGATCTGAGAGTGACTGCGGAGAATACACTGAAATCCACAGCGCAGTGCGCAGCAGCCGTCAAAAAAGCAAACAGAATGTTAGGAATTATTCACAAGGGAATAGAGAATAAAACTGAGGATGTCATAATGCCTCTATACAAATCAATGGTGCGACCGCACCTCGAATAGTGTGTGCAGTTCTGGTCGCCCCATCTCAAAAAAGACATAGCGGAACTAGAAAAGGTGCAGAGAAGGGCAACGAGAATGATCCAGGGTATGGAACAGCACCCGTAGGAGGAGAGGCTTGGTAGGTTGGGGCTCTTCAGCTTGGAAAAGAGACGACTGAGAGGAGATAGGATAGAGGTCTATAAAATCATGAGTGGGGTGGAACTTGTAAGCAGGGAACGGTTATTTACCCTCTCAGCTAGTACTAGAACTAGGGGACACTCCATGAAACTCACAGGTGGCAGAGTAAACACAGACAAAAGAAAGTATTTTTTCACTCAGCATATAATTGGGTTGTGGAATCTACTGCCAGAGGCTG
>QEPC01011341.1:1641505-1683844 GCA_003113815.1 Sphenodon punctatus
TTCCCCCCCCCCCCCGCAGAGCGGATAGTGTTATTCCCCACCCCCCCCGCAGCAGATATATTGTTGTAATATACACACACTCGCTGTAGATATATTGTTTTCCACTCTGAACCTTTGTGATAGGGCAGAATATAAAATTTAATTTATTAAACAACTAAAATGTCTGTTGTCCATTTCCTATCCTTTCATCCGTCTAATCTAACCTCGCTCTCTCAATGACCCTGATGTCACTGAGTGATCCGTCCGTCTCTCTCTTCTCAGCCTCTCGTGCAGTACAGGGTGCTGCTTGTCACTTCCTAGGAGCTCAAACAGGGACGTGGTGAACCCCTGGGTCCGATGGGTTTCCAGCTGCGGCTGCCAGGCCTGCTCCTGCCGCCGCCACCAGAGCCATCTCGGACAGCAGCGCCCCCCACCGGCCCGGGCGTCCTCCTCTGGGTCTGCGCCAGCTCCACGGGAGCTCGTCTTGTTCTCACCCTCAGCAGCTGCCAAGGGCCAAGGAGCCGGGCAATGCTGCTGCGCTGGGGGGGCAATTCTCCAGGGGGGAGGGGAGCTAAGATACAGAGATTTGGGCTGCCGCTCCGGGGCCCGTTCTTTTGGATCTCAAAGTCTTTGCAGGACACAGCATGGCCAGCTCCATCTGCCAGGATCCAGCAGACAGTCACAAGACTGGCTTAAAAATCATGAGAAGTTTTAAAAAATAAATAAATGATCAACTATTCTTTTTTTAAAGTTTGTCTTTTGGGTTTAGAGCCTTTCTGGTGCCGTTGGCGTTTTCTCCACAGTCACAATGGTGGAGAGAAACGTCGAAGCGACAAGCAAGCCTAAAGCTTTTGCGCCGGTCCCTCCTAGCCCCATTTGTTTGGATGTGGGCAGTGCCAGGGCTACAGCTTGACTGCAGGGCAGGCCCAGCTGTGGGGGGGCAGCTTTCAGAAAACCATCCAGTCTCCGGAGAGATGGCCGGCAACTCCATGAACCAATGGTGGGTCAGACATAGCGGGAACTGCTGTCCTGCACAGAGAGACCCTGCAGTTAGTTACGGACTTGGGGTTGGACTGAATCGCTCACTTTGCCCAAGTCAGTCGTTTCGCAGAGGCTGTGCTGCAGCACGAGCCAGGCCAGGCCCCTCTACTGCTGATGCAGCTACTGCTGACACAGGGCCGGCGCCGCCCCAAACCCTGCACAGCATTCGGTCACAGAAGATGATTTGCATAACACAACATTACACTTTGCCAAACAAATCCGCTGTCTGAACTATGCAAAGTGCCCCAGCCATCCGGGGACCGAGCGGACTGGAAACATCTCTCTTACGGTTACCGTCATCTTAGGGAGAAGATAAAGGCGATTTTCGGTTACTGAGACATATTTAAAACTCTGTCTCGTGCTATTTTTGTTTTATTTTCTTCCAGCTGAAAGGAGAGAAGGGGATGTTCCCATCTTGTGTGCGTTAGGGACAAAAATGCATCCTGGCCTCAGATCATTAAGGTGCAGTTGGGAGCACATTCTGTGACCAAAGCATGAGAGCCAGAGGTGCAGTCCGTGGGAGTCCCGCCGGGGCAGGACTGAACCCTTGAAATCACCCGCAAAAGGAAAGAATGGTGTTTTGTGTGTCCTGTTTTACACCTTTATGAAATAGAAAGAGGGGAATTTCCTGTTTGTCCTTCACATTTAGAAACTGGGGTCTTGTCAACTTCATTCCCCCTGAGAGATCTTACAGATACTTGGAGAACGGCAAGTATGTGCCAGCCCTCCAGACCCCAGGCCAGCGAAACCCCATTTGGAAGGGATTTATTTGGGTCCGGGGCCCTCAGAGTTCTTTGGGTCTGTGTTTCGCGAACACCCATTGAACTCAAAAACATTTTAAAAAGTAGTGGAAGAAAAGAATTTTTCATAAAGCATCATCATCATCATCATCGCCGTCGCCACCGCCCTGTCTGGCCAATGGTGTCTAGAAGGAGTGTGGTTGGTTACAGAACTAGAGTTCCAAAAAGGGAGCAATGGGGGAGGCAATATTGTTACAATGATTATTGTGTCTGTAGTGCTTTCAGCATTCAAAGTGTTTGACATTCCTTACCTAGTTCCTCTCGCAGTAGTCCTGTGAGGCGGGACATTATTATTCCTGTTTTACAGAAGGGGAACAAACGGAGGCTGAGACTTGCCCAAGGCCACCCTGGAAATGTATGGCTAAGACAGGATTTGAATCAGGATCTCCCAGGTGCCAAGCCATAAAGATGGTACATTTAATTGGACCCAACTGCTGTTGGTGAGCTGCTTTCTAGCTATACGGAGCCCTTCCTCAGACAAGATGAAAAGAAAGTTAAGGCTACAACAGAGCCAAACACCAGACAGGGTTACAATCCTGACACCAGTGGGTGTTTACCTTTCTCCTGGATGTTTGCTGTTACATCCTGAACTGTCTGTGTGTCTAAATCACTCACCCAGATCTTAAACATCCGGATCTTTGAACTTCTGCGTAGAACTTCTCCCAGAACGTGTGTGTAAAAGGTTCTCCTGGTAAACTGCTTTGCTCCAGGCAGCTGTGGTCACTTGGTTTCCATGGCAGCTTATCACGTCTACAGCTGCGGCTACTTTAGGCTGCCTCAGGGCAGTGTTTGTGTGACGAATGCATCCGGAACTTACTTGTGAACTTGTAAACCCAAAAGATTGAAACACCAGCACTTTCACGGATGTGTAAAAATGGTGGGGGGTTGTTCCCTAAGGGAACCCCTCTCAAGACATACAATGGAATCATGTCCTCTTTTCACCCCCAGTGGGGCTTGGGGCTTGTCCATTTCACCAGCTGGGAATGCCATCTTGCAGCCTGAAGCTTTGCCTTGTCAGTTTTACCAGCAGGGCTTTTGGGCTGCATTTATATTTAGACTGCCACCCGAGGACAGGTGGGTTCCCCCCATGGTTACATAATGTATAGGGTCACCCCTGTCGGGAGCTGCCACTGTTAATGGGGGGAGGGCAGACACAGTTAAACCCCCCCCCCCCAATGCATCTTTAGCCACATTGCACACTGGAAGGAGGAAGCTCGTTTCATCACCAGCCGCTCCGAAGGATTTGCATAAGAGCCTGTTGTTTCCTCATTAGACTCTTTCATGGAGGGAGGGGGGGGGCTCCTGTCCTGCCCGCCAATCAGCAAACTGAACAGCAGGCAGAGCCAAGGCCGCTCGAGGGACCCAGCGAGTTCCTGGCTCCTGACAGCAAGGGGCCTGTCTGCTGGCGTGAACAACTGGGTGCAGCTGCAGCTGCCTGGGCCCCTATTTGACTATGCCTAGGAGGGGCTAGCCCCTGAAAACTGGGGTGCAGGACGCATCTTCCCCCTACAAAGCCCCAAGAGTAGAACAGCCACGCGGCAGCGGGTGAGGAGCTGCCTCTCGCAAACCCCATCCAGTTCAGCCCAGTAAACAACTCTCTGACTCATCTCTGCTCCCCCCCGAGAGCCAGCCAGCCCCCCAGCCCCCCGGCCCTGACTCAGACTGCACCATCCTTCACCCCAGCCGCGGGGGCGGGGGCCTCTCTGGCTCACCGGGTAGACACCCAGCACTTGTTTTGCAAGAGGCTGGGCTTTTTTCTCTCTTTCTATTTGATGTGGCGTTTCGACACTTGTCGCCGCACTGAACGTGTTGACTGTTTACAGGAAGGGCCCTCTGGCTCTTCCTAGGCGCACAGGATGGGCCTAACTCCAGCAGTCGAGTTCCTCAAAGATTTCCCCTCCTTCGTTTGTGGAAACCCCACCTTCCCACTCAGTCTCCCCGGAGCGGGGGACATAAGTCCAGCCCTAACCCCCAGGCGGACTTCCCAGACCAAAGCCATCCATCCTCCCCAGAGCTCAGGCACATGCTCTGTCTCTCTTGCCCTTAGCGGGGCCACCGCTGCCAGTGTTTAAGGAACACTTGTGAAAAATACATGTTTCAAGGCCGGTGCCAATGCAGACCCTGCAGCATGTATTTTTCATAACTGTTCCTTACACATTGGCAGCGGTGCCCACCCTAGCTGTCCTCCACTCTTTACAAGGTCCGAGACCGGAGGAGCCAAGGCAGCAGCAAGATGCACCCTTAGGGCTCTCTCTGGAGACGCTGCAGCTTACCTGCGTTGCCCACATAAGCCTGGAATCCTTGCTCTGAGTCCACCCGTGTGTCCGAGTTGGGGCTGTCAGGGTCCAGGCTTGAACCTGTGACCTTGACAAGTAGGGAAGCTTCCCCAGCGCCACACGGTGGCCAGGCTTGATATAACATTCCCCCTGTATGCTTGGTGCCTTGCCTTGCTTGACTCCTCCCCCCTGGAGCCCTCATTGGCTCCCAGCAGGATAAAAGGCCTGATGGGAGTCGTTGCAAGCTGTGGGACATCAGTTCTTGGGGGTGATCCTGTCTGCCTCCTGGTCTACAGCTCTTCCACCTATTTCTTGCCTAGTCCTCTCTGGCTCTGTTCCCCCTTCTGGTAGCTCTGATTGTCTGGCCCTCTTGATTCCTGTCCACTGTTTCTCATTAGCAGTTTCTTACCTTGTTCCTACATCTGCTGTGGGGTGGCCTTGCGGGGGTCTTGCTCTGGTGTAGGGATCCCCCCCCCCATCTCTCTAAGGTCTATGTTCCCCGCTCTGCTAATCCGCCCCTGACCTTTGCCTCGCCCACATCTATAGACTATAGTTGTATGACTCTAGCTTACCCTTCTGCGTTGTGTCTGTGTTCTTTAGTTCCCCGTTGCTCCCCCAGTTCTGGTTCCCCTAATTCCCTTGTCTCTTGTTTCCTGTTGCTCCCTTAGCTCTCCGTTGCTCCCCTAGTTCCCTGTTGCTGCCCCAACTCTGGTCCCCTAATTCCCTTGTCTCTTGTTTCCTGTTGCTCCCTTAGCTCTCCGTTGCTCCCCTAGTTCCCTGTTGCTGCCCCAGCTCTGGTTCCCCAGCCCCTTGTCTCCAGTTCCCCGTTGCTCCCCCAGCTCCCTGTCTCTGGTTCCCCAGCCCCTTGTCCCTTGACCTCGATGATGAGCCATCAGCGTTCATCTGTCTCTTATACACATCTAGATGTGTATAAGAGACAGTGCCGTGTGTGTGCATTGTGTGTGTGAGAGTTGGTGCATGCCATGCGTGTGTGTGTGTGTGTGTGTGTGTGCGAGTTGGTGCATGCCATGAGTGTGTGTGCTGTCTCTTATACACATCTAGATGTGTATAAGAGACAGTGCCATGAGTGTGTGTGTGCATGCATTGTGTGTGCAAGAGTTGGTGCATGATATGAGTGTGTGTGCATGCATTGTGTGTGCGACAGTTGGTGCATGCTGTGTGTGCATTGTGTGTGTGAGAGTTGGTGCATGCCATGCGTGTGTGCGAGAGTTGGTGCATGCTGTGTGTGCAAGAGTTGGTGCATGCCATGAGTGTGCGTGTGCATTGTGTGTGTGCGAGTGGTGCATGACATGAGTGTGTGTGTGCATGCATTGTGTGTGCGATGGTGCATGCCGTGTGTGTGCATTGTGTGTGTGAGAGTTGGTGCATGCCATGCGTGTGTGTGTGTGTGTGTGTGTGTGAGAGTTGGTGCATGCTGGGGGTGTATGCGCGTGTGCACATGCACACAGAACTCAGGGATGTGATTATTTCACACAGAGAAAAGGTTGCAAAGCGGATTGATCGCTTGCTGGTTTGGCTGTGGTGTTTGGTGAATATTATGATCCCGGGAGTCTCAGTAAAAGTACAATTGTCTCTAGGCCCAGATGCCCACGTCTCACAGGAAAACTAGTTACTAACCAGGTCACACGCAGACCAAGCCTCTGAAGAGGTGAAATCAAAGGAAATAAGGCCAAAACGTTTTAAGCTGCTTAATCAAATAAAATGACTAAAATGGCTCATGAATTACAGACGGTTTGTTACTCCCATCTCCGCTCTTTAGTGTTTGGGTTGGGATAGCGCCTAGAGGACAGGGCGCCCCTGCAGGAGAGACGGAGACAGACTGACTGATCGGGGTGGAAACAGACAGACGGCGATCATTCACCTGGATTATTTTCATTTGATTTATTTCCATTTGATACCTCGCCCTCCCCCCTAAGGCTCCGGGAGGTTTAGTGTGTAACACACATAAATAGACATTAAAAAATCCCTTTAAAGATCCAACCCTAAAAACCCGGCCCTCGATCTGTAACCCTGCCTGCGAAACGCTTCCCCCAAACAGAGACGTTTTCCGTTGCCTCTGGAGTGAGAGAGAGAGAGGAGAGAGAGGAGAGATTTGATTCATCTGGATGAAGAGATTTGGGGGGATCATAAACGTGACAGGGGCCCCTGGGCCCAGCTGGGGCCACCGACACATCAGTTTCCAGGCCACCAGGTGCGGTCGCGCTGCTGCCCCAGCCTGGCTAGGCGGTTGACCTGGAACTGGTCCCCCAGATGGTGGCTGCCTGACCCGTCCTGGTGGGGGCCATGCCGTGGGCGGGGTTGCCCAGCTGTGCGGTTGTTCTAGTCCCCACCCCACCGGGTAACGGTGGCTCCAGCACACGGTGGCTACCCGGTCGCTGGTACGACGGGTTAGCGCCGGGAGCAGGGGTGGACGCTCAGGGACCGTGGCTTCCTGCAGGGCCGCGGCCCCGGGGACTGCTTGGGATGGGGCGGGCGGGGGGCAGCAGGGGGAACAGACCCCCCAGGACACAGTGCAGCCAAACAGCAGCCTAGCTATTTGCAAGAGCCTGCTCCTCCTCGTGGCCTCACGTGCAGAGCGATCCCATAGTGCTGATTTTATATATAATGTCAGTCTTTATATGGTTTGAATATGCCACGAGCTGCTGTCGCAGGATGGAGCGGCTAAGAAATTGAAAGAAAGAAAGAAAGAGCAGTCGCTTGGTGAGCCTGGTTCAGCTCGCACACGCACACGTAAGAGAGAAGTGTGCTTGCAAGCCAAGCCAGTTGCCCCTGCGGCCAAAGCAGGCAGTTTGTTGGGGGGTTTCCGTACTGCATTCATCAAGAAGGTTATGGGTGAGGAATCCAGGCCTCTGCGGTCCTTGCATCCCCCCATCTCCCCCCACGCAGGGTGGTTCTCTACTGGAATTCCCAAGCACTCTCCCGGGTGCTGTCCAGAGTGCTAGCGAGAAGCAGTCGCGCTCCCCTCCTGAGCACCCCCAGCAAACCGAGGTGGCCCAAAGAGAGAGAGGGACACACACACTGCCAGCCCCATGGCCAGGGGCTCAATGGGGCACCCCAGTTCTGGGGCTGTAAGGACAATCGTTCCCTCCTGATCCCCCTGTGCGCTGGTTCTGCAGATGGATGAGCAGCTGTGTCAAACCCCTGGAGCAGAGCAGAGCCCGGCCCAAGCACTTTGGACCAATGGGCCATTGCCGGCTGTTGTGATGGGCCGCCTGTGGCGGGAGAGAGCGGGATAGGAATTTGTTAAATCAAATAAATAAATTAAATTAAACGTCTCCTAGGTCAAGACACGCACTGGGGAGGCTGCAGCGTGTCACCTGTTCATGGCGGGATGGACAGCTGCATGAGACAGCGGCCCTGGCCCCTCTGCGTCCCCTGATGCTGAGGGATAGCGAACGCGGTTCGGAGTTCAGACAGAACGTGACTAGTTCGGTCGACCGAACCAACTTCCGAACCGAACTCGAATTCGACCAAACTGTTCGGTCGAATCCAAACCAGTCTGGAAGGCCAAAAACAGCTTAAAACACCGGTTTTTAATGTACAAACTTGGTTCGGAAGTTTGGAATTTGACCGAACTCGACTAGTTCGGTCGACCGAACCGAACTTCCGAACCGAACTCGATTTTTGAACCGAACCAAACCGAACCGAATTTCTGAACTCGCTTCTGTTCACACATCCCTACTTCTGCTGGGGACGGGGGGGGGAGGGACTCCATTTTATGCCCCATTCCCCATTTCCACCATGTCCCCCCCCCCATGATTTTCATAAACCACCCCCAGCACTCACATGCATTGTGGGTCACCCCTTCTCCCCACCAGAGATGGCTGCAACATCAGCGAGCAGAAAAACCTGCTTTGTCGTATTATGGGGTTAAAACAGCCAATTGCTTTCCTGCTCTATTAAGAAGACCAAAGGCTTTGTCTGACTCACTCCACTAGGTTAGTGTGCAGGAAAATCAGTGCAAGAAAAGAACCCATCGCCCTTTCCTTGGAAGCGGCTACTCACAGCGACATGCTCCGTACTAGTCAACATCCTCCCCAGAGAAGGGGTCCCTCCCTCTCAACCTGGTTCCTTGTCACCTGTGCGTACAGACCTGCTCCCCTCATTGCTTGGGCTGCTTCTTCCTCAATAGCCCCTCATCTTGCATCCAGCGCTGCTCTGCCCCAACCAAGCTTGGAAATGCAAAAAGGGCATATTTGTCATTTCCCCTGACACCCTGTCTGGGCGCAGGAATTAGAGCTGCATCAGGGAGTGAAATGAGTACCCGTGCGGATAATGCCTGGATTGTCCGGCACCTCATTGGCCTACCAGGGGACCAATCAGTTGGGGAGTTTTTAATCGGCCTTGGTGCCGTCTGGCCTTGATACGCTCATGATTATTTTTTAAATTTAAAACCGAATCTGCAGCAGGTGTGTTGCCACTGTTGTGGTTCGGGATGGATGAATCCGTAACAGCCTGTTACAAGCAGGTTTGGATTAATCCAAATCCCTAATGCCCACCCTGTGAGAGTGGACAGATGCCTAAGAACTCCTGTCATGGCAGTACCTCCAGCCAGCCACCCCCAAAAAAGCATCTTCTAGAGCTCGCTCATAGGACAAGCTGGGGGCTGAAGGCTGGGTGAAACCTGACACCCAGTGGCTGAGCTCGGCACTTGCACCCAATGGAGAATTGTCTTTTCAATGGATTAATTCACGCGTTCATTTCAATTCCTTCTCTGAGACTTCAAGCTGCAGGTGAGCCCAGCTGGTGGAGAGGAGCTTAAAGACCCCGTTCTGCTCCACTGAGCTGGAGGGCAGCTCGGCCTTTGGAGTAACTTAGAGCAGCCCAGTGGCTCCTTTAGATTAGACTTGAAATGGATAATCCGAATTTGCCTGCTCGCAGTTTGCCTGCATAAAGGCACTATGAAAACTGTTTCCACTTCATTTATTCCTTTTGGGGTTTTGTTTCAGGTATTTTTTTCTCCCGTTATTTTGGCTATTTCACTAATTTCAGAAATGACCAAAATAACGGGACCCCCAAGCGTGAAGACTCCTACACATCTGTGATTCTCAGCATGCAAACAATCTTCCTGAATGTGAATTTTGCTCTATGGGTCCCCTCTATTTTAAACGATATTGCCTCAGAAACAGCCAGTCCCGGCCTCCCCCTGCCCACTGCACCCCTATGAGGATGAACACCTGAACTGGGTGTCTCTGGGATTCAGTTCCCCCTGCTGTGGAATCATAGAATTCATACGAGTTTCAAGTCCCTTCTAACTTTATTAAAAAGGTTCCCTACATAAACAAATCGATTCCAGTGACTGGGTCACACCGACCCCTCCAGGCCCGGTGCTTGGGGCATAGGAGACTGCCTTCTATGGGTGTAATCCCATTGGTCTCCCTTTGCCCCGGATCCATCTGCCTGTCGGAACGGCGGCCGCCAGATGTTTGCTCAGGTTGGGCTGGGGCAGTGTTGCATGGTCCTATGCCCAGAAATGTGGAGCACGTCGTGCGGGGTAAGCTGGCCCGTCCCTCGGTAACAGGCTCCCACGGACGCCTCCCGCGGGAGCGGCCCCCCGGCTACATGCGGGTCTGCCAGCACCGTGGACATGTCAGCAAGGATTGGGCCCCTGGAGGAAGCTGCCACCAGCCGCCTGGCAGCTGTTGGAGCGGTGGGGGCCGGGGGGATGGGAACACACACACCCCAGCTCCCTGCCCATCAGCTGTTGGAGCGGTGGGGGCCGGGGGGATGGGAACACCCCCCCCCAGCTCCCTGCCCATCAGCTGTTGGAGTGGACCCCGAGGAGGAGGTGGATCAGCCCCGAGGGCCTCCGCCGGAGTGACCACTTTCACAGCCGGGGTTTTTCCTCCTCCTTGGGGTCTGCTCCAACAGCTGACAGGTGGCTCATGACAGCTTCCTCCAGGGGTCCAATCCTGCCACCACTGCAGTCGAGTCCTTGGGCTTCCGGTTACGCTGCAGTGATGGGGCTGTGCACGCCCTGGGACCCACGCGCAGGTCTGTCCGTTTGAAGGGCTCCCCGCGATGTCCCCGCAGGTGGCTGCTGTGTGGCCTGTATGAAAACACCCGGTGTCAACCGGGGACACTGGCGAGCAGAGCTCGCATTGTGCCTTTTCACTTTTCCTTTCTCTACCCCCCCCTCCCTGCTGCAGCTACTCTGGCCCTTTCTCGACCGCGCGTGTCTGTGCGCTGACTGGCCCCAGGCACTGAGACTTTGGGGGAGCCTGGCCCATGGATCCATCAAAGCAGCGGTGAGATACCGCGGCTGGCACTCTGGGGACAGTGGGGACCGGTGGGGTAATTGGGCTGGTCCAGGGGTGCTTTGGGAGACAGCTAGATAAAGTGATTCTCACAGATCCCCCAAGGAGGCCACTAGATTCTGTGGTCATACGACCTCTGAACTCTTAGTCCTTCCTGGAGAACTGCGTCTCCCCAAATGCCCGCTCTTAGGCCCATCACAGTCACACGGGGAAACACATTCTCCAAATTCTGGGGCCGTTACTAACGCTGGGTCCTCAATAGAAACAGCTTGATTTTCCGTGGGGCGGAGCCACCTACATTAGGGTGGCCAGACAGACACATGTTTCCAGGACACTTATGACAAAATACATGTTGCAGGGCAGTGCCTAAGGCGCCGATGCAGGCCCTGCAACATGTATTTTTCATAAGTGTTCAGGCAACATTTACCTCTCTGGCCACCCAAAGCTACACACAATCATGTAGCAACGTCACTTTATGTGCCTAACGCTGGGTTAGGAGCTGGAGTTTAGAAACCTGGGCCTGAAGAGGTCAATTCCAGCGGGACCTCACCCATCCCATGAGCCTGTGTCCTGTAAATCGCTATTCGCACTCAGTGCAGTGATGGACGGGTGGTAGCCAGCAACAAAAGGGTGCCCAGGGGTGCCCAGCCCCCAGGACAAGGGCATATGGAATGGCCCCAAGTGCAGAGGGCGGCATGGGGGACCCCCCCCCCTTCTCCCAGCAGCAGGGGATGTCCCTCCACCTCCCGTCTCTATTCTAGCTACGCCTTTGCCCCAGGATGGAGAAGGGGAGGCAAAGAGGCGGGTCGCCTTGTCTTTCCGCAAGCAAGGAGTTCCGTCACCCAAGGCCAGGCTGGGGGGGCTGCAGGCATCTCAGAGGAAGCGCAGGAAATGTTCTGAAACCAGAAGGAAACAGAAGCCCCTGCGAGCTTGGAGTCCCACAGGGCGGGTGTGGGAGCCAGGGTGTAGATTTCTGGTGTGCTTGATGCAGCTACCAACCTGGTTTCCGTGCGTGTGTGCCTCACACGTCGAGCCCACGGGTAAACACAATTGGCTACAGGTGAAATCACAACAGTCCAGAGCAGGGCCATGCTGCATTCGGGGTTTCAACAAAACCCAAATAAACCAGAAAAAGCCCTTTTTGGCTTCCATATTTGGAAACACAACTACTAGGACTGTGTATTTGGGTTTTGAGTGAACCCAACATCCCACCCCCCCAATGATGTGTGAGGTCTCAAACTGGATCCCCCAAAATGGAACACGTCTCCAGCTTGGAGCTGAGCTGCTCTCCGACTCTCAGCATAGCCGCCTGCTTGGGGAGGCCTGAAAACAACCGCTCTGGCTAAGATCACCAACGATCTTCTTGTGGTTAAATCCAACTGCCTTTACTCTATTCTTGTCCTCCTTGATCTCTCTGCTGCCTTTGACACTGTTGACCACTCGCTCCTGCTTGATTTGCTCCACTCCCTGGGATTCCGGGACTCTGTCCTTGACTGGTTCTTCTACCTCTCTGACTGCTCCTTTAATGTATCTCTTCCTAACTCCTCCCCACCCCTCTTGGTCGGGGTTCTCCAAGGCTCTGTCCTTGGCCCTCTTCTCTTCTCTATCTACACCCAATCTCTAGGCAAACTCATTGCCTCCCACGGGTTCCAATACCACCTATACGCTGACAACACTCAACTCTATCTCTCCGCTCGCCACTCTGTTCAAGCTCGTCTCATCAACTGTCTCTCCGATATCTCTACCGGGATGTCTGAACGCCAACTCAAACTGAACATGGCAAAAACTGAACTCCTGATCTTCCCTCCCAATCCTTCCTCTCCCTCTTCCCTGTCAATTGCCATTGATGGGGTCTCCATCCTCCCTGTCCCCCAAGCCCGTAGCTTGGGCTTCATCTTCGACTCGTTCCTTACCTTCAAACCCTACATTGACTCTGTGGCCAAATCCTGCTGCTTCTCCCTCCACAACATTGCCAAGATCCGCCCTTTTCTGTCTGTCTCCTCTGCCAAAACTCTTATCCATGCCCTAGTCATCTCACGCCTCGACTATTGTAACCTCCTCCTCGCTGGCCTTAACAGGATTATCCCCCACCTGTTATCTGCAAACTCCCAATGTACTGTAACCAAGCCAAGCATGTGTACGTGAGCTCTCACATCCTCATGAATGTTGCATCCCTTGTCTCTCCCTCTGTTCCCCCTTCCCTGTCTCCCCTCCCCCTCTCTTTAGATTGTGAGCCTTCGAGCAGGGACCGTGTCTATCTTTTTCTTTGTAAGCGCCAGGTACATTGCTGGCACTATAATAAATAATAATAATAATAATAATAATAATAATAATGAATAAACTGCAGACTCCATCCCGGTCAAGGAGAAATAGTGAGTCCTTGGCAGCCTCATTTCCCCCTCCCCAAACCAGCAACACCTCCCACAAGCCAGTGCCCCCCACCAAACCATCCCCACACCCATTCTCACCTAGAGATCCAACTTACCACAAGTCAATGACTCCTCTCTGAGCCAGAAACCAGTTCCCCCAACCCAAGCCAGAACCATGCCTCATTTCCCCTCCCCAAGCCAGTGACACCTCCCTGCATTTTCCACATTGAAACAATGGATACAATGCAGAGAACATAGACAAAGATACAAACAAACACAAATATAAATACAGATGCAAATACTTGACACAGACCTCGTCCATAGTGATTGGGGAGAGTTCCCTAAGGGCCACCTCCTGGCTCCCCCAATAGGGGTGACTCCTGCCACTTGCTGGGTTAGCAAAGCCAAAAGAGGGTTCAAATCATTTCATTCAGCTTCATTTAATTGGTTTTATTTGGTTCTGCTTTGGTAAACAAGTGACTTTCTCAGGGCTGCAGATCTCTCCATTGAAAGACCCATTAAAGAAAACAGAGACAGAGTTCCTCAGATGAGATCTTCTTCACTTCATGAACGTCTCCCTGTCTCTCCCTTCCCCTTGTCTATCCTGTATTGCAAACACCTTGGGACAGAGAGCCGTCTCTTATCATGGATGCACAGAACCAGGCAGGCACATGGCTGACACCACATAAAGGAATAAATAATAACCAGTCAGTACACATGAAAAAAGAGTGTGTGTGTTGACGTAAAATGTGGTAAAACTTTTCTAAAAAGTAGTTTTTAATGCACTGTATGTTCCAGATTTATCTAACCTCTGCCCTTGGCTCATGAAGAACTGAAATCCAGGGGCTGCCGAGCAGAGAGCTGCACTAGTTGAGTCTGCAGAGAGACTGGAGCACAAGTCAGAGTCACTGCTGCTTAAAAGCTCTGTTTCTGATTTTATTTATTTATTTATTTGCAATGGATGGCAAATCTGCAGCTCCTGTGCTTTAATTGGATATATATTTGTAGGCTATAGGATCAGAAGTACTAAAAAAAAGTGAACTCAACTGGCTATTAATATATTATTAAAATTAATTCATTCTGTTAACCTAGCCACCAGAGAACCCCCACCTGCTCTGCTGTGCTCCACTAGGTGGCAGTGTAACCTAAGGAGGTTGGAGACAACAGGGTCCGACTCCCGAGTCCCCAGTGGCCCAGCTAAGCAAGGCCCAGTCCCAAGGCAGCTTTGATCCACGGGGGTGGGGTATAACTGGCCCCAGAGAAACCAGCGTTGTTGTGTTATCTTAGCAAATTGCTAGATAACAAGTTCCAGGAGCAGCCATTTCCAGAAAGACTGGTCAGATGTAGCCGCTTGTCCATAGCTTTTTTTTGCTAGCAACATATTTGTTAAAAGCAGCAGACCATTCTTAATTTTTATTATTTATTATTATTAATGATTATTTCTATAGCATCTGGCACTGCACAATCACTAGGGGCAGTTCCCTGCCCCAGGGGGCTTCAAATCAAGGCCAGGGGTTTAGTCACAAGGTTGAGAAGTCAAGTTGCTGGTGCACTTGTTAGCTTAGTGACCGTTAATCTAGGGGAGACAAGGAAAAGGGGAAATGGGTGCTGGAAAAGCCCCCCCCCCCAGCCCCCAACAGCACCCTACCAGCCATCCCTGCCCACAAAGCACTTGGGGAAACACTTCCCTTAAAGTCTAGGCTTTCATCCAATGTACGCCTGTGCCTAATACTAAGCATGGGCTTAAATCAGTAGAGTGACCCCAGTTGAGAGCGAGGGGCAGGTGTACGCACTTTGCCGTACAAAGCGCCCCCCTCTCCAATGCCCCCCATAAGGCCTGCTCTTTGCAAATGTAGACGGCAACAGAGAGAGCGCAGAGAGGCTGGGGGGGGCGGGGGGGGGGGGCAGCCCTCATTACTCTCACAACAGCAGCCAGGCCACCGCCAGGGATTTCCAGAGGGTTGGAATCAAGGCAGGAAGGCCCCCTGCCCCCAGGCTCAGGAGGGACGTGTTCCCTCTCTGCCTCCATTGTCGTATCCAAGGCTTAAGAGCTTGGCAGAATTGAGGTGCACTTAAGCTAGGGGGGGGGCATGGGAGCTGCTTTCACGAAAAGGTGCCGGGGGAATCTTTGTTCTCCGCTGTCGTGGGAGACAGCAAAAAGCAGCGACGGGCTTAAACCGCAGCAAGGGAAAGTTTGGGTAAATATCAGGGAAACCTTCCCACTAAACAGTAAGAATGGTTGAACAACAGGTTCGGCTGCCCAGGGACATCTGGGATCTCCCTGGAGGTTTTCCCAAACCACCTGGATCCGGGAGGCTGGAATAACTGACACAAACCCCCAAAGAGAGGACACGATGGGACCGAAAACCTGACAGAGAGAGTGTGGCCGGATCCCGGTTATTCTAACCGCAGCTTCTATGTCCGGTTGGGTAGGGTAGATTGGAGGAGTTCACCGGGTTTCTGGGCGAGTCTCGTTCCAGCTCTAGTTTAAACCGGTGTTGGTTAGTGGAGGTAAAGCCTATCACCTCTAGGACTCACTCGTTAGGGTTACACAAGCCAGGGGTTAGTTAAACCACATGCTGCTCTCACCCACCCACCCACACGTGAGCCGCTTTTAGACGAGACACATTTGCGCATGATTGTTAAAAAATGCGCTTGTTTTAATGCTCGTTTAAACACCTAAACCGTTTTAAATGTGTATTTGCTGTGAACGTGTAAAAGCCCAAACCGTTTTGAATGTGGTTTTTAAATAATGCGCATTTTTAAAAACCGGTTTTGAGCAACTTTGATGATCGGGGTGATGCCAAAACTGTTTTTTAAAAATGCGCATTATTTAAAAACCACATTCAAAACGGTTTGGGCTTTTACACGTTCACGGCAAAAACACATTTAAAACGGTTTAGGTGTTTAAACGAGCATTAAAACAAGCACATTTTTTAACACTCATGCGCAAACGTGTCTCGTCTAAAAGCGGCCTCTGTCTGGCAGGAATTGGCTGTTCAAGTGGAATTCACCCCCCATGCCCTGGGCACCCCGTTCTGCCCGACGCCCCCGGCCTGCAGCTCCTACGCAGACTGGTGCGGGCACTCTCGATGCATCCACAGGACCCAAGCCTCCCTGGTGTGAAAAGGCAACTTTCCACCCTAGCTTGCTGGTTCTTCTCCCTTTACCTCCCCCTTTGAAATTGATTTGACATGTTTGCTAGCACGTTTGGGAGGAGCACACACTGGGATGGCTGAGAGAGAGTTTGGGGGTTCTGGGGCTTGGAGGGATGATTTGCCCCTGGTTTGGAAATGACCTGTGTGCAAAAATTCCCAATGTCATCGTCCTCCTACCTGCTCAGGTTCTATAGATTCATACCGATTGGTGTAATGCCACTCTAAAATCGATACTAATTTAATGCAACCTCCTCGATCCAGAATCTTCTTTCTTCTGGGGACATGCTTTGCGTCCCTCAGCTGCTCTCACTGGGGGGGACATAACACAAATCTGTTCAGTAAATTTGGACACCTTTGTAATGCAGACAGAAAGGACGTACCTTCAGGCATCTGAGAGAGGATGCTGTACTTGGCTCTAATACCGATTGCTTTTCATCCACAGATCTCAAAGTGCTGTAGCAGAGGAGGTCACTGTCATTATCCCCATTTTACAGATGGGATGACTGAGGCACAGCGAGGGGCAATGGCTTGCACAAGGTCTGGAAATGGAAACTAACTCTCCTGAGTTCTAGTTCTGTGTCCTATAGCTGTTTTTCGCTCACACCAGAAGCTGCAGCTCAAACCCTTTTTTCAAATGTAAAGTTTTGCGTTCAGAGAAGAAAAACCAAATGCACAAGTCTAGGAGAGGGAATCCCTGGTTGGGCAGCAGCACAAAGGAAAAGGATCCAGGGAACTGGCTGGGGTCGGTCACAATGAGCTGGCTGCAAAATAGGTTAATGCAGTGAACAGAAACATTGTGTCTGCGTGAAAGAAGTGGGAATTCATTCCATTCCATTCCATTCTGTGCTGGTCGGACCTCGCCGGGAGTGACGGGTCCAGTTCTGGGCACCTCATTTCAAGAAGGACATGGACCCACTGGGGCAAGTTCAGAGGAGGGGGACTACGATACTAAAGGGTCTGGAAGGTAAGTCTCGTGAGGAACTGGGTACATTTAGGGCGCTTTTAAACGAGACAAAATTCGCAGCGGAGCCTTTAACCAGCCGCCTTTCTTCCGGTTTGTTGAAATGCTTCACGCGGTTTGCAGCCACGACTTTCGCGTGCCACGCCGGCCCTGGAATCCGGCCCCCTGACATCCGCATCGGCGATCTGCCCTCTTTCAAGGTAGCGAGACGGGTGAGACGGCTTTTGCGAATGCTCATTTAGTCTGGCCAAGAGAAAACCAAAGGGCGACGTGTTAGCAGTCTTCAAATCTCTCAAGGGCTGCCCCCACGAAGCGGCACAGAGCTGTTCTGCCCGGGGACAGAGGGCAGGGCTAGAACCGAAGGAAGAGCTCGGTTCAGTATCAGGGGAAACTTCCCAACTGTCGGAGCCGGCCGGCGATGGGACAAGGGAGGTCTCAGGCTGTCTCCGTCGCTGGAGGGTTTCAAACAGAGGCCGGACGGGCACCTGTCGGGGATGCTGGACTAGGTGCCCCCTGAGTCGCTGCTCCTTGTGAGAGAGAGAGCAGGAGGGGGTGACTGCAGCAGAGAGCTTGGAATTTGGGTTGACAAACAAAGCTTCCGCACCGTGTTGTCTTAAGGAAGATGGATCAGGCCATCCTGCCGGTGCCTGCCCAGACGTGCCAGGCGGTGTTTGGGGAAGGGGGGGGGGGTTATCAGGGGGAGCCGGGAATGGCGCTGCAGTCATTCTTGCTGGGCACGCAGCGCGCCGGGAGGGCAAACAGCCGGCTTTGTTGACTCTGCTTGCTTGGAGCAGATGGGTTCATTCCCTCTTGCTGACCCTTTTGATGGGGGCTGATTAGCAAGGCCGGCACAACAATAAGAATTAATTAAACTGATAAAGAGAGGAAGTTATGAGTAGATAAGGCCCTATTCACTTGGGGCAACTGGCAGGCCTAAGGGCGCTGGCTCCTTTGCCGCCAATGCAGGCCACCAAGACAAGACAGACGCTCTCCCTACTGGGGAGACAAAGAGGCCGTCCCCATCCGAGCTTCTCCCCTTCTCTGCGTGCGTGTGAAGCACCCAGAATTCACCACCCACCCTGCGGGCGAGACCAGTGTGCATCCAGCCCTGCGTCATGTTTCCGATGGCGGCCAGAACCGGCTGCTTCAGAAGAAGTGTGCAAAAAAGGACACAGTTATTGGCCGTCCTGTTCCTTCTAGTCTCCCAGCCCCTAGCAGAGCAAGGTTACGGCACAGCTGGAAGTACAAGAAGTAGATTTAGATGGGTATTATTCATGTTTTCTAATATCCCAATGATATCCGCAACCAGAACAGGTATTTGCCCATTGGGGGCGCAATCCTGTCCTCATTGAAGTTAACGACTTTGCTTCCGTTGGATTTAATGAGGGAGGATCACACTCTTGCTTATTTTTGACTGATTTATTCCTGCGGGGGTGCAATAATCATGTGAATTGGAGCCAATGCAAGACCTTTTTGTTTGTCCAGGCAATTAGCAGGTGGAGGTAGAGCTGGGGTGTTGTGAGTTAGGGGATTTTATCTGTTTTTAATTTGGTTTTATTGGGATATTTTAATATTTGATTTATACTGTGGTTTGGCTGGGATAAAAATGGAAATCAGTTAACAAACAATAGCATGATATTAGACGATACTGCCGTTAGGTGGATGTACAGCTGGTTGGAAACTGTACTCCGAGTGCTCAACCATGGCTCCCCATCAAACTGAAGGGAGGTATCGAGCGGATGCCACAGGGCTCGGCCCTGCGGCTGGCATCGTTATTAATGACTTAGAGGAAGGAGTGGAGGGGACGCTTATCAAATTTGCAGGTGACACAAAACCGGGGGAGACAGCCAACCCCTTAGAAGACAGAAATAAAATTCAGAAGGATCTTGATCAGTTGGAAAACTGGGCTGAATCTAACAGAATGAAATTCAACAGAGACAAACGTCAAGTTCTGCCTTTCGGTAAGAAAAATCAAATGCCCAAATACAGGCTGGGAGCTGGCGTAGCAGTGTGGACCTGGCCCGCCGGGGTAAGTCCCTGCAGGATCCATGCTCCAAGAAGGCCAGACCACCTGGGAATTTGCTCTCCAGTGTTCTTGATTCCACCCGGTCCCAGTCCCGCCAGCGACTGGGGCACTCGTGTGCTGGGGGGCGGGCACTCAGTACACATGCACCCCACGCACGCAGCAAGCCATGTGGGGCAATGGGGCAACCCACCCTACTGCAAGCCCCTGAGCCCACGCACCCCATGCCACAGGGGATGGAGCCAGCATGGCTCCTCTTCCATCCGCTCCAATGGACACCGTCTCCCCGGAATCTGAGTCCCGCAGGGCTCTATTCTGCCCCCCGCTCCCGTTCAACGTGGGCACCCAGCCTCTGGGCGAGGGCACGAGAAGGTTCGGCGGGCGCCGGTGACACACAGCTCTACCTCTCCTTTTCCGGAGACCCAGACCCAGCAGTTCCGGTGGTTCCCCACTCCCAGGGTTTGGTGGCAGTGGGGGAGTGGGGGAGGACGAGCCGTCTGAAGCTGAATCCCAACAAGACGGAGGTGATGCTGGTGGGCAGGGCCGAGGGTGTGGTGGCCCCTGTCAGTGATGGGGTCTGCCTCCCTCTGGCCACTCGGGTCCGTAGCCTACGGGTGCTTCTTGACTTGCGGCTCTGCCTGGATCCCCAGCTGGCGGCCGTGGCGAGGAGCATCTTTCGCCAGTTACATCTGGTGCGACGGCTGCAGCCGCGGGTCTCAGACTCCGACCTGGCCACCAGCATCCAAGCTTTTTAAAAATAAATAAATTACAAAACATTTCTGCCCCTCACCCTCCTGTAACTTGGCAGTTTGGGGCGGCGAACAGCATAAAAACACAATAAAATCATCATAATAAAATCATTATAACTACAATATATAAAATATATCAAATCAACACATCAAATAGCAGCTGGCAATAAAACCCCGCCCCGCCCCCTCCCTGAGGGCTCAGCGGACCAACCAGGTCTTACAACATCTTTGGAAAGAGGGGAGGTCAGGGGACAGACGGGCCTCTAACGGGAGAGAATTCCACAGCCGAGGTGCGGCCACCGAGAACGCCCTCCCCGCCGTTGCCACCCGGCGTACCTGGAGGACTTTGAGTCGGGCGCCCCCGGCCGACCACAAGGGCCGTGAAATTACCCGAGGCTTGAGGCGGTCTCGCAGGTACACAGCAACCAGGCCGTTCAGGGCTTTATAAGTCATAACCAACCCCTTGAATCGGGCCCGGAAGACAATAGGCGGCCAGTGCAGAGACTGGAGCACCGGTGTGATGTGCTCGCGGCGACCCGTTCCCATTAGGAGGCGAGTCGCTGTGTTCTGCACCAGCTTCCGCCTCCGGACCGTCGCCAAGGGCAGCCCCACGTAGAGCGCGTTGCAGTCGTCCAATTGAGAGGTAATGAATGCATGGATGATGGTGGCCAGATCTGAGTCGGAAACATACGGCCACAGCTGTCGTACCAGATGTAATTGGCGAAACGCTCGTCTCGCCACGGCTGCCACCTGACAGTCCAGGCGGAGCTGCGGGTCCAGGAGCACCCCCAGACTATGGAGCTGAGCGGCCAGAGGGGAGACCCCACCAATGATGGGAGCTACCACCCTCAGCCCTCCCCACCAACATCACCTCCGTCTTGTCGGAATTCAGCCTCAGATGGCTGGTCCTCATGCAGTCCTCCACAGCTGCCAAGCACCGGGGAACCACCGGGACTGCCGGGCCTGGGTCTCCGGAAAACGAGAGGTAAACCTGTGTATCATCGGCGTACTGATGACATCGCACGCCGAACTCTCTCATGACCTCACCCAGCGGTTGCGTATAGACGTTGAACAGGAGAGGGGACAGACTAGAACCCTGTGGGACCCCACATGTGAGATTCCGGGGAGACGATGTACATTCCCCGAGAACCACTCGTTGAGTTCTCCCGGCCAGGAATGAGTGGAACCATTCAAGAACAATCCCGCTCACCCCAGCCTGGTCCCGCAGCCTTGCCACCAACTTCTCATGGTCAATGGTATCAAACGCTGCGGACAGATCCAGTAAGATCAAAATTGAGGATCTGCCCTGATCCAAGTCACGGCGCAGGTCATCGACCAAGGCCACAAGTGCAGTCTCCATGCGAAAACCAGACTGCGAGGGATCAAGAAAACCGACCCGGTCCAGATGCCCCTGTAACTGCCGGGCCACCACCTGCTCAATAACCTTCCCTAAAAAGGAACACACACGGTGCAGAGTTCCTTACAAATGTGCCGCCACCCCGTCCACAAACTCCTTGTTCTCACCTTCAAGGCTCTTCCTGGCCTCGCTCCTCCCCATCTTTCCGCCTTCATTTCCCACCATGTTCCCTCCAGAGAACTTCGCTCCTCCTCTCCCACCACCCTCACCTGCCCCAAATTATCCTCTTCTCCAACCCCTCTGCGCCCCTTCTCTCATGCTGCCCCCGATGCCTGGAAATCCTCTTGGAACGCATACACTTACTCCCTCTCTTCTGACTTTCAAATCCCTCATAAAACCCTTCCTCTCCCATCGACTTTTCCCTTTCTCCTCTCCCTCTTAGATTCCTTGTTCAGGAATCTCTGTCCTCAGGATCCCCCTCCTCCCTGTCACCAAGCCAAGCACCGGCACCTGCAGCTTCTCAACTTCCTCAATGTCTCCCCGCCTCTCCCTATCCACTCCCCTTCTCCATTCTAGATGGTACGTTCTTCTCTTGGGGCAGGGAGCTGTCCAGTCCCAGGATCCATCCCATATCATTTCTAGACACCATCAATGAATGACTGCTTCTTGGAGCGGCTAGTCCTGGGCAGACCTGAAACAGACAGTACAAATAGAAACTGTCCGTGGATAATCCCCAATATTCTAGAAAGCTTGGCGGTTAACTGGTAATGATCCAGTAACCGTGAAGGTGATCCGTCAAACCAGAACACCGGATAATACTACCGATCACCGTCGTTTACCACTGATGGCATTGTCACACCCCACATAACCAGATCAGTCCAGACAGAGGCAGGGAGAAAAAACAGTCATGAACGGTGATAATCGGATGAACCAGATATCCGCCGGATGCTAAATCAGACAGTATTGGTATCCAGCCAGCTAGGGTGCCGTGGATAAATACTGCAATATCCGGACAGATATCGGTGACTCTAATCGTCACATAGAATGCTGCATGCTGGGAGCACCAAAAGGCTGTGCGCAGCAACCCTCTCTCACTCCACTTCCTGCTTCTAGCCCTGCCCTCCAACTCGTGCTCTGTCTTCCCAGTTCCCAAGTCCTTGCTCTTCTTCCTAGTCTTGCCTCTCCTCATCCTTGTTCTTATCTTCTTGTCTCCTGTTCCCCTTCCTGCCTTGTCACTCAGCCCTGATTCTGACCCCCTCCTTCTCAATACCCCATGTCCACCCACATCCTGCCCCCCCTCTCACCCTGTGACCCTTACAACAGGACCTGGTGGAAGGGGTAATGGTAGTGGAGCCACTTGATAATAGTGATCACAATATAATTAAATTCAGCATACTTATAAGGGGAAGAATGCCCAAGAAAACGACTGCAATAGCATTTAACCTTAAAGGGGGCCGGGGGTTGGGGGGGACTATGCAAAAATGAGGAAGCCAGTTGGAGGGAAACTAAAAGGCGCAGTTGTGAAGATCAATTCTCTGTGAGAGGCATGGGACACCATTCTAGAGGCCCAGATTAAATGTATTCCACAAATCAAAGAAGGGAGCAAGAGGATCAAATTTTTCAGACATTTTGTTTACTTAAAAAATAATAATAAAAGAAGATCTAGTAGAAATAGAAAAGGTACAGAGAAGGGCAACCAAAAGATAAAGGGCACGGAACAGCTTCCCTATGAAGAGAGGCTAAGGCTCTACAGCTTGGAGAAGAGACGACTGAGAGAAGTTTATAAAATCCTGAGTGGCACGAAACAAGTTAACAGGGTACGGTTATTTACCCTCTCAAATAGGAGTAGGGGACACCCATGAAACGAATGGGTAGCAGACTTAAAACAAATAAAATCAAGTATTTTTTTCACTCAATACACAATGAAGGTGTGGAATTTGTTGCCAGAAGACATGGTCGAATCCAGTCATGTAGCTGGGGTTAAAAAAGGATTAGACGCATTTCTGGAGGATGGGTCCATTAGCAGCTCTTAGCGGGTAGGTTTGGGGATGTAACCCGGCTGTCGGGAGCTGGGAGTGAACAACAGGGAACGGATCGCCCCATTGTGACCTGTTGGGTGCTTCTCCCAAGCCACCGAGATTGGCCGCTGTCGGAGACAGGATGCTGGGCTCGATGGACCCCTGCTCTGACCCAGTCTGGCAGTTCATCTGTTCTTATGTCCTTATTAAACTCCTACTTTTCCTACAGAAAACTGAAATTTAGGGTCCGACCCAAGGCCCCACAGGAAGAGCACAACACAACTGGGACTAGAACCAGGTCTCTTGGGGCCTCTTAACCACAAAAGAAGTGGGGAATTAGCCATTTATGAATTGCTTCTTAGTAGCAGGTTAGACTCATTACCTGTCTGACTAAGCACAGGCCCAGAGCCCAATGCAACCAACCGGAATCTTTCCATCGTCTCCAACGGGCTTTGTTTCAAGTCCAGAGGGAATCTTGTTTCATCTTCTGGATGAAATCCACCCAGAACGGGACTGATTTACCAATTTTCCAGTTACCAATTTAAAAATGGGGACAGAAAACCAAAAATTCGGGAAGTGTCTGAAGGGGAAACTGAGGCTGGCCGTTGGCACCGCTGGGGATGGTGTCTGTCTGTCTGTCTGTCTGGGGGGTGCAGAGGGCCCCAGCCCCTGCGCTAGTCTCCGCTCAGCCCCTGGAAGAAACACTGCCCGTCCCGGGGTGAGGACTCCAGCCCCTAACCCCACCGCCCGTCGAGCAATGGCCCGTTAGAGCCCGCCAGCCGCGCCCCCTGTTTGCGCAGGGGCCGAGCCGCTCCTCGGGGGATTCATTTGGGGCTGGAGTCGGGACTTTGTCTGGGGTTTTCCCCCGGCCAGTTCGGCAAACCGAGCCGAGCCGAGCCGAGCCGGGCGCAACGGCGACGGGGTAGAGCTAGCCTGAACCCGCCGCTGGGGCTGCGCTGCGCGGGGATTGCGCGCCCGGCTCCGCGCAGCGCAGGGAGGCTCCGCCGGGCGGGCACCACGTGGGGGCGCATCCCCCAACCAACCCGCCCCGAGCCAGCGAGCGAGCCCTGCCGGCCCCGGCCCCGATCCGCTCCCCCCCCCGGGACTCGGCAACTCAGCGCGGGGACAAACTGCTGCCCGGCTGGGTCGCTCTGTCGGGGTCTTGGCTGCCTGTGCGCCCCCTGTCCCCGTGCGTGTGTGTCACGCTGTGTGTGTGTGTGTCGCACTGTGTGTGTCACGCTGTGTGTGTGTGTGTCGCACTGTGTGTGTGTGTGTCACGCTGTGTGTGTCTGTCGCACTGTGTGTGTGTGTCTGAGTGTGTCACGCTGTGTGTGTCTGTGTGTGACGCTGTGTGTGTGTGTGTGTCTGTGTGTGTCACGCTGTGTGTCTGTGTGTCTGTCGCACTGTGTGTGNCCCTCCCTATATAGGCGGGGCCGGGGCGTGCCTCTGTAGGTGTGCCGAGCGTCGCAACGGCGCCTGCGGGGGCGGTTCCTGCGTGCGGCCCTTTGCAGGGGGCGTGGCTCTGCACGTCGCGTCCTGTGCTGGGAGGCTTGGTGCGTCCTGCGCTAGGGGGTTTCCTGGGGGCGTGGCTCCGGACGCGTCACCGGGTGCCGGGCTTGGGGGCAGCGTGTTTTTGATGGGGCCTGCGGGGACGGCGGGACGGCGTGCGCTGCTCCCTGTACCCCGCGGCATTCGAGCTCCCCATCTCCTCAGGCCCCAGGGCCTGACACCCTCTTAGATTCCTTGTTCAGGAATCTCTGTCCTCAGGATCCCCCTCCTCCCTGTCACCAAGCCAAGCGCCGGCACCTGCAGCTTCTCAACTTCCTCAATGTCTCCCCGCCTCTCCCTATCCACTCCCCTTCTCCATTCTAGATGGTACGTTCTTCTCTTGGGGCAGGGAGCTGTCCAGTCCCAGGATCCATCCCATATCATTTCTAGACACCATCAATGAATGACTGCTTCTTGGAGCGGCTAGTCCTGGGCAGACCTGAAACAGACAGTACAAATAGAAACTGTCCGTGGATAATCCCCAATATTCTAGAAAGCTTGGCGGTTAACTGGTAACGATCCAGTAACCGTGAAGGTGATCCGTCAAACCAGAACACCGGATAATACTACCGATCACCGTCGTTTACCACTGATGGCATTGTCACACCCCACATAACCAGATCAGTCCAGACAGAGGTAGGGAGAAAAAACAGTCATGAACGGTGATAATCGGATGAACCAGATATCCGCCGGATGCTAAATCAGACAGTATTGGTATCCAGCCAGCTAGGGTGCCGTGGATAAATACTGCAATATCCGGACAGATATCGGTGACTCTAATCGTCACATAGAATGCTGCATGCTGGGAGCACCAAAAGGCTGTGCGCAGCAACCCTCTCTCACTCCACTTCCTGCTTCTAGCCCTGCCCTCCAACTCGTGCTCTGTCTTCCCAGTTCCCAAGTCCTTGCTCTTCTTCCTAGTCTTGCCTCTCCTCATCCTTGTTCTTATCTTCTTGTCTCCTGTTCCCCTTCCTGCCTTGTCACTCAGCCCTGATTCTGACCCCCTCCTTCTCAATACCCCATGTCCACCCACATCCTGCCCCCCCTCTCACCCTGTGACCCTTACAACAGGACCTGGTGGAAGGGGTAATGGTAGTGGAGCCACTTGATAATAGTGATCACAATATAATTAAATTCAGCATACTTATAAGGGGAAGAATGCCCAAGAAAACGACTGCAATAGCATTTAACCTTAAAGGGGGCCGGGGGTTGGGGGGGACTATGCAAAAATGAGGAAGCCAGTTGGAGGGAAACTAAAAGGCGCAGTTGTGAAGATCAATTCTCTGTGAGAGGCATGGGACACCATTCTAGAGGCCCAGATTAAATGTATTTCACAAATCAAAGAAGGGAGCAAGAGGATCAAATTTTTCAGACATTTTGTTTACTTAAAAAATAATAATAAAAGAAGATCTAGTAGAAATAGAAAAGGTACAGAGAAGGGCAACCAAAAGATAAAGGGCACGGAACAGCTTCCCTATGAAGAGAGGCTAAGGCTCTACAGCTTGGAGAAGAGACGACTGAGAGAAGTTTATAAAATCCTGAGTGGCACGAAACAAGTTAACAGGGTACGGTTATTTACCCTCTCAAATAGGAGTAGGGGACACCCATGAAACGAATGGGTAGCAGACTTAAAACAAATAAAATCAAGTATTTTTTTCACTCAATACACAATGAAGGTGTGGAATTTGTTGCCAGAAGACATGGTCGAATCCAGTCATGTAGCTGGGGTTAAAAAAGGATTAGACGCATTTCTGGAGGATGGGTCCATTAGCAGCTCTTAGCGGGTAGGTTTGGGGATGTAACCCGGCTGTCGGGAGCTGGGAGTGATTGGCCGCTGTCCGAGACAGGATGCTGGGCTCGATGGACCATTGGTCTGACCCAGTCTGGCAGTTCATCTGTTCTTATGTCCTTATTAAACTCCTACTTTTCCTACAGAAAACTGAGATTTAGGGTCCGACCCAAGGCCCCACAGGAAGAGCACAACACAACTGGGACTAGAACCAGGTCTCTTGGGGCCTCTTAACCACAAAAGAAGTGGGGAATTAGCCATTTATGAATTGCTTCTTAGTAGCAGGTTAGACTCATTACCTGTCTGACTAAGCACAGGCCCAGAGCCCAATGCAACCAACCGGAATCTTTCCATCGTCTCCAACGGGCTTTGTTTCAAGTCCAGAGGGAATCTTGTTTCATCTTCTGGATGAAATCCACCCAGAACGGGACTGATTTACCAATTTTCCAGTTACCAATTTAAAAATGGGGACAGAAAACCAAAAATTCGGTAAGTGTCTGAAGGGGAAACTGAGGCTGGCCGTTGGCACCGCTGGGGATGGTGTCTGTCTGTCTGTCTGTCTGGGGGGTGCAGAGGGCCCCAGCCCCTGCGCTAGTCTCCGCTCAGCCCCTGGAAGAAACACTGCCCGTCCCGGGGTGAGGACTCCAGCCCCTAACCCCACCGCCCGTCGAGCTCAAGGAGGAACAGCCTGAGCTCCGGCTCCTTTTAGCCTCCGAGCAATGGCCCGTTAGAGCCCGCCAGCCGCGCCCCCTGTTTGCGCAGGGGCCGAGCCGCTCCTCGGGGGATTCATTTGGGGCTGGAGTCGGGACTTTGTCTGGGGTTTTCCCCCGGCCAGTTCGGCAAACCGAGCCGAGCCGAGCCGAGCCGGGCGCAACGGCGACGGGGTAGAGCTAGCCTGAACCCGCCGCTGGGGCTGCGCTGCGCGGGGATTGCGCGCCCGGCTCCGCGCAGCGCAGGGAGGCTCCGCCGGGCGGGCACCACGTGGGGGCGCATCCCCCAACCAACCCGCCCCGAGCCAGCGAGCGAGCCCTGCCGGCCCCGGCCCCGATCCGCTCCCCCCCCCGGGACTCGGCAACTCAGCGCGGGGACAAACTGCTGCCCGGCTGGGTCGCTCTGTCGGGGTCTTGGCTGCCTGTGCGCCCCCTGTCCCCGTGCGTGTGTGTCACGCTGTGTGTGTGTGTGTCGCACTGTGTGTGTCGCGCTGTGTGTGTGTGTGTCGCACTGTGTGTGTGTGTGTCACGCTGTGTGTGTCTGTCGCACTGTGTGTGTGTGTCTGAGTGTGTCACGCTGTGTGTGTGTCTGTGTGTGACGCTGTGTGTGTGTGTGTGTCTGTGTGTGTCACGCTGTGTGTGTGTGTGTCTGTCGCACTGTGTGTGTGTGTCTGAGTGTGTCACGCTGTGTGTGTCTGTGTGTGACGCTGTGTGTGTGTGTGTGTCTGTGTGTGTCACGCTGTGTGTCTGTGTGTCTGTCGCACTGTGTGTGTGTGTGTGTGTGTCACGCTGTGTGTGTGTGTCTCGCACTGTGTGTGTGTGTCTGAGTGTGTCACGCTGTGTGTGTGTCTGTGTGTGACGCTGTGTGTGTGTGTGTGTCTGTGTGTGTCACGCTGTGTGTGTGTGTGTCTGTCGCACTGTGTGTGTGTGTCTGAGTGTGTCACGCTGTGTGTGTCTGTGTGTGACGCTGTGTGTGTGCAGCTGGTTTCTCGGCGGAGGGGGATCCTTGCTTTGTGGCAGCAGGAGCCGATCCCAAGCAAAGGGCAGGGTTTTTTTTGGGGGGGGGCAGGATTGCCGCCCCGCTCTCCCCGGCGCTGGGGTGTAGTCCCCCTCCCTCTTTTCTTCTCTGCCTTCTTCCTCCTTTTTCTTGCCTCCCCCCCCCCCCGACAATGGGGTGGAAGGAGCCGCCACCCACAAACCACTTACTCCGGAGTAATTGGGGGCAAATGCGGGGTAAGTGGCTTGTGTCAGGCAGGGAGGAGGATTCCGCCCTTTGCTCGGTCCCCACCCGCCATCGGGACGCTCCGAAGCGGCAGGACACAAACCCCGCAGTTCGCTGCTCCCGGGATCCGCTCCCATTATCCGCGCCTTCAATAGGACACGGATATTTCCACACCTCAAGCTCCCCCCCCCCGCGTGATCCAGCCCTCGCTAATTAATTTGGCATTTCAGAATAGCCAGCGCCGGGATAAAGCCCCATTCATCCCCCGCCCTGATCTCAACAAACTCGGGAAGAAAAGCTTGGCGAGCACGAGAGAATGTGCCATTCGGGCCCGGTTCAAAGGAGCTGCCTGTCACTCGGCAAGCGGCGAAATCCGAAAGAGGGAGTTGGAGTGTGTGTGTTTTTATTTGATTTTATTTGCTCCGATCACGGGGGGGTCAATCCCGGTGTCAGCGAGACTGGCTGGTTCTCAAGCGAGTGAATCCAGCCCGGACTGGAGGCGCGCAACTCTGAAAATAGTATTCAAATCCTGTTGGGTTTCGACGCCCGACGCTGCCTTTGCCTGAAGCCCAGAACAGCTCGATCCGAAGCGAAGGGGAATCCTGACTCAGACAGAGTGATCCCCAATCGGACACAAACAACCGGGGGCGGACGGAGGCGGATTTGGGGGTCCTTCCACTGACTGAAAGTTGCGCTGTCTCCGGAGTAGGGTTCCCTCCGCGGGGCTCCCGCGGAGTAACTGGCTTGTGGGTGGCGGCTCGCCTCTGATCTGGGGGGGGGGGCGGACACAGGCGGCCCTCAGCCCCCCCTTTCCCGTTCTGTCTCTCCCCACGCGCGGAGCCCCCTCCAGGCCGTCGGGAGAGCAGGGAACGGGCCGCAGCCCGGTGGGCCCCGTCGGAAGCTTGTGTCGCTCGCTGCGGGGGGGAGGCCGGATCCGTGCCACCGGGGCAGGTTCTGGAAAGAAGCTGAGGGCCAACCCCCGAGGGCCAGTCAAGCCCTTGTGCGTTCCCCAGCGCGGCTGCCCCACCCGCCCCAACAGGGGGGCACAGGGTCCCGCTGCCCCCTCCTCTCCGCCCCAGCAGGGGCAGCCGAGCCCCTCCCCCCCATTCCTAACCCCGCTGTTCTCTCCCACCTCCTGACAGAGGTCTCTCCCTCCGACCAGTCGCCTACACCCCCCCCCCCTTTCGTGAAGCACCCAGTGATTTACATCCTCTGGCAAGGAGTTCCCCCGGTTAACTGGGACTGTGCTTCCTTTGTGATCTGCTCTCAGCCAGTTTCAGGGAGTGTCCCCTAATGCTGAGAAAGCGAATAACAACGCCCTATTGTTTTACACACTTTCCCCCTGTCCCTTTTCTAAACAGACATGCCCGTCCCGCCGCTTGGACACCTTGACCCTTGCTTGGGCATCTTGCAGGGCTGGATTGGTGCCCTGTGCCACCTTGCAGCAGCTGCGTTTTCACCTGTCTTTTCTGATTGGCCAAGCCCTCATCTGCTGAGTCCCTGCCTCCTCCCAATCTTTGTTGCCCTCCCTTGCACTCCCCTTCAGAGATGGGGGTGGGGCGGGACCAGTTTTCTAGGGGTGGCTGCACCAGGGATGATTAGAGTCCCCTTTTGGCTGCTGCTGGACATTGAGTGGAGGTTTTCGGTGAACTTTCCACAATGGCCAGGACCCACAAGCCATAGACTCATCTAGAGGAGCCCTCTGAATCCCACAGGGTGGGACTCCTCCCCAGTAAGTGAGGCTAACATCTCCCAGTCCCTTTTCCTGGGCGGTAACCCCGACACTGGTATTAGCTGTTAATAATAAGAATAACCATGTTTTTTCTATGTGCCTCATTTGGCATTTATCAATTCTGAATTTCATCTGGCATTTGATTGCCGTTTCCCAGTCCTGCTGGGAGGACAACAGGGAGGAGAGGGGAGTGCTACTGGGTTAATAAGGAGTAGGCCTCCACCTGGAATGGGGACCTGGTTTCCTACCCACAGGTAATACCGGCATCATCCAAATTGGTCCCTGGAGACTGACAGAGAACTCGACAAACTGAAATTTCAATGACCCGTTTTTCAAGCACCCCAAATACCTGAAAAACGGAAATGATACACAAAAATCAGTGTTTCGGTACACTGCTATTGCTGTCGGTATTTGGGGGGTGGTGTTTTGGTATTTTGGTATACTAGTGGTCAGTATTTTGGGTACCGGATCAAAAACTGGTTTGGCTCCCCAAAAGTACCCCAAATATTTGGTTCGATTCAGGTACCATAAATTTGAGAGGTTTCCCTGGTTTTGCAGGCACTAAAGTAGGCTTCTTCTTAATCTCGTCCTTGGTAATAATGGTAAGAGTTATAGTAGCACATTCTTCTCAGCTGATCTCAGTTGCACTGTCACGATGGCACTACAGGGGCCACAGTCAAATCTCAAACTAGGCGAAATGTAGATTTTGGTGATGATGATTTGCTCCAGCAGCAACTCTGCAGGCTCTGAGGATCATAGCTACTTGGAGGGGAATAGTCTGCGGATTCAGACGTGTCTTTAAATCGCACAGAATCCTCGGTGGCAAAGCGCGATTTTAAAAACCCCGCACTTCCGGGCTGGTGTGAATGCGCTGAGCGCGCACATTTCCACTTAGCCCGAATGTTTGGAGCGCGGATTGAAAATCAAGAGTTTCCCTGTGAACCTTTCTAGCTTATTTACGGGGGAGGTTAGTATGGTGAGAGCATCCTGACCCCAGTGCTGTTTGTAAATGCTTTGGAATTCTGTTATTCCCGTTGCTTGTTCGGTTACAGCCAGCATGAGTCTGATTAGGACAATATGAATCAAGGGTGAAATGGCCTCTCTCTTTTTAGGGAGTTTACTATCAAGAAGTTTAATTATCTGTGTTCGAAACCGCCCAGACACGACCCGTGTAGGGTAGCATATTCTCAACAACAGTCATTGTTACCCTTGCTAATAATGAGCAGTGAGCTATAATTCCCCATTAAAGATGCCTTGGTTCCTTTGTCACCCAGTCGAAGAAAGCCAGGCCAAACTACAGTGAGGCTGGGATCCCCAGTGAGGGGCTGCCACCATCAGCTTGTAGCGAATTCCGCTGGCGTCACCTCTCTGCTTCAGGAAGGTACATGGTTTGAGATTGAAAACAAGCAAGCAGGCCATACACTCTCTGCAAAGACCAGTTCAAGGGACAGGAAAGAGGACAGGATACAAACACACCCACCCACAAACCCCTATCCTGCTTTTCGCTCAGTCTGTTTACATGTAATTACAATAATCAATAATCAGATGGTTAAAATAAATCCAGACTAGGATAGTAGCAGCAAACATGAACATAAGCCCGTTGGGTGAGGGTTCCTTAACCAGTAGTTAGCATTTCAGACAATTTAAATACAATGTAGGGAACACAGTAGGTCTAAGTGCAAACAGCTGTCTGTCTGTAGGGTGGGACGTACAGATCAGTCCTAGGGATGGGGGGAGGGGGGGAATCAAGGGGAGGAGAGGAAGTCAAGGCAAGTTCACAGCTGCTGAGCCCTAGAAATAGGTAGCAGGTGCAGCCCTCCAGCCCTCAGGACACTATTTTGTGAGAGCAAAAAGACAAGGGGGGACAAGAAGAAAACAGTAACATAAATACACTAATATATGTGTCTATTACACACTTGGAAATAAAAGGAAAAGAGGATCCCTTCTGTAATGTTACCCCCATCCCCCATGACCCAGATACCCAAGGGGCAAGCCTTCTGGTTTGAAATACCTTCATCTGAGCATTGTCTTGACCTCTTTTTCCTTGTCCTCCCCCTTCTGACTCCAGCTGAGGAGCCCAAGACCTGGGCTGGCCTTGTAAGCAATTTCATAAAACATTTCCAAGAGAGAGGGACGGGGGAGCGGGGCTATGAATATGATTGAATCAATCTGTATACTTCTTATCTTGCTATCAACAAATAGCTGTAAAAGACATGCATTAGCATTAAAGTGCAGAATAAACAAATAAATACCCGAAGAAATAAAATGATAAACGGAAGCCTTGGGAAGCTGTGTGAACATAAAAGAAAGGCACTGCGGTAAAACAAATACAAACTAGAAAAGTAAAAGAAAGTTTTAAACCCTCTTTAACGTGCGGTTGGCTGTTGTTTGCCGAGTTTGCAAGTGGAGGAATGAACGCATTCATTGCTGGGATAGCGTCACTCTCCGCCCAGACAGAAAACCAGCTTCTCTGTGAGCAATAAAGGAAGGTCTGAGCTCCTTTTAAATAATGGGGGACAGCCACACCCTTGTCTCTCGGTGTATAGATTGAAACGGAGAGGTGTTCTCTACAGTTCCATCTTGCTGCACGGACACATCCGAATTCTGTCTCACGCTGGAGCTTATGCCATTTGGACCCAGCCTTTGGGGATTTCTCAGAGGGGCTGTGGGGTATCATGTTGGATTTCAGCTACCACGTACCCAGCCTCCCGTTGCCACAATAGTGCCCAGCAGATGCATGGGTTTTCCTCGGCCAGTGAGCCTAGCTGAAGCAGCCACCTTCTGAAGGCCAACACTAGCCCTAGCCAAGGCCCTTTGAGTTGCATGAGAAAGACCTAGAAAACTCGGAACCATATCAAGCCCAGGGTTAACTTTCAGACTTTGAATTTCTGCACCATCGAGAATTCCTCTCCTTTGGGCCCTGCGATCCATGCCCCATGCACCGTTGTGGAGAATCAATCCTCGGTCCTGCACTGCCACAGGCCTGGCTGCTGAGGGGGAGGGGGCTTTCCACTGGAGACGCTGTCACTCCTCCAGGAGTTCCGGGCTCGCTGCCGGCCGCGGCCGGAATGACTGGGTGGATTTTCTTTTGGCCTAGAACATCGGCTGAGCTGGTCGTCCATAACAGAGAGGGTGTCCTACCTCCCCTTGAAAAGAGGCGGCTTCTGAAAATACACGTGCATTGGTTCCAGTGCAGCCCTGCTCTCTTTGAATGTGCCCTCTTTAGAGAAGAGGTGCGGCCACCCATTCTGCCTTTAGAATCCAGGAAATCCCATTTCCTTTCGGGCAAAGCCCCCCACCCTGCGATGGCAGCTCGCGGGCCTGCAGCATCGGTTGTTCTCATTCCATTAGTGGTCAAGCTATAGCTGGGAAAGGTCAGGGTGCTGTCAGAGAAACAAAGTGGGTCGAAGCTGCATGATTGATCCTGCTTCTCACTAGTGACCTTCCGTAACCCACAGGGGGCTCCACTCCCTGAACCACCGGCAGGTTAGTAGGTCATTTGGGAGGGTGTTGATTATAGAGTCATTGGTGTGTTTGTGTGTGTGTGTGTGTGTTTGTGTGTGTGTGTATGAGAGAGAGAGAGAGAGAGAGAGAGAGAGAGAGAGAGAGAAGAATGCATCCAGGAACTGCCTCAGGGAAGTGTGTTTGTGTGTTTGTGTGTGTTTGTGTTTGTGTGTGTGTGTGTGTGTGTGTGTGTGTGAGAGAGAGAGAGAGAGAGAGAGAGAGCGAGAGCTGGGTGCATGGGGGCAGACCATCCCCCTGAATAGAGTTCCCACATGCTCTTTTTTCCAAGGGACACCTCCTATCTTAAGGGGAAACCCTTATTTCCGAGATCCACAGCTTCTCAGAGCCCACAGAGAAGACGTCCCCAGGAGAGAAATGAGATAAGGGAATGTATCCCCATACAAACAACATTGATTATGATGATGATGATGATTATTACCCCAACAAATGGCACTTGGAGTGCTTCACAATCACAAAACACAGCCGTATAAAACAATATAACACAGTATAGTCCATTAAAAACCATTGAAAAGGGGAAGAGAAAACACATCAAGGATCCTAAAAGCCCCTGCAGAACAAACAAGCCTTGGGGTGGCCCCGTTGCAAGGTGAGGAGGGAGGAGCCGAGATAGAAATCTGGAGGGAGCGAGTTCGACACTTTGGGGCCGGCCACAGCAAAAGCCCGATTGCTGCCGGCCGGCCGGCCGACGTAGGACACGATGGCAGGCTCCCCAAACAGTGGGAGGATTCTGAGTGCTACCCGTCAGAGCGAGGCTGCAGGAGCAGGTCTCCAACAGAGCCAGGGCTCAGAGTGACTATTCATGGCCCTGGAAAGCAGCAGCACCATCGTAAACCCAATCTTCTGCCCCCAGGCAGGCAGTCAGTTCCACCTACCCCTGCAATTCTAGAGACATGGAGGCAGAGCTCATGTGGATCAGCAACACCCCCCAACACCCCCCCCCAATTTCAGCCCAACCTTTAGTCCCAGGCTGGCACAATCCCGTAGTGTCGGCGCTAGTTCAGAAGTTCTGATCTGCCAGCCCTGTGGGATTTGAGCATTCACTCCCTTAGGCCCCACTAAAAATCCTGTCCATACATCCTCTGTTAGCAGAATCCTACAAATCAATAGGCCTGCCTGAAACAAATTGTGTTTCATTTTGACTTGTGTCTAGGAAGCTACTGGCAGCCAGCGTAGACTCCGGAGCAGCAGTGTCATGCGCTCCCAGTAACCTGTTCCTGACAGAAGACAGGCCGGTGCCTGCTGCACCGACTGCAGCTTCCGAACAGTCATCACAGGCAGCCCCATGTAGAGCAGGCTGCAATAGTCCAGCCTCCAGGTTACGAAGGCATGGATGACAGTGGCCAAATCTAAATCTGGTAACTAAGGTTGCAGTCTTCTCATCAGACGTAATCGGTGAAGAGCACTCACAACCTGGCCCTGCAGATCCAAGGGCAGCCCGAGGCTGCGAACCTGAGTGACCGATGGAGGCAGGCGGGACCCCATCAATAACAGGGGTCCCTGTGTCTCCCAGGTCACGTGGCTGGTCAACCATGATCACCTCGGTCTTGTCTGGATTCAGTTTCAATCGGCTCACCTGCACCCAGTCCCCAACGGCAGCCAGGCACCGGGTAAGCACTGAGACTGCAGGACCTTGGTTGGATGGAAAAGAGAGAGAGAGCTGGGTGTCCTCCGCATACTGATGGCACCACACTCCAAACCTCCGTGCAACCTCACCCAGGGGCTGCAGATACACACCCAACAGTCTAACGGTGGATTTTCATTCGATCTATTCGTTTGATGCTTGATAATCATTAGCTCGACTAGTTCAAAGTTTCAGTTTCAAATCCTTTAAAGCTCAGTCATACAATCAAAAAGCACCGCAACCAACCAGTCACAAGTCACAGAATGATCAATAGGGAATTATTGAATGTCAAAGTGATGCATCTCCAGTTAACGATCCCGTCGGAGACAAGGCTGCTGAGCTCAAGGGACCATTGGTTTGGACCGATCGGGCACTATGTTCTAATGACGGCACGGGGAACCTTTTTCCTCTCAGGGGGCCACACTGAAAATGGGTACAAGCTCCAAGGGTCTCACAGAAATTGGGGGTGGGGTGCTAAAGGGGTGCACTCAGGAAGAGGAGGGTCCAGATCCTGAATCGATCCCTGATCCTTGTGTGCAGGCCCCTCGTCCCTGAGCTCAGGGTTTCAGTATTTGGGGGTAGGAACTGAATCCAGGGGCCAGATCCAAGAATGGGAAAAGGGCCAAATAAAAACTAGCCGTGGGATGCGTTTGGCCCCCGGGGCTGAAATTCCCTCATTTGTTTCTAAGGGAAATAATAATGACCCCCTTGTCTTGCAGGCTTTGCTAACGACGTTTGCAAACTGAGGACAAACATTGAATTCACAAATTTGACAAATATTCAAACCTGCCTTTCATTCCTGCTAAGAACGTTTGTGCATTGGCCTCGAAGGTCACGCGGCCTGGGCCGCTCCTCACTCCTCCCCGCTGGCTCCTGTGATTCGTTTTACTTCTCTCTCCTTTGAAAGGGGCTCCCCTAACAGGGCAGGCTAGTCTGTAGCGGTGGATTGTGAACGCTGGGTAATTCATAGTGTTGGGATGAGACAAACATTGTTCTGTCCCTAAACAAACCTCTCAGCGGGTCAGCCCGGTTCATCCCATTGCAACGGAAAAGCAAAAAGAATCAGCCCCCTTTCATGGAGGGGAGACACATTCAGCCCCCCTCATTGTCTTACCCGGACAGAGTGTCCGATCGGCTTTGTCTGGCTGGATTGAAATCATTAAAGGCCTTTCATTTTGCAAACCAGTGGAGGCCAAGGCAGTTGGTTGCCATCTAATGGGGGGCGGGGGATTCAATAAGGGGGGAGAAATGAGGTGCCTCAACTCTCTAGGCCCGCAGCAGGCAGGGTCCGATAGATTGACCTGGCTGGCTGCGGGAACTGCATTGCTGGGGCGGCACGCTGGACCTTGCTGTGCTCTTGCAACGTGGCCGGGATGGCCGGAGAGAGCGCCGACACGGGCGGCTCATTGACTACCGACAGGGCATTGTCAGGAAACCGAACTGGGGCCTGAATACTGTCCGGGGTTCCTGAAGGTTGGATTGTCTGCACTCCAGGTACCCACATTTACCAGAACCTCCCCCACCCAATACCCCCAAACGTTCAGAAATCTGGGATCAGAAGTTGAAAATCTGGGACTGGAAGTTGAAAAATCAGACAAAAGTCAGTATTTTGTTCAATCAGGTACCGGATTGAATACTTTTCAGGAACCGAACCGGTCTGAATCAAGCAGCACATATTTGACAGGTGTAGCACCATTTTTGTGGGCGCTCACTTCACGTCAGTAAGGGGCCGCAACTTTGGATTGAGAGACCCTGAAAGTAGACGGCAGGGAACGCATCGCTCCATCGAGCTCCCTTTCCTTGCGCGCTTTCCCTGAAGTATCCGGTTCTGGCTGCCCTTGGAGACAGGACACTGGGCTCGATGGACCACTACTCTGATCCCACCTGGTAGCTGTTATCTTCTTAGCGTCCCACCTTCCTGGCTGTTTTGGTGTCAAGACTCTGGTTTTCTTGACCAGTTTTATAAACAATAGGTTATGTCCTAATTCGCCAAGTGCGTGGCCTGCCCGACGATTCTCCTTCACAGCAAGAGGTATTCATCTCCAGCAAAACCGCAGCAATTGGCCTCGGAACTGTGAGGAGGTGAAATGTCCTTCTGTACCTGGGGTGGTCAGTCCACTCCTGCATCCGCCTGGCGCGAAGCCTCTCTGTCGGAATCTGGGAGCAGACGGCAGGATCGCTCCAGATTAGACCTGAAATGAGAACACGCAAAACAGGTGAACCCGTCGTATTTCCAGGACCCGAATCAACCACAATATCGGGGATCAATCGGTGAGAACGGCAACAGGAACGCAGTCACGGGTGTGCAGACAGCGACTGTGGGTTCGAGTGCAAGAGCGTGGCCAGACGACTCCATCCCCAACCCCCTTCCCCTCCAGCCCCCAGAGCCGCTGGCTATTGTGCGTACATTCAGCCATTCACCACGCCAAACAATCCTGAGTCCATGGGAGTCAGTGGCAAAGACTCACCTTGGGCTTCAATGGAGACAGAGTTTCACCCTCTGAAAGTTCATCCCTGGGGAGCTGGACTTTTGGTTGGTGGCCAAACTTGTTAAAAAATGCATGAATCACTCAATCATCAGTCAGTCATAAGTTCAACTATATCAATAGAGGAACTGAGTTTTTATTGAACATCCTCCAGAGTGTTCAATCTTCCATTACAAGCTCCTTGGTAAAATTAACATCGGCAGCTGAAAATGTATACACAGGCATAAATGCGTGTGTGTGTGTGTGTGTGAGACAGAGAGAGAGAAATGTCTGTGCGTGTCTGTGTATACAAGTGAATGTTGTGTGTCCTTGTAAGCGTCCATGTAATATGTGTGCCTGTGTGCATCTAACCATGTATTGAATGTGTCTAAGTGTGCCTATGTGTATACAACTGAATATTGTGTGTGTGTCTGTGTGTGTATAAAATCGTATGTATTATGGATCTGGTCCATGTTTGTGGGATCAGTTTCAATTGGTGATGCCTGCTGAGGCGGGGGATGTGCTTGGATCTGTGAGGGCCACGACATGGGAACTCGCCCGATGCCCATCCTGGCTGGTTACGGCCAGCAGGGAGATGCTGGGGCTGTTGCTGATGGGGATGGTCAATGTCTCTTTGGGGGAGGGCAGGTTGCCAAAGTCCCTTAAGGGGACGGTGGTCCAGCCCCTTCTCAAGAAGCCATCTTTGGACGTGGCCTCCCCAGCGAGCTATCGGCCTGTCTCTAAGCTTTAAGGAAGGGTATTGAATGGGTAGTGGCTCATCAGCTGCAGACACATCTGGACTCAGGTATCAGCTTTTTGGATCCCTCACAGTCGGGCTTTTACCTGGGTTATGGTACCGAGACCATGCTTGTGGCTTTGGGTGACGACCTGAGAGTGGAACTGGACAAGGGACATTTGACCCTGCGGGTTCTACGTGAGCTGTCAGTGGCCTTGGATACAGTGACTCACCTGCGGCACCTGGCCAGGGTGGGCGGAACAGTTTTACAGTGAGTTCCATTCCTTCCTGGCAGCTAGATCCCAATGGGGAGTCCTGGGGGATTCTACATCTTCCCCCAGGAGTCTCCCCTGTGGGCTCCGGCAGGGGTCCATTCTGTCCCCCCTCTTGCTGAATGTGTAGGTGCAGTCGCTGGGAGAGGTCTAACGTAGCTTCAGTCTCATCAATATGCTGAGCACACTCAGTTGTAACTCTCCTCTGACCCAGCCCCGGTGGCCTCGGTGATTTCGGTGCTCGGCGGCGGTGGGGGATTGGATGAGCTCTAGCCGACTGAAGTTGAATCCTGAAAAGACAGAGGTGATGCTCGTTGGCAGGGCCAGTGATCTGGGCGAGGAGGGGCTGCCCATCATTGACAAAGTCCACCCCAGATTGGCATCTCAGGTGCAGAGCTTGGGGGTTCTCCTGGATCCGCAGCTGTGCCTGGATCTCCAGGTGTTGGCTATGGCCAGAGCCACCTTTCTGCAGCTACATCGGGTGAGACGGCTCCATCCCTATGTCTCGGACTCTGACCTCGCCACCAATATCCATGCATTTGTCACCTCAAGTCTGGACTATTGCAATACGCTTTACGTGGGGCTGCCCATGGTCACAGTTCGGAAACTGCAGCGAGTGCAGAACACAGCGACCCATCCGCTTACTGAGACAGCTCACCAGGGGCACATTACAGCGGTGCTCCATTCCTTGCGCTGGCTGCCTATAGTCACAGCTCACCAGGGGCACATTACACCGGTGCTCCATTCCTTGCGCTGGCTGCCTATAGTCACAGCTCACCAGGGGCACATTACACCGGTGCTCCATTCCTTGCGCTGGCTGCCTATAGTCACAGCTCACCAGGGGCACATTACACCGGTGCTCCATTCCTTGCGCTGGCTGCCTATAGTCACAGCTCACCAGGGGCACATTACACCGGTGCTCCATTCCTTGCGCTGGCTGCCTATAGTCACAGCTCACCAGGGGCACATTACACCGGTGCTCCATTCCTTGCGCTGGCTGCCTATAGTCACAGCTCACCAGGGGCACATTACACCGGTGCTCCATTCCTTGCGCTGGCTGCCTATAGTCACAGCTCACCAGGGGCACATTACACCGGTGCTCCATTCCTTGCGCTGGCTGCCTATAGTCACAGCTCACCAGGGGCACATTACACCGGTGCTCCATTCCTTGCGCTGGCTGCCTATAGTCACAGCTCACCAGGGGCACATTACACCGGTGCTCCATTCCTTGCGCTGGCTGCCTATAGTCACAGCTCACCAGGGGCACATTACACCGGTGCTCCATTCCTTGCGCTGGCTGCCTATAGTCACAGCTCACCAGGGGCACATTACACCGGTGCTCCATTCCTTGCGCTGGCTGCCTATAGTCACAGCTCACCAGGGGCACATTACACCGGTGCTCCATTCCTTGCGCTGGCTGCCTATAGTCACAGCTCACCAGGGGCACATTACACCGGTGCTCCATTCCTTGCGCTGGCTGCCTATAGTCACAGCTCACCAGGGGCACATTACACCGGTGCTCCATTCCTTGCGCTGGCTGCCTATAGTCACAGCTCACCAGGGGCACATTACACCGGGGCTCCATTCCTTGCGCTGGCTGCCTATAGTCACAGCTCACCAGGGGCACATTACACCGGTGCTCCATTCATTGCACTGGCTGCCTATAGTCACAGCTCACCAGGGGCACATTACACTGGTGCTCCATTCGTTGCACTGGCTGCCTATAATCTTCCAGGCCCAATTCAAGGTGCAGGTTTTGATCTATAAAGCCCTAAATGACCTGGGCCCTAGAAGGACTGCCTCACTTCCTGGGCCCCAGGGCAGCTCCTGTGGTCATCGGGAAGGCGCCCTCCTGGAAGTTCCCTGCTATAAATGGGTGGGGACCAACAGGCGGGCGTTCTCTGAAACCGCTCCTGTGCTGTGGAACTCGCTCCCGGTGGATGTCTGGCTTGGCCCAGAGCGTCTTGCATTTCGGCGCCAGTGTAAGACTTGGCTCTTCTGCCAGGCGTTTAGTGGAGGGTGTGTATGTGTTTGTGAAGGGTGGTATTGGGATGGGTTTGGGGTTTTGTGTTTATTTATGCATGCTTTTGATTGTTTATGATTTTACTGGATTGGTATTTTAATGTTTTATACTATATTTTATTATTGATTTTTTTATGAATGATGTGATGTGATGAATGATGTGAGCTGCTCTGAGGCAGGAGGTGGTGGGATACATAATAATAATAATAATAATAATAATAATAATAATAATAATAATAATATTTAAATATTACTATATTCAGTTCAATTTTTATTCATAGATACTAGCAGGAGCCATGATCTTCTGACAACACTACAGAATAACACAAATGAATAGTAGGGTCAGTTAATCACATAGAATTTGACAAAATAAAAATGCTTCCTACACTTTCCCACCTTGTCAATAAAGGTAGCGAGCCTCTGAATGAAAGCGTCTCCCTGCTGTTGAACTATACATATTAATGTCTCCTTCCGCCACAGCCTGGAACAGGGTCTACTTTGGGCTTGACCTCCTACTTACCAACGTCCCCTGGGTTTGCTCCCTTCTTAATCTGGATAATGCAATTCTTAAGTGGGGTTTCGGATCCAGTCTCGGATATTTCTCAGTAACGAGAGACGGTTCGATGGAGACCATTGCTCCGCATGATTGATATTTCAAGGAGCTATCTGAGACCATCAAATAGTAAGAAGGGATTTATTTATTTATTTATTTATTTATTATTTCAAACTTTGACTACCCCTTCCCTCCCGCCACCAGGCAGCTCGGAGCGAATCACAATTCCTAAAAACAACATTGAAACATTAAAACAACAATTCAAACAGCTAAAAGGAGGGAGAGAAAACACCCCCCCCCTCTCCCCCCTCTCCCCTGCCAGACGCCCTGGCGGAACAGCCCGGTTTTACAACTTCTCTGAAAAGAAGAACTTCTCGGATTTGTCCTCTTGGGGGGAAAGGAGCGCGTTCATTATTCACGAACTAATAAGCGAACCCCATCGGGTAACAGTCCCGGGCGCATTCGCACAAGGACTCGCTTCTACAAAACGCATTTGAGGAAAACTCGGGGGGGGGGAGGGGGGCCCTCAGAATTTTAAACCAATCGGATATTTCCTCTCCCGTCTCTCTGAAGTCATTCCCCTCCTCCCCCCATTCTCATCCCCAATCCTCTCTCCGCTCGATTCCAGGGCGATGCGAGCCCTTCTCCTCCCTCCTTATGCTGGGGGGAAGCGGCTGTGAAGACACCCCCCACCCCAGCCAGGGGGGCCTTGGGAACAAGATGCTCGGCTTGCGAAATGAAGCTGCTTTTAGCGGGGGTGGGGTGTGTGTGTGTGTGTGCAGAGCAGCATTCGCTGCGACGGGTCACTGGGGGATTAAAGGACGGAGTAAAACTTACCCCGCGATGCACCGACCTCTTGCCCCACTGAAGCCCTACATCCGGAGTAAGGGGGTGCGGCCTGACTTTTCCCGCTGTCCCGTTTCACCTCAAACCCAAATACACTACGATCCCTCTCCCCTTCTGCGCCCCCCGATCGGTGCAGGAAGGGATGGGGAGGGGGGAGATTAAACAGCCCCTCTTGGTGTAACTAACCCCGGGAGCATTCGCAAGGGGGTGCCCCCCACCCCGAAGCAGCGGCAGAGGCGCCCTCGAGCTATGGGACGCTAGAGACGCTTCTTTTACTAACGGGGAAGGG
>QEPC01011341.1:1689205-1703815 GCA_003113815.1 Sphenodon punctatus
CGAAGGAAGGGAGACAATGGCAGCTTTAAGCTGTAAAACGCATCTTGTCGCTTTCTATTCCACTGTCTTGATTTTTGCCTTTAGCGGCAGATAAAGGTGAAACTTGCTTCATTTATCAAGTAATGCGACCTCGGAGCCATTCAACATCCATCCATCCAGGAGGCTTCTTTCACCAATCCCCTTTGGAAGCTCAGAATCTCTGCCCAGCTAGAACCCAATGATCTTTCTATCTTGGCGAAGAAACAGAAATTTTGGAATGGAAAATAAGTGTCAGAATTTCCACTGGAACTTTGCTTCCATAAAAACTTTTGCAATTTCTAAAATCAACATTTTGGAAAAACTCTGCAAAACTTTTAACAAGGAAAAAAAACAACCAAAGAAACCAAAACAAGAACAACCCCCCCCCCCCCCAAATGCAACGCAATCAAACTGGGATTTACTGTTTTTTAAAAAACCACCATTTGTTTCCTTTCTAATTTGCAGCCTTTTCTTTTGCTAATTTACAGCAGTTTCTTGTTGCTGTTCGGTTCTCAACGCTTCGTGGGAGAGAGGGGCCACTGTGCCCGCCCTCCCCACTAAATGTGCACGGAGCTCCAGCAAAGACAAATGGGGCTTTTTGTCTGCGGGCTACAGGGAGCCTGATCTATAGCAGAGCTTCCCAATCTGTGGGTCCGAGCTATCCAAATCCGGATTGCTGGTCGCTCACTCTGCATGCCTTTGAGGGGGGGGGGTGTCACAGGATGATACTTACATCGCTCCGATTTACCTTTCTAGAGCAAAAGCCAAGGAGCCCCCCAGCCCACCCCCCTCTATGGGAAACGAAGTCCCTTACTTCCTTTGGTCTAGTGCGGCGGGTATGTGGCCAAACCCCTGGCCCCAGGGGTCGAAGCAGGGTGGGCAGACGTTTTAGAAAGAGAGCAAATGGAAAAGCAGGAGCCATCGTGGTTCCATGATGGAGTTAGCAGAGGGGGAGGGGGTCTCGGTGGGAAATGCCATTTCCAAGCCCTCCCTTGTGAGATGCGTCAATGTGTAAACAGTCCAGGCCGGTCATTTATCTCCCTCGGCCAGGCCAGGCCAGGCCAGGCCGCTGCTGGGAAACTCATTAGCACCTAGTGGGCGGCTGGGAACATTAACCGCGCTGGCGGCACGCCGGGCAGAGCAAGGCAGCCCTTCCTAGAAGCTGTCGGCTTGCCCACCACCACCTCTTCCTTCTGGAAACCAAGTAGCCCGTTTTCCTCTGGTTTCCTGCAGGAAATCCCCAAGCAACCTCCTCCCAAACTGAGCTGCCCAAAAGCCAAATCCCGGATCCCAGAGTAGGCGAGGGTGCGGAGCCCAGATGGGGAGAGCGCTTGCTGCCACTGCAGGGAATACATTTTTGTCAGGTGCCCGAGTCAGGCATCCAATTACCCCAAAGTCCTCTTCCTGGTACCGGTACCTACCCAATGACTGTTTGGTAAATCAGGATAGGAATCAGGAATGGGAAGTTGGAAAGGTGGGAAATGCGTCCATCGGGGACAGTGGCGGTCTAGCATGAACAAGGTACCAGTTAGGGCGTTTTTAGACACACACTTTTTTCAGCCAGCCGTAAGAGTCCGCGTTCTTCAAACTCCCGCATGGGGAGTTTAGATGCTCCCCAACTGGAAGTCACCCAGGCGCTATTGCAAACAGTGACGCCGGTGACTCCCGCATGTTTGGAGAAGCATGTCCTCTAATATCTGGGCCTTACTAAATCCGCTTCTCCAAACACGTGGGAGTTGCTGGCGACGCTGTTTGCTGTTGTACCCCGGTAAGTCCAGGTGAAAAAAGTATATGCCTAAAAACGGTAGTCGCTGTTACCGCGTTGGGTCAATTCCCACCATGTCGATGGGCTGGTCTACCCATCTTTGTGGGCTCTCTGTTCAGCTCCAGAACAGGTCATTGACATCCCTTCTCCCCAGCCTGCAAGCGAGCGTGGACGAGCTTTCCAACTCGGTGCAGCTTCTTTCAAAGAGCGCAGGATCCTTCGAAAGCTCACACCTTCACCCACAATAAAAAGCAGCATCCTTAACGACTTTGTCTCTCGTTTCCCTCATTCTTGGGACCAACCCAGCAACCGTGTTCAAAGCAGTCCCTCTTGCCACAGCTGGTATCAATTGGTTTGGGCCTGTAAGATGAGCCATGGCTTTCATTAAGCAAATTTATGTCATGGGATTCAATCAAGATCACACCCTTAATAGCCTTAAGTGTTTACACTTGAAAAGTCCACTTGGTTTGGTTTTCTTCTTCATCGCCATGATGGTTTCTATCACCACTCGACAAAATAAATCTGTTGTCTTGCCGTAGGGGAGAGGAGGCTAGCAGAGAGTTACGGGAACCCCAAATATTTTTCTTTGGCTTAAAGACAGAGACTTTGTTTGCATGTGGATAGTGTGCTGATCAAAGGATCTCAAAGCACTTTTAAAGTAACCACTTGTTAAGAATTTCCAGCCGTCTATAGTTTTTGAGAAGCCCGTAGGAGTCTTTGGGAGAGGATTTAGGGTTAACGGCAATGGGGTGCAGGCCGTCTCTGCTGAGTCTCTGCTGCCGCCCGCTGCCCCTGGGATGGGCTCACCCCCACTTAGTGCGAGAGTTGAAACAGAGGTCAGAAGGGATTGTGAATTTGATGAATTGGGGTCTAAAGCGTCTTGAACAATGTGAATACAGAGCAGGAATTTCCATCTTGCCTTGTGTGTGGTTTCAGAGTGTCATTTTATGTATGAATTTAGTTTTATTTCTCTCCCACTGTTCTCAAAGGCTTTTGGTGTTTTCATGGGGGGCATTTTGTTCACTTCAGGGGTTGGGTTTGGCTTTATTTCCCAAGGTTTGAATGCAGCTGGGATTGTGTGGCATGACCCCACAGAGAATAAAGGACCAGCCGAGAAAACAAAGACATGATGATGTGAATTTCACAACCGTAATAGTGACAAATTCAGATATTAATGGAAAAAATAATCCCGGATGGAAGGAAACCCCATTTACTTTTTGTCCAGCTCTGTTTGCAGCCAAGGATTTTGACTTGAACTGTGAGGCTCGCAAGAGCCAGACTCGAAACTGAGAGTTAGATCCATGAGCAGAATGACCAGGTACTAAATTTAGTCCCCGTGGGTAAAACCCACGTTTTCAGGTATCACCAGGTACCCAATGGGATTGGTACCCAGGTACCTGAAAAACGGGTAACTCTTGGTACTGATTTTCTGATTACCAACTGGTGTATTGGTAGGTATTAACAGTCAGTATATCGGGTTGGAAAACTGAAAAATCAGGACAGAAATAAAAAAGATTGGTACTAGTATGGGGGGGAGGGGGTAGTGGTTGAGTTTCTGGGACTGAAAGTCAATTTTCCAGGACAGAAAACTGGAAGCCAAGGAATCGATAAGAAAGTTTTAAAAGAACATCAGTACTGGAAGTAGTTTTTCCAGGACAGAAAATCAATCACTGGGTGTTGGACGTCGGTAAACTGATAAAGTTGAAAGTCAACGTTTGAGGACATTGGGTCCCCAAATTGTACCGATGTTGTCGGGTTGATCCAGGTACCAGAAATTCAGTGGGTTTCCCCCGTTTTGCAAGTACTCGCCTTCACCTCTCATTTGGATCGAAAAGCAGCAGGGGCCTCCAAACGGAAGAGGGTGGGTTTACCGAGCTGGTTTAGCTGGTGTTTTAGCTGCAGTGGTGACTGTGATGGAAATGATCTTCATGGATATGAAATGTCCGCTTGGTTTTTCAGCTCTACGTTTAATGCAGAGGGGTTGGAGGGTTTTCTACTCCTGCCCCCAAATGGCAGCATTACACACTTTCCTCTTCCCTGTTCCAGATGAAAAAAATCAGCCTGGAGATCCGGAAGCCCCAGACAGTAGCAGGCAGCGCTGGGAAGGCAGAGTTCCCAGGCTGGCTCTCTTAAACTGGAGTTACCCTGAACCAGCTTTGTAGTCATTGTTATTACTATCCCCTTATCTCTCCTTGGACAGTTCCCACCGTGACCAGGGGGCTTGGCTTTTCACACATAAAAGAAGCTTGTAAACCTCAGATTCCAAGGAGGGATCTCTGAGCTTGGCCCTTTATCCCCTGGGCAGAATGAACAGTCCCAGGCAGACACACTGCTTTGCAGCATGGGGGGGAGGGGGTGGTGGTGGCAGAGAAGGGTACTCTGGGTTGGGGGGGAGAGAAAGGTGCAGGGCTGCATCTCTGCAAGTGTGGATCACACAGTCCCCGTTGTGAACTTGGGAGAGCCTACAGGGGCTTCTGATACAGCAGGGAGAGCAATCAGCCACAGCACTGCTAGGAAGTGTTCAGAGTGGGAGGGGGCACTCTGCCCCCACCCACTCTGAAAATGTCCTGGTGGTGCTCTGGTCACTTGCAAGGGCCCTTCCAAGAAGCAAGCTTTCAGAGTGGGTGGCGTGAAATGCTGGCCTCTTTGACTTATAAAACTTCCCTCCTGGTGGGGCTGCGCTTCCTGCTCGGGGGAGTGGGGGGGGGGCTTACTGGGGAGTCCGGGAGGCACCACAACCTTTGCAGGGAGAGGATGAGGTTGGCCAGGAGCCCCCTAGGGAAGAGGCTAAAACTGAAACTGGGACATGAGCCCAGCCCTTACTGCACCGCCACTGCAATCCAGGGAAATGTGAGTGCGACTTTAAAACCCAAACCCCAGTGTGGCCCCGGCCCCTGTGGAAACTGAATATGGAGATTCAGGAGGAGGAGGCCCAGCCCACGGCCCCAATTCTTTGGGGAATAAACTAGAAATTACAGCGCATGGGGAACACACAGGCCTGCAAGACAAGGAGACGCAAAGGGGATGTTCCATTCAAACTGAATGGCAAAAAAAAATAAAAAATCATTTTGGTTCCGTTTTTCTTTTTCTAAAGGGGGGAGGCAGGGTGGCTGTTTTTAAACGACCCCGCTACACCGTTCCAAACTCCTTCTTACTTCACTTGTTGGAATGACGTCATCATCTAATCCGTCCGGCGTCTGTGGCCAAAAACCCATCGTTGTGACGGTCTATTGGAGCCTTTAAGTTCCCAGATGTCTAAAGGGTTAGAACGTTCTACCTGGGCGGCTGGTACTAACAATGACTCTGGGAGAAGCGTCTTCATTTTAGAACGTTTTGATAAAACCTTGGGGGAAAGTGTTTTACAAAAACGTTCTAAGACCCGGAAGCAAGCCAGGAGCGTCGCCATTGTTAACGCTCCAGCTATCGAGACAGTCACCTTCAGAACAACATCGAACCCCTTCAGATGTTCTAAACCTATCGTTTCAAACCAGCTTGTGTCTCCATCAAGCATTCCTACCTGTTGATTGGGCTGGGCATTTAATGGACAGGGGGAGAGCCAGCCTGGGGGTGGGGTATTTATTTGATAGAATTTACTTTGTATTTTATCTTTAAAGAAATAAAGCTCCTGGTGGCAAAAACTGTGTTTGAAGGCAGGGCAGGCGGTACGGTTCCTCGCTTGCGTCCATTCACACAAGTGTCATTCACATGAGAGAACAATTGTGCCAGGTTCTTTTTCACACGTCCCTTCCCTGCCTCTTAATGTTGCTTCCCTCACTTTCAGTTTTACCTCAAATCCCATCTCTGCCGTTGCCTGCAGTCCCAGGCTGCTGCATGGCTGTCCCATGTCCCAAAATTAATTTATTGTATTCATTAATTTATATGTTCCTTTGTCCCTTTTTTAATTGTTGCAATTTTACGAATGTTTCAAAATGTTTTATACTTGTATTTTTATTTATTTTTTTAGAGTGTTAGCTGCCCCGAGCTGTTTCAGGAAGGGCGGGGTAAAAATATGATTAAATAAATATAAATAAATGTCTCTGTGAGGCTGGTGGACCCAAAGTGGAAAGTGTCTGTTCCCACGTTACCAGACACACACAAGAAGAAAACAGCTCACTTGTTAAGCCTTGGTTTGCACCCTGATACTTGCAGATTATTTGTCAAGGCATCCTGCGATCTAGCCCGTTCATACGTTTCATCCTCTCCTCCCAGGGGATACAGGCTGCCTTTGAGGTATTTTTGTCCCAGGTGGCTGCACCCCTCAGTCTGGCTGGAGCCTAAGCACTAAGCCAGGTGTTTGTTGTTGCAGAGGATGGGGCCTCACTTCTAGTGTTTGTGCGGTGCCGTCAGGTACGTTGCAGGCGCTGTATAGATAAACCATCACTGCTTAGAGACAGGCCCCTGCCCCAAGGGAGGCATAAAGACACAGTCACGCAGGTGCCGGTGCTTGGTTTAGTTGCAGGGAAGAAAGTGTTGAGTGCTGCTGTCTCTGGGCCCCTGCCCAGCTCCGTTCCACCTGCTGCCGCCATCCAAGCTAGGCCTCTTGCATTCCAGTCCCAGCTGTTCATGAGGAAGCCTTGCTAAGTCCTTTAAGGCAATGGGTGGCAGGGAGAAGGGGCCATGCAAGAGTCCAGCACAGGAACGGTTTCTCAGCTCAGACAGCATGGCAAGGCTGGAGCCCTGCCTGAGCCCTTAGGAGCCACTGCAAATGGCATCACTAGTTTCATTTGCCATTTTAAAAAATAAACCAAAACACAACCGTAGTCAAACATTTTTAAGGGTGCAATCAAAGGAAGACGGGGCGCGTCTGTTCTCGCTTGCCAACAGAGACGGGACAAGCAGCAATGGGGTTAAAGTGCAGGAAGGAAGAGTCAGGTGAAACAGGAGGAAGCACTTGCTAGTTGTTAGGACCGCTCATCCATGGAAGAAGTTGCTGGGGGTGGAATCTCCTTCCCCAGAGGTTTGCAAGGGAAGACTGGCTGGGCACCTGCCAGGGATGTTTTAGCTAGAGGGGATCCTGCCCCAGGGCAGGGGGTCAGACTAGATGACCCCCAAGGTACCTCCCTTCCAACTTTACAACTCTGTGTTTCTGTTCTTAGGCTGCCTGAGCCTAACGCTAGAAGAGCCGTTTCTCTTCCCACCGCTTCACTCTCTTACCTCAGATTATTGGAATCTCACTTTTTCAATGTTCCCACATTTTCTCCTGTTTTAAAAGTGACTCCCATTCACATGAGTGGTTTTCCGGGCCCGATTCAAAGTGTTGGGTTTGGCCTATAAAGCCTTAAACGGCCTAGGCCCCGCCTACCTGCGAGACCGCCTCACCCCCTGGGTCCTGGATTGGCCCCTGCGGTCGTCCGGGGGGCGCCCGGCTCGAGGTCCCCGTCGGGGGGCCATGCAGGGGAGGGCATGTTGGGTGGCCACACTGCACCTGTGGAACTCCCTTCCACTGGCCCCGGACCTTCCCTCCTTTTGGAGAAGTTCCGCCAGGCGTTTGGCGGGGGAGAGGGGTAGGATGGGGGTGGGATGGGTTTCTCGGTTTCCTCCCTTAGCTGTTTTATTGGTTGTAAGCCGCCCCGTGTTGCCTGTGGCAGGAGGGGTGGGGTAATAAGTGTTTTAAATAAATAAATAAAATAAATAAATAAATAAATACAATTAAAATAACAACAACAATAATGAATAAATAATAACGTATTTATATAGCGCCAGCAATGTACCTGACACTGAATAATCATTGATTAGGGACAGGGTCCCTGCCCCAATGGGCTTACAATCTAGGATGGATAAGGGAGAGGAGACAAGGAGGGAGAGTCGGGAAGTTGAGAGGTCGCCGGTGCAGGAGCCTAGCTTAGTTCAGGCAGAGACGAAGGGGCTGGGAAGCTAGGATAAGGCCTGATGGAAGAGGAGGGATTTGAAGGTTGGGAGGGAGGGAGTGCGATGGAGTCAACCCAATTGTTAGGCCTAGGGTTTTGAGTTGAATTTTGTGGACTTAGATGTGCATCGTATCTCTTGCATCTTGCAAACTAACTTACATATTTAAAAAAGCAGAGGGAAAAACACATGTCCCCAACTCATCTGTGCGAATGGAGCCTCCGTGTTAAAAACTAAGACAGACCAGAATTGCTGCAAAATATGTCTGAAAGCTTCTTTAAACAGGCATAAGATCCCATTCTGCTGCCGCTCAGTCCAGAAAACTTTGGCAGAGAAACGTGCTTGGGAAACAGGGCGCTGCTCAGGGGAAACCCAGCACAAATGCTCCGCAGAATTAACTCCCGTTGGTGCCCAGGGTAACTTGGCAACTGCGTGGGGATGCCCAAGGCCAGAGCCGGGAGCTCCTACAAGCTCCGTTGAAGGCAACGAGACCAGCAAGTGGCCAGTAGCTTCTCCCCGAGATGGGCCATATAGGTTTGCACGCCTAGGGCATGTCTAGCAATAACAATCGCAGCGTGGAAAAGGAAACACATTGTCTTTGCAGATAGTGGGCTTGGAACAGGCTACGCAAACCGTTCCGCTCGCTGCGGCCGATGGTGGACTCTGCCCGCAGCTGAGCCTCTATCGGCCACCCTGGCTGACCGTGTGTGACAATGGCAGGGTGGGAATGAGTTTCCCCACCCAGCGAATGGGAAATGGCAGCAGCAGGAGAGGTCTGCTGGGCTGGGCTGGGCTCTCCAGGAAAGGATTGGAAGCCAATACAAGCAAAGCTTTCTAACTAGTCGCTTCCTCCCTGGCCGGCCAGGGGCTTGAGCCAGTCTCTGAGGCCTCGCAATCGACATGGCAGAGGAAGCACTCTCTGGAGAAAAGGAGCAGGAAAAAATGTTATGGGCCAAATCTCCAGCTCGTGTAAACTGGTGTCGTCCCATTAACTTTAATGGAGTGAAATTAATTTACTTCAGTTGAGTGGCCCTCTTAAAAACGCAAAACACTAACATTCTAACCCCTCCGAAAACCTACCTCTCTTGTCAGACTTCCCCTAGCTCCGCACCCCCACGGACTGCTCTTTCACCCTTCTCATTCCATCCTAGCCTCAGGAGCCCACTCTTCTCCTAGTAGCTAAGCCTGCGACTTCTCACGTTCTCAAATGTATGCGGCATAGCTAGGGGGGAATGGGCCCTGCTGGGGCACTCCACTCCAGTGTGTGTCTGCACTATGTACAGGGGGGGAGCTAGGGGGGAATGGGCCCTGCTGGGGCACTCCACTCCAGTGTGTGTCTGCACTATGTACAGGGGGGGAGCTAGGGGGGAATGGGCCCTGCTGGGGCACTCCACTCCAGTGTGTGTCTGCACTATGTACAGGGGGGAGCTAGGGGGGAATGGGCCCTGCTGGGGCACTCCACTCCAGTGTGTGTCTGCACTATGTACAGGGGGGAGCTAGGGGGGAATGGGCCCTGCTGGGGCACTCCACTCCAGTGTGTGTCTGCACTATGTACAGGGGGGAGCTAGGGGGGAATGGGCCCTGCTGGGGCACTCCACTCCAGTGTGTGTCTGCACTATGTACAGGGGGGAGCTAGGGGGGAATGGGCCCTGCTGGGGCACTCCACTCCAGTGTGTGTCTGCACTATGTACAGGGGGGAGCTAGGGGGGAATGGGCCCTGCTGGGGCACTCCACTCCAGTGTGTGTCTGCACTATGTACAGGGGGGAGCTAGGGGGGAATGGGCCCTGCTGGGGCACTCCACTCCAGTGTGTGTCTGCACTATGTACAGGGGGGAGCTAGGGGGGAATGGGCCCTGCTGGGGCACTCCACTCCAGTGTGTGTCTGCACTATGTACAGGGGGGAGCTAGGGGGGAAATGGGCCCTGCTGGGGCACTCCGCTCCAGTGTGTGTCTGCACTATGTACAGGGGGGTGGGGGGGAATGGGCCCTGCTGGGGCAGAAGATGGAGCCCACTCCAGTGTGAACATGTACTCTTCATGTGTGTTGCTCCCCAGACTTGTGGGACCCGGTGCAGCTTCCCCGCTTGCCCCTGTACAGCTAATGCCCTTGATATGGACGCCTCCCTTTCCCTTGTATTCCCTCCCTCGTCCATTCTGGCAGTGGATTATAAGCCCCTGGGGGCAGGGACCCGTCTCTAAACTTTGCGGAGTGCTGCAAGGCACATTGCTGGCGCTCTATAATACTCCTAGTAATACTAACGAGAGATGGTGCTGCCTAGCTGTGGGGGAGGGCAGGAAGCTGCCATCTTCCCCCCTCTTCCCCATGTCTGTTCTGGAGCCCTGAGGGTCCCACCCCCCCATTTCCCAGTAACCACCCCCCTCCCATCAGCATTTCTGCTCCGTCCAGCTGATGGGCGGTGACCGAGCAGCAGGAGAGAATTCCTCCCAGTCTCTATTGGGGTGTGAAATGGGAGATTGCTGGGTCCTAGCCTGTGCAGGTGGCAGTGCCGGGCTGTAGCCCCTGGAGTCTGGGCTGATCCAGGCTACGAGCTCCTGGCGGGTCCCTGCCCGGGATGTGAATGCTGGTTACTAGCCTACCTGCTGCGGAGGTCGGTACGCACCGGCCCCTTTAAATGGCCAGCGTTTGTCATTCTCTCCGGAGTGCCCGGTGCAGAAGGAGAAGAGATGTTTCAGCGACTGTATCGCAAAGCGCAGCGCAGTAATGGAACAAGTGACCTAGGCCAAAATTCCTGTGTTTTGCAGTGAAACTGCCAAAGGGCTCCGTTTAGGAAGGAGCGCGGGGATGCCTGTGGGTTACTGCAACACTTAAGGGATAAGAAATTCTAGGCTAAAGGGAAAGCTTCCAATTAGTGAGAATGGAGATCCATTATGCATGATCCAAATGTTTCTGGAGTACACCTAAGACAGGTACCTGCAGGAAATACCCACATTTTGTGTACTGTTTCAGGTATTCCAATCAGTACCCGAATACCATTTTGAGTTCCTGAAAAACAAAGATTTCCATTTTCCGTCTTTTGAAAAACCTGAAATTGTCCCCAAAACCAGAAGTCGAAAAATCAGGATGAATGTGGTATGTTGGTATTTTGGTTACCCAACTGGACACCATTTTGGGTACCAAAAAGTACACCAGATTTTCAAATTGAATTGGGTACTGCAAATTCGATGGGTATACCAATTTTTTCCGGGTCCCTGTTCCAGCTTTAGGGTGGAGGCTACACAAACCTTAATGGATGAAGCTTTGTTAGCGCCTGTGGAATGAGGTGGTGTCACAGTTCATGCACAGACAGAAAGATTGGCGTATTCGTGCACAGACAGACGAGAGGGATTGCCGTGTTCGTGCACAGACAGACGAGAAGGATTGCCGTGTTCGTGCACAGACAGACGAGAGGGATTGCCGTGTTCGTGCACAGACAGACGAGAGGGATTGCCGTGTTCGTGCACAGACAGACGAGAGGGATTGCCGTGTTCGTGCACAGACAGACGAGAGGGATTGCCGTGTTCGTGCACAGACAGACGAGAGGGATTGCCGTGTTCGTGCACAGACAGACGAGAGGGATTGCCGTGTTCGTGCACAGACAGACGAGAGGGATTGCCGTGTTCGTGCACAGACAGACGAGAGGGATTGCCGTGTTCGTGCACAGACAGACGAGAGGGATTGCCGTGTTCGTGCACAGACAGACGAGAGGGATTGCCGTGTTCGTGCACAGACAGACGAGAGGGATTGCCGTGTTCGTGCACAGACAGACGAGAGGGATTGCCGTGTTCGTGCACAGACAGACGAGAGGGATTGCCGTGTTCGTGCACAGACAGACGAGAGGGATTGCCGTGTTCGTGCACAGACAGACGAGAGGGATTGCCGTGTTCGTGCACAGACAGACGAGAGGGATTGCCGTGTTCGTGCACAGACAGACGAGAGGGATTGCCGTGTTCGTGCACAGACAGACGAGAGGGATTGCCGTGTTCGTGCACAGACAGACGAGAGGGATTGCCGTGTTCGTGCACAGACAGACGAGAGGGATTGCCGTGTTCGTGCACAGACAGACGAGAGGGATTGCCGTGTTCGTGCACAGACAGACGAGAGGGATTGCCGTGTTCGTGCACAGACAGACGAGAAGGATTGCCGTGTTCGTGCACAGACAGACGAGAGGGATTGCCGTGTTCGTGCACAGACAGACGAGAGGGATTGCCGTGTTCGTGCACAGACAGACGAGAGGGATTGCCGTGTTCGTGCACAGACAGACGAGAGGGATTGCCGTGTTCGTGCACAGACAGACGAGAGGGATTGCCGTGTTCGTGCACAGACAGACGAGAGGGATTGCCGTGTTCGTGCACAGACAGACGAGAGGGATTGCCGTGTTCGTGCACAGACAGACGAGAAGGATTGCCGTGTTCGTGCACAGACAGACGAGAGGGATTGCCGTGTTCGTGCACAGACAGACGAGAAGGATTGCCGTGTTCGTGCACAGACAGACGAGAGGGATTGCCGTGTTCGTGCACAGACAGACGAGAGGGATTGCCGTGTTCGTGCACAGACAGACGAGAGGGATTGCCGTGTTCGTGCACAGACAGGATTGCCGTGTTCGTGCACAGACAGACGAGAGGGATTGCCATGTTCGTGCACAGACAGACGAGAGGGATTGCCGTGTTCGTGCACAGACAGACGAGAAGGATTGCCGTGTTCGTGCACAGACAGACGAGAGGGATTGCCGTGTTTGTGCACAGACAGACGAGAAGGATTGCCGTGTTCGTGCACAGACAGACGAGAGGGATTGCCGTGTTTGTGCACAGACAGACGAGAAGGATTGCCATGTTCGTGCACAGACAGGATTGCCATGTTCGTGCACAGACAGACGAGAGGGATTGCCGTGTTCGTGCACAGACAGACGAGAAGGATTGCCGTGTTCGTGCACAGACAGACGAGAGGGATTGCCGTGTTTGTGCACAGACAGACGAGAAGGATTGCCATGTTCGTGCACAGACAGGATTGCCATGTTCGTGCACAGACAGACGAGAGGGATTGCCGTGTTCGTGCACAGACAGACGAGAAAGATTGTTGTGTCTCTGTGTTTAGTCATGAGAGTCCAGTTTTAAAAGCCCAGAGGCTCTAGGCCAAGTCCAGAAACTTGGCAGCCCTACTGGAGAGAAGCTCATTCCATAAGCAACAGAACCCTCCTAGCTCCAAAGCCTGGCCATTTAACAGGAGACTGTGCCCCCTGAGTGGGCGTGGGTAGTAGGGTCCGTGGCTATCGCCGTGCACCGGGAATCTTCTTAGCTCTGCCTCTCATAGCTCCTATTGCTTTCAGCGGTGGGTGCTCAGCCCCTCTGGCAATCAGACCCTGGCACCTCCGGCAGTCAAGTCCTTTGCCTCATGGACCACTGAAGGATGCTGGGGTTTATGACCCATTATTGCTGTGCAATGCCAATGTGTTGTGCATTCAGGGAGGTTTTTCAGGGCAGAGGTGGGTGCCTGCCAGGGTGAGGTCCTTGCCCACACACCAGAATTCTCCATGAGGAGCACAGGGGAGAATTTGTTGCACAATCAAGGTTTACAATCGCAGGAGGAGCTGAGCACCCCCAGTTTACACTGACTTGAGTGTGCTGGCCCCGTCCTGCTCCAAGGCAGATTTCCGCTTGCACCATGGCTTGAGATGCCATTGCTACCTAGGGCCAGGTGGGGAGCAGTAGCCGCCACAGAAATATGGGGCGATGTGTCTCGCTAATTGTGGTTTCAGCGCTGAGCTGTGCACTGGGGAGAGCTTTCTCACAGCCTTTTCCTCTCAGGAAGCTTAAAGTTAAACTGATTTGGAACAAAAAGGTTTTAACAAGAAACAAAACAAAACAAAAAAGTGCAGTTAGGCTAAAACAAAAGCCTGCCTTGGCATTCTGGCTTGGAGGTTTGCCTTCTCTTTTAGCTTGTCCACAGCTAATCTCTGCCCTCCCCTCCCGGGGCCAAAGCACGGCATCCATATTCAGTCTGGGCTGGACTTGAGCAAAGTCCCATTGGCTACGAGAAAAGTTTTGTCTGGGCTTTAGAAAGACTGAAAGGAAGAACGTTGGGATCTTCTTCACAAAGCTCCTGGGAGCGACACCCTTTCCTAGTTCGCATTGTTAAAGTGGGGGATAGCGCACCGAGATGGGTCTACTCGAGCAGGCTTTCTCCATAAGGGCCTGGCTAGCTTCACAGGCTGTTCAACTGCAGACGTAAACATGGACCAACCCCAGCTAGGGGAAAGGATATTCCCAGCTCCGACGCGCTGGTCTAACGCCTGAAACGCAGTTACTGACACAGCCTCCTTTCGGCCTCCAATGAAAACAGTTTCTCCAAAGCAGAAGCCAACTCGGGCTGCAGCAGGGGCTGAACGCTTAATCAGAGACGATCAGGACAGGAAACACTTATCAGAAATGATTTATGAAAGGCCAGGACAGGAAATATAAACCGTAGTTAATAACCATCATTGCTACCACGCTGAGTATCCACCTGTTTCTTTAGATCTGCGACCTCAAACTGTTGGCGGATCCAAACAAATTTATTTGGTGAATGTTAATGACTAAATTTACATTTTCATGCACCGTTAGAAGCTCACAACAGGAGGCCATTGACAGGTTAGCATGTCCTTGGAAGGAAAACACCCCTGCCATGGGACGGCAAATAGTTTGGCAGGAAAGGGCTACGACTTCCACACAAGGACCTCAGGTGCAAGGAAGCGACCTTTCCCCTCCTGTAGCGTGGGCCCATTTAAAAATTACTACCAGCTCCGTGGGCTTGGTAGGTGTCGGGAGAGAAGGTGCTCTCAGGACAATAGGAGGGTTCAGATCACGGAACTGTGCCATGGCTCTGTCCCCTCTCCCTGTGCGCCTGCCCTCCTCTCTGCTCCCTTCCCCTGAGCTCAGTCTGTCAGTGCGATCTGTCCCCTCTCCCTGTGCGCCTGCCCTCCTCTCTGC
>QEPC01011341.1:1705253-1958250 GCA_003113815.1 Sphenodon punctatus
CAGAGGGCACACTGGGGGCGCTTTCTCACGTTAGTTGGCAGGGAGGACTTCTGCGATCGCGGCTCTGTTATCGCAGCAATTAGGAATGTGCTGGTCTGCTTCTCTCCTGAGAAAACTCTTGTGTATGACCAGGCCCCCAAATGTAGCTCTTACAAGGATGGGTGTTTGCGTGGCATAAATGCGGAATTGCACATTCTCATGTGCGCTAATTCCCATACAAACAGAGCTGTGATTGCAAGCGTGTAAGTTTCCTACCCCCGCCCTCCATGTAATGTGAAAAAGCGCCCTGAGCTTATAAATGCTTATAAATAATAATAATAATAATAATAATAACAATAAATTAATATAATATATCTGCGCCTGGATGGACTCTGTATGTCTTACTGTCTCAGGGGGGCAAAACGTGTGGAAACCACTGTTCTAGGTTCCTCTACACCTGGGTTTCTACTAGAGTTGAAATGAGTTCCCCCAAATAGCGGGTAAACGTGTCCAATTTACTCTCCCCGACCCCCCCAAACTGTCCGTTTTGGGGAGACAGTGGCTTAGACACAGAACAACTCCTAGTGATGCGGGGAAGGCATGGGGGAGAAATGAGGAGTCTGCTCTCCCACGATCAACCTCCTGCAAAATCAGCTGGTTTCCCTGTAGAGCCAGGCTGCTCAGCGCCTGGTCCCCAAGGGCTGCCATCCCCTGGCTGCCGTCAATGAGTGCCTGCAGCCCACAGACAGTAGCCTGGGACTAGCTGCTGCAGGGAAGGTCCCCCTTGTGCCCCCTCGGGCATTTGGGCAGGAAACTCGAATAGAATGCAGTCCGGGAGCTGGGATTCCCGAGGTGAAGGCAGGCTGGAGGTTTGGCCCAGTGTGGTGCTAAGCCATTTTCTGACACGGCTTTCCTGGTTTCCTGGGTGCCAGTTGAGCACCCGGCTGTAAAGACTAAGACGCCCCTAGGCCCTGGCAGACCCAGCTCAAGAGGCCGGTTGTTTCTCGGCCAAACCAGTGACGCTGTCACCCTTAGAAGCAGGAAAGCAGCGGCTGGGATTGTGGTCTCCTTCTCTTGTACTAGTTCCCCGGCAATCTGAACCTGGGCTCTTTACCCCCTCTTTCCTGCCCCGTGCTAGGGAGTCAGTTCTGGTTCAGGTTTGCAGTTGCAACATGGAGTTAAATCACGTTTGCAGGGAGTGGGGCAGCTCTGGGAGAGGAGTAGATTCCGAACGCAGAACGGGCAGCAGGAATTGCGTTTTGCAGTCGAGCTCTGACTGACCGCGCGAAAGGCAAATACAACCGGGCGGCCAATTGTGCCGGCACACAACGGCTGTGTGGCGCGGGGTCCTGGGCCCTGGGCTTCCAGTGCCCCTTGGTTCCCATGCAGAGAGGCGCGGGGGACTCGACGGACCGTTTTGAAATGAATCGAACTGTGCAAAGATTCCACGGGCGAGCTCTCTGGGTGACACCCGGCTGCTTGCAACACGGCGGCCAAGGTTTAAATAAGCAACTTTCACGCCGGCGCAACCTGGACAAAAGGGGATCAAGGAAATTGAGCTGAATGGGGTTTGGGTTATTTGTTTTATTTCAGTCATTGTTCTGCCCTGGAATCTGGTGCTTTTCCTTCACATGCGGCAGAAGGGGCAAAGGGCAGGCGTTTCTGGGTAGGGGCACCCCTGAATTTGGGGGCTCTTAGTTCTTGAGTCTGGTTTACTGGGCTGAAGCAGGTTTCTGGAGTAACTCTGGATAGGTGTGTGTGTGTGTGTGTGTGTGAGAGAGAGAGAGAAAACTCTAATACAAAAATATAGTAGTCTTCAAAAGGTTGGGTAAGTACTTTCTGAGCTAGTGTCCATGCACATAGCTCCTTGGAAACAACTTGTCAAATCCTTATGGAGAATGAATCTGTCTAATGAGAATTGAGTTCAGCTGATTAGAGCATCATTAGTGGCATTAAAGGCATCATTAGAGTTATCCATAAAGCAACCACTTTTCTAGGAACACAAGAGATTCTGAGATGACGATGTTACAACGCTGAAGAGTGGTTCTTGTCGCTGGGGAATGTCGGCGGCCCCGTTTGGGCCATAGAACTTTAAGCAAGGCTGAACGTGTCCAGAAGAGGTATTTCCAGGCGTATGTAAAATAATGTATAGGAGAGTTCATATAACAGAATGTCATTAGGACAGATTGAAGAAATAAGTGGTCTTTATTGAGACATTTAGGTTTTGGAAATTTGACAGAGAAAGTTCCTGTCAAATGTTCCAGTTCTTGAATTTCCACAAAAGTTTCCATTTTTTAGATGGAAATGGATTACAAACTGACATTTCTTTTTACAAAAAAAGAATAGACCCCCTCCCCCGACCAATCAAAATGCATTCTCAAGAGAAGAACGTGTTCTGAATGTCGAATTGACACTTTGGATCAACATCTCAGCCTTCTGGCCCAGAGCTTGTCAGAGCAGGGAAATTAATTAACCCTGTCCTCCAGCTAACGAGCCAACCACTGACCCAGGGGTGGCCAAGAAGTAGTAGACCATGATCCATCTACTGGTGGATCACAAGCAAGTCTCCAGTAGATCACGGTGTAGGAAGCTGGACTAGTCTCTCAGAGATCTCCTCCTTTGGGGAGACCGAGAGCGGGCCCAAGCACCCCAGGAAGTATCTCTGGGTGGGAGGAGGAGGAGGACTAGGAAAGCTTCTCCAGCGCAGCAGGGAAGGGTTTCTCTAAAGGGGGACGCTGCTTCTCTCCACACTTGAGACCAATTGTCGAGGTGCCATGTATCTGAGAGGCAGGAGACAGAGCCAGCAGGTGGGGTTCTGGGACGGAGATCGCCTGATGTGCATTCTCAGTCTGGCCACCCCTAACCTGCCTCTCTCCAGCTGTATCGAAAACAGGCTTCCTTGTGATCTAACCTATAGGGTGTGACCAACGCAGGAGGTGGAGCTGGAGAGTCATTCATGAAAACCAAATAAACTAGCCAGATTTTTTCTGGTTTTCATTTCCAGCTGCAAAATGACCAATCTCGGCCTTTTTCTGGTCTTCCACATTTTAGGAACACTTCCCGGGGCTCTGAATCCCTTTGAATTTAATTGCCAGGGCTGAGTCCTTGCAAGCCCCCCCACCCCCCCAATTAAGCACTGCATGTTGGTTCCAAATGTAATAGATGGAGACACTAGGGGGGCGGGGAAGTTAAATATGGAACGTTTGACTTTAAAAGGGTGAAATTGATGAGCAAGAGCTTGCATTGGTGACAGCAACAGGCCTGGTTGATTCTGCAGCCTGTGGAAGACAGTCGTGCAACATTCATGAGTACGGAAAGCAGAACAGGGCCCTGAAACTGAGGCGTTTTAATTTCAGGCTTCAGGTTATGAATGGAGCACTGCTGGGATCGCAGGGGAATGAATTCCCCTTTCCCACGAGAACAGCCTGGTGGAAGTGGTCAAGTGCGTCATGGGTGAGCTCAGTCTTCTCCCGACGCACTGGGTAGTGGCTACAGGCACAAGCAGACAAGGGTTTGCACCTAGCCTGACAATTCTTTACATTCTTTACGCTCCAGATAATCTTTGATTTATTCTTCCTAATTCCCAGGAATTCCTCCTGGTCCTCCTTCTCCAAGAATCTTTTTGATTCCTTGCTGATTATTAATTTATTATTATTTATTATTATTATTATTGTGTATTTACATAGTGGAAGCAATGTACCTGGTGCTTTACAGTCAACAATTATAGACAGGTCCCTGCCCCAGTGGGCACAAAGGGGAAGGGAACAGAAGGAGAAATCGGGGGGAGGACGTTTGCAAAGTTGCAGGTGCCCATGCTTAGCTTAGTTAGTTACAGGGGAGAAGGGGATCCGGAATGATTGGATGGAGCAGAATAAATGTATCTGGGGAGGGAGTGCCAGGCCCGGGGGGGACAGCAAGGGAGACATTTTGAGAAGCAAGGGACTTGTGAGCAGACAAGGGTGGCAGCTGGCAGAGGAGGAGCAGAGCTCCCACACAGGAGTGTACGGGGGAACACCAGAGTGCCAAGAGATAGGAGGGGAGAAAGACCCTGAAGCCAGGACCAGGAGCGTGTGCTGAATGCATTCAGGGGGCAGCAGGAGCCAGTGGATGGCGGAGAGGAGGCGCTGAATGGCCCTTTCCACACAGACACACCGATAAAATGGGTGTTACATTTTATTATACATGTTGCGGGGCACCCATAAAGCACCCCTGCAGCTCTGCAAGTAACACCTGGCCATTTTATCGGTGCTAGCGTGTCTATAGTGATCAAAGACTGGTCTTGGCAGCAGAGCTCTGAACAGACTCTAAACTCCTCTCTCAAAAAGAGGGGAGTTGGTTATGTTGAATGACACCAGAGAGGGCCATTCAGAACTGAGCAGGACCATTGAAATGTGCTGTAAAGCAGGGCCCTGATCCTGCAGATATTTAAGTGAATGAATTTTGTCTCCACACACGCGCCTTTTCAAGAGAAAGTTGCTCTCAGACAGAAGCGTCCAGGGTTCACTGCAGGACAGACTCCCAAACACAGCGTGCTTGGTGTGTGTGTGTGTGTGTGAGACCCTCTGGAATTTGAATTGAAAATCCTGTCATTCTGTGATTACCAGGGGCATGCGGAGAGTCCGCAATACTGAAATGCTCTGACATTGCGAGGCTACACTCTACTTGTCAATTGTTATTATCCTGTAAAAGTTACAGCCAGCCCAGCAAGCCACAGAAAGGAAACCGCATGATGAATTACACACCTTGAATGAACAATCATTCAAAACATTGTAGCTGAGTCATTAATACACATTGGAAAGAAGCAGCCTTAGTTTGCAAACAATTTGTGGAAGAAAAATCCCCACTAAGTGTGTTGGGTGATTGACTTGCAGGCAGCTCTGCCTGGAAAATCTCAGAAGTCTTTCTTCTTGTGATCAATGACAGTAGGGAGAGCTCCACACTAGATTGTCTGATGCACAGAGCCTGTTCTCTCTTTATGCAAACACTCCCCAGCTCCCACCGATAGCAGGAGCAGCTGTGGGAACTGGGGTCTTGTTTTAAGAATCAGCTTGGTATCAGTGAGGGAAGTCAATCCTTCCTTGCCTGTGATTTTCTTGTGTTGGTATGTACCCGGGCCAGGAACACCCAGAGACAAATAGACCAGAGGGTCTTGTGGGAAATGATGTGAGTTTACAGCAGGGCTGGAACTCGGAGTGTCTCACTCACTCGCAAGGGTGATCCGGGGATTATCCAGGGCTGATTATACAGCTTCCAGGGCCCCGCGGTGAGCCGTGTTTAGCTGAGTTCTTTGTGAGTTCACCCCAGGACTCTTTCGTGCGCTGTAGGACTGTGGACACGACTCCAGCAGGGCATTTAGACACTTTACAGCAAATTTCTATAGGGTTTTGAATGGGTTTCTGTACGTCAGCGTTTGAACCTTGTGCAAATTCTCTCAGATGTTTTAATGGCACGCTCGTGGGACTAAATGGAAATGTCACACTTTTCCCCTGTGATTGTGTTGAGTTTGCAGAGCAGAAAAAGGTAAAAAATCAGGGTGACACAATGTGGACAGAAGCAAGGGCAGGGAAGCATCTGTGGGATCAGCCGGGAATTCTACACAATAAGCACAGTAATGACCAGAAGGAGAGAAAATGGGCTATTGCGAGTTTCATGCTGATGTTTGGACTTGGCAGATTTTGCCAGCTAGAAAGTGCCAATCCAAGCATGGGTTCCTGCGCACTTAGACAAAGTCCACGTCAAGTTCTATTGTTGGATATTGGGTAATTCGGTATTAAAAACAACGTTAACAATTGGTTTTGATCTTCTAAGTTTATTAAAAAAACCTGATCTAATGGAAGTCCAAGAAACTGAGCTCCCCAAACTCAGACCAACGGGATGGGAAGCAGAGCTGAACTTGAAGTCAAAGGTGTCAAAAGCTGCAAATCCAAATTTGACTATTTGCAAAAGGGCATAAATACTTGGACTGGATTAAAAAACTCCCATTTTGCTCATTGGTCTCCCTCTCTGGGGACTCGCTCCCAGCCTGGGCTCCACATACACAGAATTCCCCGTTCTGGGCTTTCCCTTTGAGAAAGCTGCGATTGCCAGCCTGCAGGCCCCGTGCATCTGATCAGGAGTGGGTTGGTTTCAGGGGGGGAGAAATGTGCTGAAATGTGAGGTTGCTGGCCTTGTGTGAGTGTTGAAATGCCCCAGCTGGTAGGCCAGAGAGGTCCTGAAGCATGCCCAGAAAACGGGGGTTAGACTAGGGTGGCCACTTATGCAAAGGGTTCAAAGAACACTTCTGAAACATACATGTTGCAGGGTGTGCACTGGTTTGTGGTATTGCTAACGAGAGACCCATGGCAGGGCTGGAAAGGCCAGAACAGTTCAACTCTGTTCCCGTTCACAAATGCAGCTGAGGCCAGAGTTTGGGGGGTGGGGATCTCCCCCATCATCACCCCAACCAGAGGAGCTGAACAACCCCAAGTTCACGCCCGCTGAAAGATCACTTTGTGTTTGACCATCCGGAGAAGGAATGTGTATCTGACACATACGTACATAGATATATTGGCTAGGTCCCCAGTCGGGAGTGCAGTGCCCCACCGCAGTGTGGGAAAGAGCGAGAGAATAGAGAGGCTCACAGTAACGACTTGAGGCGAGTGGTTTGGGATCTAAAGGAGCTAACACACTGAGCTCGGGGCTCTCATTGCCCTGGCAATATCGAGCCTCGGGAGTGGAGTCTTTGTACGCAGATATAATCACTGCAACTTCACACACAAAAATAAAAGGGCATGTTCCTAGTTCCTGCTTCCTGACGGATGGGAGGCCTCGCAGCGGCAAAAACACAGGGAAACCCTCTAATGCACTGATTTCTCCTTCCATCCTTATTGAAGTAAAACTTGCATTGACGCGAGTGGAGTTTAGTTTAATATGAGGTGGCGATAAATTTGTTCTACCAATCTCTTTTATTGGACCAACGTCTGTTGGGGAGAGCGTCCAAGCTTTCAAGCTGCCCAGGGCCCTTCCTCAGGCATGGAACAAGTCAGAGCTACAGACTGAGCCATGCAGGATAGGTGTCTACATAGGGGGGGGGGAAATAACGTGGGAGGGGGAGGCTGCTTTTCTGCTTTATATTTGTTTATATTCAGTTCAAGTTCAACTCTCGGGCGGGGACCGTGTCTATCTTATTCTTTGTAAAGCACCAGGTACATCGCTGGCGCTATAGAAATGCTAATAATAATAATAATAATAATTAATAATAATAATACTGCGTTCATGTCCATTAAGTCATGAAACATGTTTGGGGACTGATTCTGCCTTGACCTACTCACCTAACTGACAGTACAATTTGCCTCTAGTTTCAGCAGCAGATGTTCTATCTAAATTAACTTTTCTTATCATTGGCATTCTCATTGGATCGCCCTGAAGGCCTCTAAAAGGCTTCCTGCTGTGGATAATCATACAAACCAAGGCAGGACAGATTTGCCAGTGGTAATTCAGAGTCGCCGCACCACTTTACCCTGGCAAGGTTCAGATTTACATTTGCAACAGCAGGGTTGATCTCAGAATCTAGACTACAGCTAATTATGCAGGTAGCTTCATTGAGAGCTAACGGGTAGGTCAAATTCAAGCTGTCAAAGGAATATTCAAGAGATGGGAGTGGGAGAGAGGCAGGGGGAGAACCTGTCATTTTTTGAAAATGCCAATAGTCACTAATCGAAGATTTCAGATTCATGGAGGAATCACCATTTCTGTCTACTGTACTCTACTCCACCTCAGGTTAAGGTCTTAGTTGTTAAAATAATTTCCATTGACTAATGGACCAGTTTGAAAAGAAAAATCTCTCCCCCCTCTCCCCCCCCCCGCAATATTCTGACCCCCCAAGCGCTTCACCTTTCAAAAGGTGAATAAATGGGCGAGAAAAAGGAAAACCATGTAAGGTTTTAGTTTAAGTCAATCAGCAGTAAATTAAAGTGGTCTGAGGAAAACAAACTATAAAATAAGATTGTCTGTGTAGGGTTTGCTGTGCTTTAAACCTGCTGCTAAACAACACACGCACACGCACACGCACACACAGGAAAACAAGGAAGGGAGGGAGGGTAAAATCAGCCGATTTAGAATATAGGCTACTTAGTACTAGGGTTGCTACCGATGCCAATCTTTAAGGAACATTATGAAAAATCCATGTTGCAGGGCCCTGCTTTGGCCCCTAAGGCAAGAATGCAGGCCCTGTGACATGTACATATAAATACATTTATTTACGGCTTTAGCCAAATACTTTTATATCTCTCTATATAAACAAAGCCAATCAGGCCTTTTTTTTACTGAAAACTTACGAAGTTTCTGAATTTCACGTATATATTTGGCCAATAACTGTTTCGTTTTGAAGTATCCAAATAGTTTTTTCAAACAGGTCGAAGAAAGGAACCGATTCCACAATTGGTAAAAGAAACTTCTCCCCAGGCACCTGATATGGGGACACACCCGTAGAGGTGTCCTGTGTCTTCCATCTTTTCCACGGCGCATGGACATAATCTATTGGAGTAAGGAATATTTGCCCATCTTCCCTCCTGTACCTTAGTCTCCACTTGGCTGAACCGAAGTTTGGTTAAAGCCTCTCTGTGAGAAAGTCGAGTAATAACTGAAAGGTACTTTGGCTGCATATTATCAAAATGAATATGCTGGTAAAACGGTTATGTGTGATCTTGCAACAGCTAGGAGATTTAGACACAATGTGTCTAAATCTCCTAGCTGTTGCAAGATCATTCTGAGCTGAAATATCTAAAAAACGCTCCGTTATGAGAGGTTTCTCGCTACCCAATGGGATCGGCTGCCTCTCAAACATACGGTAACCCAACCCCACCCTTTCAAGAGATGCTGCAACGGCCTGAATCCATGTTCCTGGACAAATATCTGGGGCACGCCTCTCAATTAAAGCCTGCGTAGGCAATCGAACTGGTGAACAAGGCCTAAGTTTTAGGTAGGATTAAGCTGGTTTAAGGCTAGCTCCGGTAGCCAGTTTCCACCCTAACCACAGAACGTGGTGTACGCTTCTGCACTGCCAGGATCTTCCAAAGAAAATTTGCTTGGACCCTTTCTATAATCTCCCAAGCTTTTGAATCCAGTCCCCAGAGTTCAGCACCATAAAGCAACATTGCTTCCATTTTTGCTCTTCCAACCCCTGCAATATTTATTTTTCATAATGTTCCTTAAAAAAATTGCCCTCGGTGGCCCCTCTACGTTGTGCTCGCGTAGTCGGTGAAAGGGCCCTGAGTGCGGTGGTTGGAACCTCCATGCCACCGCGGCAGTTTGATCAGGGCTAGCACTGATGGCTTCGTCTTGCCACCCGCTCAAGCCACACACCCCTTCTCAGCTTCATTCCATGCTTCCTGGTGGGCTGCCGGCGTCTCTGTAATAAAGACATAGCCAGCCAGGAGCTGCGGAAAGCCGGGTGGATCATCAGTTGCACTTTCTGTGTCTTCCTTCTTCCCCCTGTGTCCGTGCACCTGGACCAGCTTGGCACTCAGCCTTCCTGGACCTAGCAGGGGCCGGTTGGAGCCCAGCCCTTCTAATCTTCCCTGCTGGCGAGTCTGGCTTGGCGTCTGCGACGATGGGGAGCCCGGTGTGTCTGGGACGTGCCAGTGAGCCCCCTATGGGACTGGCCTGGGAGCCTCAGCCTACCCTGCCTAGTGGCACCAGCTCTGCCTTGTCCAGTCCAGACTCGGCTCGCCTGTCCGGATCTGCATCTGCCCATCCACTCTGTCTGTCCTGCCCTGCCCCTTGGTCTGTGTGCCAATCCCTGCCATGACCTAGCATGCTGATTCTGGGCCTGATCCTGTACCTACTCTCTCTGGCGGGCGGCCCCTGACAGATGGACAAACTGAGCACGTCAGCTCAAAAAAGCTGCTTTTTAGCGTCATTTAAATGGTTTGTTTTTGTGCACGCGCGTGTGTGCTGTTTAACAGCAGGTTTCGTTAAAGCAGAGCAAACACTCTTATTTTAGTTTTAAGTTTTCCTCTTCATTTACAGCTGATTGACTTAAACTAAATCCAAAGCCTGGCTCAGAACGAGGTGTTTGTACCGGTTTAGCTAAGACTGTTCACAAGCACTTTGTACTTTACAGCCATGCAGCTTGGTTCCCCGCAGAGGATCCTACCGTAAGGCAATCCGCCCTCCCAGCTGCCCGGTGTTAGCCCAGGTGTGGCTTCTTGGACCATTGACTTCAATGGCGAGACTTTTATATTGGGGCATCTTTTCTGGGGCTTGGTCTCCAGAGTGAGGTGGTGCTCTGCTTGGTAACAAAAAGGTTCTCTAAGCCAGCCAAGTGGGAGGCAGTTTGGGGGTAAGAGCCTCAGGTACCAATGCAGCAGGGCTGGCAACATGTATTTTTCATAAGTGTTCCTTAAAAATGTGTAACTTATGGACCTTTGTAGGGTAAGATGCTTATTTAGGAACTCAACCAGTATAGATCAGGAATACGTTATATTTACCTTTGATTTCTAGTAACCACTCTGTATCAACTATCTTGTTTATGTAACCAATAAACTTACTTCTTATCTTTATGAAGAAGTGTCTGTGTCTAACATTGGAACACAAGTGAGCAACAAGAGCCCTCAAGCTCTTGCGAACCCAGAGAGAAAGAGTCTGTAAACGGGAAGGATCGGGCCCTTGAGTGACAAAGGGGGTGTCCCTGCGGCAGGCTTGAATCGGCCAGAGAGAAAACTGATCCAAGTGGGCTGTGCGCGAGGGAAACTGAGTCACTCAAACCCAGTAAAGTGGGGGTGCGGACCTCCAACCCATGACATTGGCGCTCAACGAGAAGGGTCAAGCTCAGTTTGTGAACTTCAGGGAATGTTTGCCAAGGTCTTGCAATACTTAGCAGTGGGGCTGGGTCACCCTGTGGGTAAAAGCAATAGAGGCAGCCTCTACTGAATTTAACGTTGAGATCTATAAAGCCAGACTGTTTTGCAGGTTTAAACTCCACCCAATACAGTTCCACGATTCCCTGAAGTTTCCTACATTCCCTGGAAGAAGCAGGATTTCCATCTCTGATGAAGGTGGTATCAGCGAAACGTCAGACTAGAGACCTTCAGTGCAGTTTTTGACTTTTCTTTCCTGCTTCACATTTTGGGGCAAACCAGAGACCTTTTAGGCTCCACTCTTTAGATTTGACATTCCAGTGAAGTTGCGGGGACTAGCCTGGTGGTTTCTCTGTACATCAGCATAAGGTTCATGCCTACTTCGAGACATTCGTTATGTTTGCACCATTGGGTCTGCTTGTTCTTGAACATCAGTACACTTGTTGTTTATTTGTATAAAGGGTTGGCAATTTGTACTTGCCACTCTGCTGGCTTGTATCCATGTTTTTGGTTGTGACTTTTTTCTGTGGAGTTTATTTGCCTTGGTGTACAGTTATTGTTGGATTTACCTAAACGAGCATTAAAACATGTGCATTTTTCACCAATCATGCGCAAATTTGTCTCGTCTAAAAGTGGCCTAGGTCTGTTGGATAAATTCTTAGAGGATAAGTTCATAGTTATTTGGCAGGAAGATGAGACTTCTGTTGGGAGCGGCGAGCAAACAGCAGGGAAGGGATCACTCCATTATGGCCTGCTGGGGACTTCTCTGAAATGACTGAGAGTGTTGGAGACAGGATGCTGGGCTGGATGGACTATTGGCATGGCCCAGTGCGGCACTGATGGTCTTATATTGAATAGAGACATTGGATATAAAAATCATGTGTGTTTAATATTGAGGAATTCCCTGTAGCCTCTGTTATCAGGCTAGCAATTCACACTTGGATGGAGACAGCTTGGTGTGGAGGTGGCCGGGCCGATTCAGTGCCCGTCAGCACTGCCAAACCTGAATCTGGGATAAGGGGGAAGACGAGGCTCCCACATTCCTCTCCTGGGTTCTTCTGAGTGGCTTGTCCCTGATTGGCACAGGAGCGGGCACAGAACACAAGACCGATGCACTCACAATGGAGTAGCGGGGTTCTTTGAAATGATCCGCAGTGAAATGCTGAATAATCTGGCATTTTAATGGTCATCATTAGGCTCCAGAGTTAACCCTGTTCTTCTCCAAGAGCTCAGTCATTCAACACTCGTTTAGTGGGAGAGTGGCATGAACTCACTTCCTGAGTATTGTGTGAAATCCTTCCCACCTGTCTAGTGTCTCTTGTTATCTGCCCCCTCATGCAAAAGGTTCGCTTGTGAGGATCTGGCTCAGCAAGTAACAATACTCGGAGCATCACTTCTGGTTTCCAAGAGACCATAGAGGTGCGGTCAGAGAGTCCTGGGGCAGAGAATTCCTCCTTCGCTCTAGGCTACTTCTAGGACACGGAATGTAGGGGTAGCCCAAGGGCATTCTTCCACCCCCTTGGCATTAGGGGAAAATAGGGAGGTGCAGAGGCTGGGGCTACACAGGTTGGGGAAGTCCTAGTCGTTGCTTCTGGGCAAGACGAAGTGGGGAGCTTGCAAGAGTGTCGAGCCAATGAGACCCTAATGGAGCCAGTTTGTGCGGGGTTGCAAGATGTACATTGTTGGCGTCTTAGGCGCCAATGCAGAGCCTGCAACATGAACTTTTCACACGTGTCCTGGGAAAATGTGCATCTCTGGCAACGCTAAGTTTGTGTCTCTCTGAATGATTGGACCGGAGTCTCTTCTTGGCACCTGTTTTGCACAGGCATAACTCAGTGAAATTCAGCCAAGTTACCCTGGATTGACAGTGACCGGTCAACGCCCAGTCGTTTGCTTTTACCTTGTGCTATTAGTTCTAGAAAGGGGAAAGGGGAGTAAAAAAGGTCCAGTTCCCCATTGCAGAGTTTTACCCTCACTTTGCACAATGACAGCTCGATGCAGGCACTGGAGACTCGAACCCATCTTCTCTCAGAAGTGCGCCCCCGCCCCCCCTGCATGGCTTTCTCCTGTCGCAGACGTAGCACGGGCCCAGGACGGGAATCTTTGTCAGCATCTTTTCCAGTGTGCCGCGCTTTTCAAACGATCAGTGCAGAGAGAATTGCCCACCTTGCCACCCTGCTGTTGAGGAGTTTTTCTGTTTTTTTCTCTTAGTCTTTCCCCCAAAAGCCCAGGAAAGCTGTAGGTGGAACTGTATGTTTTCCAGTAGGAACGGACAATACAGCGCCTGTGAATGACTGACTGTTCCTGCTCCTGGAGCAGACAATGCAGGGGGAAACAGCCGCTATGAAGCGCACAGGCTTCCCAGCCTCTCAAACAATCTCCTGAGAGTTTAATTTTGGGAAGCTTTAACATCGCCAGCTTACCCGGCGCTGAAAGAGAGGTCGGCTAATCCCTCACAACATCGGAATGAATTCAGGCCCAGAAGTGAGATTACGCCGAGGGGACAGGGAGGACGGGAGAGCGGCATGGAAACAGGGACCCTTCCCATAGCCAGCCCGGCTTTCTAAAGAAACGGACCCTTTATTTCAATTTTCTTCCCCTGGGGGGAGGGGTTGGTGTGTGCGTGTACGAGAAAAGGGAGTCCGAAGGACCGGCTCCCCTCCCCCCAGCGGCAACAGGCCTAGAATTCTAAACACGGAGCCTAGCACAATTGTACGGCGAGAGGCCAGGGCTGAGCAGGGGGAGGGGAGAGGGGCAGCGGAGGGCAGGCAAAGAATGCAGACTCCCCAGATGCAGCATCGTGGCTTATTCCTTCCATCCCTCTGGATCGAGGGGCCTGTTCCGTTCCTTGCACCCTCACTAGAGCCAGGGAGTGGGTTTAGCGGCAGGACAGGAGCCGCAGCTAAGCTCGGGGATGGTCGCTGGGAGCGAGCATTGAGGTGCTGGTTTTGGCCTGGAAAGCCCTAAACACCTTGGGCCCCCAAAGAAAGTCTAAAAGGCTCGTATGCTCCATTGCGAACACGAAGATCAGCCAGAACGGCTCTTCTGCGAGGGGCGCCATGGTTGCACCAAATCCACACTTGGATGAGGGCGAGCGGGTTGAAGCCGAACCCAGACACGGTTAAGGTGATGATGGTGGGAGGGGGGGGGGGATTGGGAGCTCTGTCATGGAAGGGGTCCGCACACACTGCCCCCCGTTACCCAGCTTCACCGCCTCGGGGGGCTTCTCGACCCCTTGCTGCACCTGGGATACTGGGGTGGCAGCGGTGGCCGGGAGAGGTTTTCACCAACTCCATCCGGTGAGGAGGTGGCGCCCCTTTCTTTCCGATTTCGGATCTGTCCATCGTCGTCCACGCCGGCACCACCGCGACTCTTGACGACTGCGACGCGCTCTGTGTGGGGCTGCCCTCGGTAACCGTTCGGAGGCTGCAGCTGGTGCTGTGTGCAGTGACCCGGCTCCTTTCAGGGACGAGTCGCCGGGAGCACGTTGCACCGGTGCTCAGTAGTCTGCGGCAGGGGTGGGAATATCGGTATCGGATTTATCCGATACACCCGTTAATCGGGTGTATCAGATTAATCGAATAATCACCGGTCTCGGCATACCGGATTTTTAACATTGGCCGCGTTACCGGGTTTTTTTACCTCACGGCCATTGAAATCAATGGCTGCAATGTGTAAAAACCGGTATGCCGATATCCGATACTGGTAAATCTGGTATCCAGTATTCTCCCCGGTGTCCCACCCCTAGTCTACACTGGCCACCTTAGCTTTCCAGGCAGAATTCAAGAACTTTTAACGCCCTAAATGGCCCGGGCCCCACATCTCTGAGACGGCATTTCCTGCCCCTGGAGGCAGCCAGGAGCTCTCTCTTGTGGCTACCAACTGCCAATCTTGTCCACGCGCCAAGGGCCTGCCAAAGGGCAGTCTCACTGGCCGTCCCCGTGCTGTGGAACTCCTTTCCCCCAGGTCTGTCAGATCCCGAGCTTGAGCACATTCCGGAGGCAGTGTCAAACGTTTCTTTTTGGCAACGTGTTTGGCAGACGGGGGCAGGGGCTGGGGTGGGTGAGTTTTAGGGATGAGGGTTGGTTTATCGTATTTTCTTGTTTTAATTGCTGCAAGCTGCCCTGAGCCTTTTGGAAAGGGCCGGGTAGAAATTTAAAATACAGCGAGGGTGCGCAGAGCAATAACTTCGGTGGCTGCTGCTCCCCAGCTCTGGAACTTCTTTCCCCTGAGAGTCTGCCAAAGCCGGAACCCGAGTGCCTTTGGAAAGGCAGTGTAAGACCTATCTGATTGGCCAGATGTTTAGCAGGTGGGGATAGGGCTCAGGGTGTGGTTTGAATGGAAACGTTTATATTTGTATACAGAGCTTTATACCTTTTACCCACATTTTCGAGTAGTCCATCAGGTGCCCAATCAGTGGCTGCTTTCTCGCATTACTCAGGAGAGGGGAGGAAAGCTGCCACGAGGGCAATCACGGCTCTGTTCTCACAGGAATTAGCGCACGTAGGAACGCTCTATTCCGCTTTTCTCCCGTGAGAACACTCGTGGTTGGAAGAGCTACATCACGGGGCCCGGTCATGTGCGAGCATTCCTACACGTGTTCTAATACTCGTGTGAGCATTCCTACACGTGTTCTAATACTCGTGAGAGCATTCCTACACGTGTTCTAATACTCGTGAGTATAAAGCCCCTCGTAGAAGTTTCCCCCACACCTCTCAGGTAAAGTGAGAAAGCAGCCGGTACCTGATTCCCGAATTGGGGACCTGGTTACCTCAACATTGGGGGTATTGCCATTACCAATTGACTGTTTTACCAATCGGATATGTAACTTGAGTCATCGAGACAGTCTCCCTGGCTGACTTTTGTTTATTATACCTTGAAAACTGTCGGTCTGGACAAATACGTTCCTTGGGTCATCAGTGGCTTTACATCCAAGGATCAGGCACTTATAATCTACCACATCCACGACACGGCCAGGCAGAACGATTTCGCTGCTGTGAGGGCCTCCCCCCATTAGCTTGCCTTTACCATCCTGGTGAAGCCTTCTTGGGACACGGAAAGATATCCTAGTTTAGATCGAAAATGGAATCTGCAGAGAGCCCTGACTAGGCCCAGATGCCAGCTGGAGTCTTGGAAGGCCACAGGGCTGGAATTCCCCATCCAGAATGTCGTTGTCCAAGAGATTTGGACAGCATCGAGGACCTAGTGCATTGTAGCCTTGATTGTCCCCTATATACGGTTGCTAGAGATAATTCTATTTTTTCTTTCCCTCCTTCTCTAAGGGTTTTCTCCCAGCAGGAGAAAACTATTTGACTTCTACAGCAAAATAAAAAAAAGATTTCTTAATTAGACTAGCCTTACTTGCTCATCAAGCTGAGATTCGTCACTCTAGGTTTATTGCCACACTGACCACTTTACTGATGGCTCTTTTTAGTACAATATTGACTCTGATTTGAATTTTATGTATGTTCTTATACTTAGGGGCTAAGAGTTCTTCAATTGTTTTATTGAGTAATAAGGATTTGACTCCAACATTTGGCGTATCAAAATATTGGCCTAAGTTTAGAATATTCTGTTTTTACCCAGTGATAAAGTGTATGTTTGTACTTTGACTTCTGCTTTTGTAATTCAGCTAAGGACTATGGCACAAGCCAACTCCGAATAGATTGATTGATTGGTTTTACCGATCAGCAAATTGACACAAGGATCAGTACCAGAAGTCAGAAATTTGAAATAAAAAATGGTTAATTGCTAGGTCAGGTAGACTGGCAGGCACCAATTAGCACCTGGTGTTAACGAGATCGGGCCAAGTGCCAGAGCTTTGATGGGTTTCTGTGGGTACCTACTCTGAGCCTTTGGGAAAGGGGGGGGGGGGTTGGTTTGAAAACCTAAATAAATATTTATTTTCTTATTTCAGTTTATAACTCGTCCTTCCTCAAAGGCTCACAGTCGATAATAAAATAATGCAGATTAAATAATACCAATAAAAAAAAACCAAGCTGTATTACAATTTAAAATAAATAAATAAATCCCATTTAAAACAGCACCCCAAACCCTATCTCCGCCATCCTAGTGCTTGGCCAAATAAATAGGTCTTGCATCACCTCCATAAAATGCTCAAGCTTTGGCGAAGCTCTAGGAGAAAGGCGTTGTGGAGCTCTGGACAGCCGCTGGGAACACCGCTTTGCGCGGCCAGTTGGCCACGTCCTACAGACCTGGCAGAATGAGAGAACTCAGAAGAAGGTGTCTGCAAACATAACGGTTACGTTAGGGAGGTGGCGTTCTTTTCGCTTTGTAGGCTCCAGGCCGTGTCTGTCAGCAGAGGCCTGTCAAAGTCAACGGAGCTAGGCCAGTTTACAGCATCAAGCCTGGGGTCCCAAGATGTAACCCAGGTTCCAGAGAGAGCAGGTTTTGGGTGGGCTGGCTGGAGGGGACTGAGGAGCCAATCAGCTTGGAGCTTTACTATCATGCGCTATAATTGTACGCGGAACAGGGAGGATGGCATGGGGCGGGCACCCCGGATACAGGAGAAGTGACAGAAGGAGGCCATCCCTCACCAAAGCCCCGCCTCTAGACCCCCAAAACGGTGTGGGCTCCACCCACCTCTCCAGCTTCCAAGAGCTCAAAAGCCTCTGGGGAGAAGAGCGGTGCAGGGGGTCATCCCCTCCTTGAGTGTGGAGGCTCACGATTACCATGGCGGGGTCATGGCACCAGGAGGGGACTTTCCCCTGTGCCCCCACACTTTGTATGGGGTGTGCTCCTCCATCCTCACCATCACCCCCGTGTTGGCCATCGCTTCCAGGACACCCCCCACCCCCATTTCCCCTCTGACCGGCATCCTTGCTCCAGCCTGAGAACAAGATTTTGTGCCTTCTGGGAATCCGAGCCCTGAGAACGGCCCAGTGCCGGGAGGGCCGAGGGAGCCAGCTTTATTATGCACGGCACCCACAATCCATTGTGACCCCTGGGGTGATGACATGACAGCCCCACTGAGGACTTTCTTTTCTTCTGCAAATCAACTGTCCTTCTCAGCGCTGGAAGAGCAGAGCCCCATTCAGTGGAGGGAGAGAGGCAGCCCCCCGGGGTGTGGATGCACGGTGGATGAGCCATGGTAACCTGGCTACAAGGGGGACAACAGACACCCAGACCCCGAGCGTTCCTGCCAGGCGCTGAATCCTCCCATTCAGGATGCAGGGCTTCTCGCTATTGACCTCGGAAGAGTGTTCTGCATGGGAGAATTCTCTTTCTCTTGCTTTTTTTGGCTTGGTCGCGGCAGTATCCAATGTTTGCAGTTTAAAGCTTTCCTCGCCCAGTGGCAAACCAGTCATTCAGCCTGGAGCTGCTGGCCCAAGAGCATGCCAAGGAAAAGGGACTTGCAGGTACCTCTGCAATGGCTCAGATGATGCCAAAGAGCGGCTGTTGCTGGTTCTTGAAAAGAGTGACGTTGCTTCAATGCATTCCCCCCCCCAATTGTACTTGATTTCATTCCTTGAGGCCACCGGTTCCCACTTCCCGGGCTTTCTGGAGCAAGGAGCTGCTCTCAAGCCCCAACATTTCTCATGAGCCACCAGGTGGTTTGGCTATGGCTGCACAAGACAGGCAGCTCCAGTTCTTGCTGGTTTTCCGGTGAGAAGGAAACCTGGGGATGGTTGAAATATGCCTGGGTCAGCCATGGAGAGGGTTGCCGCCGGGCAGGGAGGAACCCATGCCTGCTCTTCTGTGGCTGGGACTGGCCTCTAGGTGCACAAATACCAAATGCTACAGGAAGGGATTATTTCTACCAAGTTTAGCGTTCTCTCCCGTTTGTGGCGTTGTAATTTTCCATAAGGGACACCTCCTGCCTATGCCTGACAGCCGATACCTGCTCCGTGCTCGAGAAGACAATGGAAACCTTTCCTCATTCTTGCAAACCTCCCCGTGCAGGGAAAATTCCTTCCAAGACCTAGTTGGTGTATTAATCCGGTGTGTAAGAAAGACTCATCTGCCATTAAGGACTTTAGTCACAGCTGAGGTTGCATTTTTGGTTATTAAACAGCAACTTTGATTATGAGCAGAGCTCAGACGAGAAGCCGCCACGGGTAATACCCACATTTTGTAGTACCGCTTTGGGTACTACTCAACTGTCTACTGTGTTACCAATTGGGTACCCAGACACACACAAACACACACACAAATTGGCAATTTATGGTACTGATCATTCAGTTTTCCAATGAGTGATCAGTGTATTGAGACAGAAAACCAAAAATTCAGGCCTGGAAGGCGACTTTCCAAGATGGAAAACCAAAAAATAGGTGTCGAAGTTGAAAAATCGGTACCGGAAGTCAACGTTCCGGGACATCCGTTACTGACCAATACCCGATGTTGTTGGTTCGGGTACCGGAAATTCATCTGCTATCCACATTCTTTGTGGGTACTTGTTCCGGGTCGAATTCTGAGGATCCAAGCGGGCTCTACTGTGGGAGGGGGTGACACTTTCCTCCCAGGGACCATTTTGAAAACGAATACAAGCTCCACAGGCTTCGTAGATTAGGTGGGAAGCGACTTTGTCGTTTGAGGGGGTGGGGGAGTGGGCTGTAGAGGGTTGACGGTTTGGGATGCTATTTATATAATGTGGCTTATTTCCATTTTGTCACATTATTGTCTTTTCTAATTGCAATCTGCCCTGAGTCTTCTTGCATAGGGTGGAGAAAGTGACTGACGATGAATTGTCTGTCTGATCTGAACCAGCAGCATAGGAGTAGGAGAAGGCTGGACTGATCCTGCTGGTGTTATTAGGGTTGCCCCTCCGCATGGTTTGACCCTGAGGTGGCCATCTTGGGGGGGGAGGGCGGCTCCTGGGGACGGGACAAAGATCTGAGGAAGCATAAGGCCAAAGATTTCCCAATACCCAGACAACACGACACCCCAAAGCCATTATTATGAATAAGATGAGAGGGAGGCAAGTGTCCTCCATTGGGCTCCGTGAGCAGGACTATTGGGATCCCAGCCGGCCGTGTCTACCTTGCCTTTAGTTTCTCCTTGAGTTTTTGTATCCCGCGAGCTCCCATTAAACCCCGTCTCCTCATTGATCAAGCATTGCCACAAGCTGCTCAGCTGCTCCCGGAGTCATTAAACACATGGAGTCCTTTGACTAATTGGTAACGGTTGATTAATTAATCAGATGCCTGCCTAGTGCTTTGGAGATTCAGAAAAGTGCAGGAAAGTGCCAAGTAGAATGAATTCTTCTGGTGTCTGCAGTACAGGACTATTAACCTCTCTGCATGCCAAGGGCCGGCCAGCTGTATCTCGGCTCCGTTTCCGATGCTTTAATTGGCTTTTAATCTTGCCTCCCAGCTTCTCTTGGGCAGCACTTTATCAAGGTTCTTCGGAAAGTCCAATTACAGCCCCTGACTCCCTTGATTTCTCAGAGAAGACTCCCTGGTTAGAGTCAGGATTGACTCCAATAAAGCCGACACGCTGCTCTGCCATTGGGGGGGGGCCATCACGGCAAATTTCTAAGAAACACTTATGAAAAATACATGTTGCAGGGCCCTGCACCAGTGCGGTACCAACGCAGGGCCCTGCAACATGTATTTTTCATAAGTGTTCCTTTTAAACATTTGCGTAAGTGGCCGCCCTAAGCATCTGCAATCCATCCGTGTGGGGAGCAGACAGCCCTGCCTTCGCTCCCTGTAAAGCCCCAGCTTCTAGCCCCCGACGAGACAGAGGGAGGAAACACCTTCGTTCCCCCGCCCCCAGGTCTGGGCTGCAGGGAGAGCTGCCTCTTTCATTCTACCCTCCTTGCTCCCCACCAATACAGGCGTAGCGGGATGGAGAGGAGTTGGGGGAGGGCACTGGGGTGGGGGAGAAGAGAGGGGCCTGTAGCATAGAGTGCGTGCCCCCATCTCTACTCCCTTCCCCGAGCGAGCACGCTCCTCCTGGGCTGGAGAGACTGTAAGGGGGAGACTCCGAGGGTGGATTGCAGGGGTGGAGCAATAACCGGTGTAGCCGCCCTCGGGCTCTCAGTCCTGGGGCTTCACATTAATGTAGCATGCATGTTCAGCGCACCCTGGAGTGGAGTGCCCCAGCAGGGCCCATTCCCCCCCTAGCTCCCCCCTGTACATAGTGCAGACACACACTGGAGCGGAGTGCCCCAGCAGGGCCCATTCCCCCCTAGCTCCCCCCTGTACATAGTGCAGACACACACTGGAGCGGAGTGCCCCAGCAGGGCCCATTCCCCCCTAGCTCCCCCCTGTACATAGTGCAGACACACACTGGAGTGGAGTGCCCCAGCAGGGCCCATTCCCCCCTAGCTCCCCCCTGTACATAGTGCAGACACACACTGGAGTGGAGTGCCCCAGCAGGGCCCATTCCCCCCTAGCTCCCCCCTGTACATAGTGCAGACACACACTGGAGTGGAGTGCCCCAGCAGGGCCCATTCCCCCCTAGCTCCCCCCTGTACATAGTGCAGACACACACTGGAGTGGAGTGCCCCAGCAGGGCCCATTCCCCCCTAGCTCCCCCCTGTACATAGTGCAGACACACACTGGAGTGGAGTGCCCCAGCAGGGCCCATTCCCCCCTAGCTCCCCCCTGTACATAGTGCAGACACACACTGGAGTGGAGTGCCCCAGCAGGGCCCATTCCCCCCTAGCTCCCCCCTGTACATAGTGCAGACACACACTGGAGTGGAGTGCCCCAGCAGGGCCCATTCCCCCCTAGCTCCCCCCTGTACATAGTGCAGACACACACTGGAGTGGAGTGCCCCAGCAGGGCCCATTCCCCCCTAGCTCCCCCCTGTACATAGTGCAGACACACACTGGAGTGGAGTGCCCCAGCAGGGCCCATTCCCCCCTAGCTCCCCCCTGTACATAGTGCAGACACACACTGGAGTGGAGTGCCCCAGCAGGGCCCATTCCCCCCTAGCTCCCCCCTGTACATAGTGCAGACACACACTGGAGTGGAGTGCCCCAGCAGGGCCCATTCCCCCCTAGCTCCCCCCTGTACATAGTGCAGACACACACTGGAGTGGAGTGCCCCAGCAGGGCCCATTCCCCCCTAGCTCCCCCCTGTACATAGTGCAGACACACACTGGAGTGGAGTGCCCCAGCAGGGCCCATTCCCCCCTAGCTCCCCCCTGTACATAGTGCAGACACACACTGGAGTGGAGTGCCCCAGCAGGGCCCATTCCCCCCTAGCTCCCCCCTGTACATAGTGCAGACACACACTGGAGTGGAGTGCCCCAGCAGGGCCCATTCCCCCCTAGCTCCCCCCTGTACATAGTGCAGACACACACTGGAGTGGAGTGCCCCAGCAGGGCCCATTCCCCCCTAGCTCCCCCCTGTACATAGTGCAGACACACACTGGAGTGGAGTGCCCCAGCAGGGCCCATTCCCCCCTAGCTCCCCCCTGTACATAGTGCAGACACACACTGGAGTGGAGTGCCCCAGCAGGGCCCATTCCCCCCTAGCTCCCCCCTGTACATAGTGCAGACACACACTGGAGTGGAGTGCCCCAGCAGGGCCCATTCCCCCCTAGCTCCCCCCTGTACATAGTGCAGACACACACTGGAGTGGAGTGCCCCAGCAGGGCCCATTCCCCCCTAGCTCCCCCCTGTACATAGTGCAGACACACACTGGAGTGGAGTGCCCCAGCAGGGCCCATTCCCCCCTAGCTCCCCCCTGTACATAGTGCAGACACACACTGGAGTGGAGTGCCCCAGCAGGGCCCATTCCCCCCTAGCTCCCCCCTGTACATAGTGCAGACACACACTGGAGTGGAGTGCCCCAGCAGGGCCCATTCCCCCCTAGCTCCCCCCTGTACATAGTGCAGACACACACTGGAGTGGAGTGCCCCAGCAGGGCCCATTCCCCCCTAGCTCCCCCCTGTACATAGTGCAGACACACACTGGAGTGGAGTGCCCCAGCAGGGCCCATTCCCCCCTAGCTCCCCCCTGTACATAGTGCAGACACACACTGGAGTGGAGTGCCCCAGCAGGGCCCATTCCCCCCTAGCTCCCCCCTGTACATAGTGCAGACACACACTGGAGTGGAGTGCCCCAGCAGGGCCCATTCCCCCCTAGCTCCCCCCTGTACATAGTGCAGACACACACTGGAGTGGAGTGCCCCAGCAGGGCCCATTCCCCCCTAGCTCCCCCCTGTACATAGTGCAGACACACACTGGAGTGGAGTGCCCCAGCAGGGCCCATTCCCCCCTAGCTCTCCCCTGTACATAGTGCAGACACACACTGGAGCGGAGTGCCCCAGCAGGGCCCATTCCCCCCTAGCTCTCCCCTGTACATAGTGCAGACACACACTGGAGTGGAGTGCCCCAGCAGGGCCCATTCCCCCCCTAGCTCCCCCCCTGTACATAGTGCAGACACACACTGGAGTGGAGCGCGCATTCAATTAGTCCCTTCGGAAAGCAATTGAATAAAGAAAAACAGAATTAAGTTTACTGTCCATGAATATACGCACCTACAGTCTGAGAGCAAAGCTTTGGAATCTGGGCAGACCAATCCTGAACTCTGAACCCAGTCTGTCTCTGGGTCAAAGAACAGGAAGCACCAGCAGAATAGTGGGTGGCAGAAGGGACAGGGACGGGCGCCCCTTCCAATCCTCCTTGTCCAGACTTCAGGGTGGGAGACAGATGAGAGTTGAAGAGGTCACGGAAGGAAGATGGTCAGGGAGGATTGTCTCTAGGGTAGGCAGGGGAGTTGTGAATTCCAGTGTCGGGTTGAAAAGCCCACCCCAAATATTGCAGCCATTAGCAATGTGCTTGGAGGAGGTTCATTAGTCTAGGAAGAGCTGGATCACATTGATGCAACAACACAGAATTATCTGGAGATTTCACTAGTTCATAAAAACATCATCAGCTCGTTAAGTGATGCCATAAGGCGCCCCGGTCATCTTATCCCCCGTCCATCGAAGGGGAGTCTTTTGGCACCAGATGGATAAATAAGCACCCTCCGCATTTTTGCCATAGAATGAAGGGAGAGGAAATCGGATTCTGGCACCTGATCGGACAGCGAGCTATAAAACCCACACAGCTCAGCTGCCTTCTAGGACTTGGGTGCTGGAGGTGACCGCTGGGGGGATGGAATGGAGAGAGGGTTCAGCCCATGAACTTCATTCCACAGCGCAGCCATTTTATTGGAGTGTCAGTTTTTGCATGAAAGTAGCAGCATATAGACTCTCCTCCTCCTGAGTGCACCCCTGCCGGCTCCCAGCGTCTGTGCCGCCCTCGGAGCTTGGACTAAGTCTCAAAGTGACTCCCGGGAAGGAAAAGCTTCCCCAGGCCTGCTCTAACGGGGTGAACTTGGATTGAACTTTTTTCCGAGCCCAAAAGAAAGAGGCAGCCCTGCCCCAGAGAGCGAGCCAGCAGCATTAGAAAACAAGACAGAACGCGGGTGGAAGTGGGCGAAGTATCCTCCTCGTTTTGTACATTTTCCCTGTGAGTAAGGTCTGATTTCCGGTCACTTGTGTGTGCTGGAACCCTTCGGACTGGTGCAAGGCGTCTCTTCTCGGATATACTAGCATTTCACACTCACTTTGCACTAGCGTGTGTGGCTGTGTACACACTGTACAGGACAAGCTCTTAGGACTGTTGCCTGGACTAAACAGAGGGAGGCCATAGAGTTCTGACTGAATTTCTTTGTCCTGCTACGGCATAGAAGGACAAAGGAATTCAATCAAAACTCCTGAATCCTCCAGTGCCTTCATCCCCAACCCCACCCTTCCTCTTCCTTTTGTCCAAGACACTGCTGTCAAACTACCAGCTTGGATAGACTGGAGGGACTACTTACCTATCAAGCCTGCAGCTGACACAAAACTGGCCGGGGTAGCTGCTAACACCGTGGAAGACAGAATAAGAATTCATAATCATTTTGATCATAATAATGAATCAATTTTGATTTTAATTTTCCATTTGAAAAAAATGGGCTTAAATTAACAAAATGAAATTCAATAGAGACAAATGCAGAAATACAGGCTGGGGGATGCCTGGCTCAGCAGCAATACATGTGAAAATGCTCTGGGCATTGTAGTTGATCCTCAGCTGAACGAGTCAGCAGTGCGATGCAGCTACAAAAAAGGCGAATGCAATTTTAGGCAGCGTTCACAGAAACATGTGTCCAAGTTGCAGGGAGTAACGATTCCACTTTGTTCTGCACTGGGGAGGCCTTACTTTGGAGTACTCCCCGCCCCTCTCCGTTTTGGGTTTGACGGCGGGCTTTGCGAGTGGGTTCAGAGGAGAGCGGGAATATCAGGAAAGATTTCCTACCAGCCAGAGTTGTGCAAGCTGTCTAGGGAGGTCGCAGGCGCTCTGTCGCTGGAGGTTTTCACCCAGAGGCCGGACAGCCACCTCTGGGGGATGTTGTAGCGGTACTAGTCATGGCTAGAATTATCGACTGGCTTTTTGATGTTCTATTCTGTGTTATTCAATTGTGTATTCATTTTGTTACGGCCTATGGCCAAACAATAAACTGGCTACTACTACTGCCGCAGTCCTGCTGCGTCCTTCAAGCAGGGGTTGAACTACGTGCCCCTTGGAGTCCCTTCCCACTCTATGATGATTCTACCACCGAGAGCCCGTCTCCCTCTCCAACTGACGTGCCTCTTCATTCCCCTCGTAGACTGGAACAAACCAGCAGGCCTTGTCGTTCTTCCTCCGGGGACGCTCAGCCTCTCAAAAGGGCTGCTGCTTTGCAGCGTTGGGCTAGCATTGCTCCCTGTGCATGGGACAGGGACATGAATTGTTTGGTCTCCAGAATCTCTCTGGCGTAGAGCAGCTCTGCATGCCCCACTGCTACAGTCATGCTGCATCTGAGCAGGGGGATGGACTAGATACAGGCCCTCAAGGTCCCTCCGAACTCTGGGATTCTGTGCTCCGGGGCCAGCTTGATAGTCTCGTTGCGATGCACCAATGAATGCATTAGCAGAGCCTGCTCTGGACTTGCCTCCCTGTCTCCGTTCAGATGACATGCCCTGCTGAAGCTCTCGGATGAAAGGGAGGCTAAATCGCTCCGAGTTGGAGGAAGGGCACACATCTGTGCTCAGGAAATGTCCCCCACTCTGTTTCTAAACTTGAAACGGGCAGTGAGAGCAGCCGGGTTGGGAGTGGGGCAGATTTATGGCTACAGGTCGCTTTCAAGCTGAGTTAAATTAAATGCAAACCCCTGGAAATATGGTTTTTATTAAAGCAGAAGAGTTGGGAGATCAGCAGTTGAACAATGTCTGGTGGATGGAAGCCATCTTGCTTGGGTCTAGCTTTCCACACCATGGAGACTCCAAAATCAAGAGGACCCTAAAAAGGACCCCCCAAACCAAACATGCACGGGATTTCCTAGGACTTTCATCTGTCTCCGCCACTGTCACTCAAAGGAATTAGGATGAAATCCTGACTCAGTGGGAGTTTAGCCATTGACTCCAGTGGAGTCAGGATTGTATCCGTGGTGTTCTTCCATTCTGATTCAGCCATCGGCTTTACATTGGGAGTTCATTCAGATTCAGAAGGCGCTTGGCAGTAACCAGGTTTCTCTGCATACAGGATGCGCAGGATTCTTCCTGCAGCTTCACCTTTCCTTTCAGTAGCTCTCTCTTTAAGGGGTTGTCCCCTCTGCACCGAAGATGCACTAAAGCAGTATGGACAGAAAAGAAGTGCTAATGATCTAATCGTTGGAGAGGAAAATAGTCACCGAGACAGAGAGGGCAACATTTTCCAGGAAATCGCAGAGACACCAAACCGAACGGGAATGCGCGGGGGGGGTGCGCTTTGCATTGAAGAAGGGTGTATTTAGATGATATGGGAGTCGGACTGGAGTGGACTGGGAAAGCATGGGGTTTTCCCACAGGATTCCCATGCCAGAGGTTAAAAAGTCTTGAGCTAGGCCCCTAAAATCATGACTGAGAAATAATCAATTATGCATTCTTTTAATTTTTTTATTATTATGAATAATAATGATTTATTTATACAGCGCTAGTGGTGTACCCGGTACTGTACAGTCATAGTTACAGACAGGACCCTACCCCAAAGGGCTTACCATTAGGAGAGACAAGGAAGGGGGCGGGAGGGAGAGGTGAACATCAGGAGAGACAAGGAGACGTTCATGATGTAGGGGCACGTGCTTCACTTAGTTACAGGGAAGAGATTCAGAGAGAGAGTTTCTAGGGTCTTATTTCAGACATTTCTCTGCAATCATAAGAGCTGGAAACAAAACTTTTTAAGAATGAAAACTGAAGTTCCCCTGGAGTTACCACGAGCCTCGCGGCCTTAGCTTTTAAGAAACCCTGATAATTGTAATAAACCCTGAAAATCATGAAGCTGGGTCAAGCACAGAGTGAGTGCTGGCAAGCCTGCCCAGCTGCCCGAGGGAGCAGTTTTACAGTCACCCCCGTGAGCGTGAGTCCATCTCAGCAAATTCCTTCTCATGAACGGCGAAGCTGGGAACACTTCTTGAAGCCGCTACAGAATGGCAGGAGAAAAGCTCTTAGAAAGGGGTTTTTAAAAGGTTGTTAAGGGAGCTCCAGCATTGAAATATTTGGGGTTTAACAAAGAAGCGAAGGTCTCGGCTCAATCAAGCTTCTGAGGGGTGAGTTTTAGTGGCAAAAGCTTTCAAACACGGTAAAGGTAAGTTCAGGGGAAGGGAGCAGAGAGGGAATGAATTCATGATCTGGACCCTTTCTCTTCCTGAGCGCCCCTAGCCCCAACTCCCGTCTGGACCTTGTCCTCCTTTTCAAAGAGCCCCCGGGGCGGGAAACGGTTCCCATCCCTCGCCTCTTGCCAGGAAAGACGCGGGCTTTAAATCAATTGAAACCAGCACCCAGACTTCCGAAACCCCAGCCATGAAGTTGGGCAAGTGCGTTCAGCGTGACGGCGCTGCTGCTGCCTGCAGCTGGCCTAGCTAGTAAACAGGAAGGAGAGACGCGGCAGGAAGAGGCGATCGGCGCAAACGGCGCCTCAGAATTCCTGCTTCAAAACCAAAACCGAACCGTTTCAAAGAAGAAACGAAAATGGGCCACACTCGGCAAGGGTTTGAGAGAAATGCTCGCTGGGTGGATGGCGATGGAGTCTCCAGGGGGACCCACCCTACGGGGACTCTCTCAGCCAGACCCCCCGCCCCGACTTTTCCCTTTGCAGAGGACATCTCTCCCAGTGAATGTCCCACTGTCTGGGGGTTTCCTGGCTTAATTCCTGACTCCAGCTTCAGCCTATTTCCCACACTTCTAGATCTTTCTTGGGTCTGGAAATTCCCTTGATAGAGTGGCTGTATAGGCGCATTTCCCCAGGACACTTATGACTCGTACGTGTTGCAATGTAGGCCCTGCAACATGCATTTTTCATAAAGGTCCTGGAAGAAGTTGCGTGTCTGGCAGCCCTAACTGCGTCTCTCCTCTGATGTCTCTCTTACTGCGGCAAATGGAGCTCATTCACAATCCTGTCTCCATTCCCAGGTCATCGTCCCCTGGCTCTTTAAGACCACAAGTGCCAGGAGGCCAGCGGGCAGAGCACCCCAGCTGGGCCTTGATCCCATCTGGAAGGGCCCGCCATTCACTCCGGGGCGCAGACCTTCCTGAAGCAGCGAGTTTCACTCTCTGCACTCGGGGAATATCTGATCCGTGGCTACTACTTGTTATTCAGCGGCTGCCTTTTGTAAAGGCCGAAGCTTTGCTGCTAGAAGCTAGAGCCCCCTTTGTGTTTTCCCGCTGGATCCTGCTGCACACTGTGGTGTGAGTCAAATGCGGCTTCCAAGTTGTGAAAAGTGGTGTCTCGTTCTCTAACCTGCCAGGGGATTAGCCAGGGATCTGGTTACAGCTGCGGCATGTCAATGATTTTTCATTAAAGCCAGAGAGGCTTGTGCAGTATGTCAGACCAGCTGAGCCTATTCTGCACAAATTGTCGAGTCCCCCTGGGCTATTACGGGGTTAGGTTTCTTACCAAGCTTTGATTAAGGAATCTAATGATGATGATGATGATGATTTATTTTGGAGGGCCCCAAAGGGTGCGAACGTGTCGAGGATCTACAGCGCCTGCCCCCATTTTAACTCCATTGAAGTTTTGCCGTCACTGGGAGCAGGATTAGGTGCAAACGGTGAAAGCATTGTGTTTCTCCGCACGCACACCCAGAACAATGCTGTACCCCTAGCCAGGAATCTCTGTACCATGTTCAGAAACACTGGCTGCATCTGTACAAGATGCTACGTCAGGGGAAATCTTTTCTCCTTACTATTTTTTTTTTTTTTAAAACATGTGGCAGCATTAGGTCGCAAGATGTAGCAGGTATAGCATGCGTCTAGTCCCCCAAAAATGTAACTCAAAACCCTAGATTTCCCACTCATGGTTGCTCCATCACACAGAACATGTGACAGGTTAGATCCCGCTGTCTGTCTGTCTGTCGGCACCATAGAGTCAGTGCAGAGCCCCGTAGCATTATGGGATACCATGGCTGAATAGGGGTTACTCGGATTGGAGTCAGTGGCTTGTGGGTCCCAGGCCAGAGCTGTAGTGTCAGCGGGTTTTTTGTGAAGGATGCTGGTTGTAGCAGAGCACAGTCTGAGTCCATGGAGCATCCGCTTCACAATAGCTAGGAAAGATTTCCCCCCAAAAAACATTTGCTCATGCTGGAGAGGGAAGATATATGGCTAAATCCACTGTTGAAAAGTCTCTGACAGTAGATGAAGGGGGCTTGTTCGGTGCTTGGAAATTTGTCAGTCCAACTGGTGCATCGGGGACCAATAACTGACCACTGTCCCTTTATTTTGCTAGTGCGGGAAGGGGCTGGCGGCGCGTCTCATTCCTAGGAGGTGAGTGGCCAAGAGGGAATCGATGCTCCGGGGAAAGCTGTCTCGTAATGGCAGATTTGGGAGAATCCATGGGGAAGTCCACTAAGTTGCCTTGGCTTGCCGGGCCCAACGCGCACATCAACAGGAAGCCATTGTCTGGCTCCGCGTTTGTGCTGGCATGGAGTCGCTGACAGATTGCCCTTTTATTCACACGACCGGCTCCCCGGGAATTTTCCCTAAGGCGCTTTGATCCCACAGCATGTGAACGCTGGTCCGGAAAGGGATGGAGTCTCTCCTGGGGAGCCCAGGGTTTGGGAAGCCAGAGGCCTATTTAATGGAAGAATACCCTCAGTCAGCAGGTGGGACTTGGGAGCTGTTAATCCCAAGTTATTTTTTCTTGCAGGCATCTTGTTTTTAGTATTATGATTCTTCTCCTTGGCGAGGCATGGGATTGCCGTCTGCGAGAGTGATATTATTCCCCCTTTTGTCTGCCGTACCGTGTTTGAATTGAGAAACAATGCCTAGCAGCGTGTGCCTCCTGTCCATGGCTTTCCTACCCCACTGGGGTGCGGGGACCTTTTCAACCCAGGCCATTCACTCCATCGGCGTCTTCCTTTCCCCCCCATTTTCCTAACTCTTTAGCAAACATCCTAAGAGAAGGGGAACAAATAACCCCGATCCCTTAGGGGTCCTTCCGAACACGCCATCAAGCGGAACAATGAGGCAGCCATGAACAATCATTGCACAACATAGGGCAGTGATAACGTAAGGATGGAATAAGAATACTTGGCTCTCTTCAACCAGTCCTAGATCTCAAAGCACATCATGAAGTTGGGCAGGAATTATTGTTATTAGTGACAGAGTTGGAAGGCAGCTTGAGGGTCATCTAGTCCAACCCCCTGCTTGGATACAGGATGGTGGCAGCGATAACGTCCCCGGCAGATCACTGATTGGCCTCTTCTGAAACCCCTCCAGCGACGGAGAGAACCTACGACCTCCCTAAGCAACTTGTCCCGTTGTCGTCCAGCTCGGACTGTTGGGATGTTTTTCCTGATACTGCACCGAAACCGCCCTTCCTGTTGAGCTCACTGCTTCTAGTTCTGCCCGCGGTAGCCGCACAGAACCGTTCCTCGCCAGCTGCGAACTGACCGGGAGTCTGATCGAGGTAGGTCATTCGCGGCTTGAAAAGAATGCACGTCCCCCTCCCGTGCGCGTGACTGGCGGCAGCGTCTCGTCTGATCCCGTCTCGCGGGATTTTGGAAACCGCGCGCTCGTCTAAAAGCAGCCTTAGTGGCAGCCCTTAAATGTTTGAAGATGGCTCTTATGTCCTCCCCCTTAGTCCTCTCTTTGCTACGGTGCTGACCAGCTGCAATTATAGAGAGAGCTGGGGCTTACAATTCCGAAGGGAGAGAAGGGAAGGGACACGCTGACCGATGTCAGGGAGACATTTGTGGAGTTGCAAGTGCCCATGCCGGAGCGTAGTTACAAGGGGAGGAGGGCTCCTGAAGGATAACAGAGCCTACGGAGGGGCCTACGGGAGCAGTCTGCTGGGACGAGGCGCAAGAAGAGGTAGGTTTTGAAGAGGGATTTGTTGGTCGGCGTTGGCTCCAGTTGCCATTTTGAAAGCATTCACACGCTCCAATGAATTGAATCCGGTTGAATGCGCCAATTGCCATTGCCAAAATGCAGCTCTACAGGTATCCTATGAACAGCACTTGCAGATATGCTGAGCAGTCCTTGTGATTGTGGGAGAAGATTGCTGTAAACTCGCCCATTTCATGCATGTCTAAAACCGCCCCGAGGTGCCCCCAAGTGAGGCACCTTAAGTAATGGATTCTTCCTGAAACCAGAATCTTCTGTTGGAGACTTGGGAAGGTGTCCACTCCCTGAGTGGTGGGAGGAACCATCCCTCAGACCTCCAATCAGGGCAGAGTAGAAATAACATCATGTGACCTAGGCAACCAACCACACAGCAGTCCCTGAATGTGGGCAGTTTGATGGATAAAGTGATATTTGTTGGGTGTTAGCAATCAGGAGTATAATTAGGAATTGTGGGTAAAAGCGTGAGTCCTAGTACGGGGATCCTCAGACCCATGGACCAAATGTGTCCCGCAGCTAACTTTTATTTGCCTCCCTCTGGTTCCTGGATCTGCCCCCTAGATCCTGGTCCAGCCCCTTGAAAGACTGAGTTCAGGGGAAGGGAACGGAGAAGGAGAGAAGTTAGAGCCATCATCTGGACCCTCCCCTTCCTGAACGCATCCCTTACGCCTTCTACCCGCCCCCCAACTTCTGTGCAGTCCTCGTTGCTTGTGCTAACGTTCAGAGTTGCCCCTGGCAAGGTTTCCCCGGCCGTCCCCATGCTAGAGGCTGGTTGCAAGCCAAGAAGGGACAAAGTCACCAGGAATGTCTCTGTAAATAATTCAGCCGACTCGTACTTGACATTTCCCCTGAGAACAGAGCAGCAAACTCTTCTAGCTGCCCGGCACAAAGGCATTGACTTTAATAAGAGCATTGCAGGGCGTCCGTTCTATCTCCCTCTTCATGCACTCCAGTTCAGTGACTGTCCTAGCTGGTCGTCACCTTTTGATATCCCCGGTTGTGCTGCCCGGAAAGCCCTTGGTGTGGGAGCCAGGGAAACCCAACGGTGCTTTCTCGACTAGCAGCAAAGTAAAAGTTTTACCTAAGGCAAACGAGCTGAGTCTAGGTTCATTTCATGTATTTGGGAGGAGGGGGATTTGTGACTTTTCTCTTTGATGTCTAATGATTCTGTTGAGAGCAGAATTTGGCTTCTTGCAGGGTTTGGGCTAGAACTCTGCCTGGCCCTCAGATACCCTAATCATCATTGCTTTAATGGGTTTTTCTACATTTCCTAGCTGTGGTGCCAAGGCCCATTCGTATTCTGTACAACTGTTAACCAAGACATTAACGTCCAATAGTAAAAGTACACGGTTTGCAGCTGACGGGATGCAAATAAGGGACCGATTGTCCGGGTCGTGAGGGGCACGCGGACGGAGTAGAGGGTTGCGTAGCTCGGGGTATGGGCGGAGTAGAGGGTTGTGGAGCTCGGGGTATGGACGGAGTAGAGGGTTGCGGAGCTCGGGGTATGGGCGGAGTAGAGGGTTGGGGTGCGGGATCAGGGTCGGAACATGCAGTCAAGATCGGGGCCAGGGCACAGAGGACAGGGAGCAAGGTAAGAAGGGGAACCGGACCAGAGCACAAGGCTGAGGGGGGACCAAGGAGCAGAACACAGGGGCCACGGCTGAGGGAAAGCAGAGCAGGGCAGTGAGGACTCCGATGGGAGAACAGGGCAGAGGGGAGCAAGAAACCTCTAGGCACAAGGCGTAAGTGTGTAAGACCCAGCAAGATTTCAATACTGGCTCCCAGCCAACCAGGAAGCCAGGGAGGCAGAGCAAGAGCGGGTGGGGCGTGGCTAGAGTAGATCAGGGAGGAGTCTGGAGGAGTAGACTGACCACCCTGAAGGCAGGGGCTCAAGGCTGGGGCCTGGCAGATGTGGAGTGTTGTGATTGGAATAAGCAGGATTGGTTGTCCCACGCAGAACCCTGCACGGGGAGGATGGGGACTTGAGGAGAGGCTGTTTTCATTGCATGGATTTTAACGTTTTAAACTGTTTTTGTTGTTGTTTGTGTGTTGTGAGCCGCCCTGAGCCTTGTGGGAATGGCGGTACAGACATTTTAAAAATAAATAAATAATCAATGTATTCCGCTTTTATCCCACCCTCCCTTCCGAGGCTCAGGGTGGCTTGCAGAAATGGATCAAATATTAAAAACATATATAAAAACAATTTAAAAGAGACCCTAAGCCCCACCCCCCAACCCTCTCCCTAACTTCTCCACCCCATCTCACCCAACCCTATCCCAGTCTGCCAAATGCCTGGCCAGGCCAGGCCAAAAAAGTGTTAATCTCTTCCAAAAGGTAAGCAGACTCGGGCGGCTCTCCGAGGGGAGAGCTCCATAAATGTGGAGCAGTCACCGAGAACATCGCTCTGCGCGCCCTCGTTCTACAAACCACGAGGGCAGTTGGTGCTCGCAAGGGGGCGCCCTTGTCTGACCTAAGGGGCCACGACGGAACACAATGTTTTCCTGGGCTCTGTGAGATCAAAGAGTAAATCCACAGGACAATCACCGCGCGCTCCCAACGGACCTTGCCTAACGAGTCCTCCACACCCTGGCTGAGCTCCTGTTGACGCCAATTGAAGTTCTGCGCGCTGCGGAGGTGCAGGATTTGGGACCAATTTTATTGATTGATTTAACTATTTTTCTACTCCGTCCCCTCCTGCTCACAGAGAAGCCCAGGGCTTGTTAGATCTCTCGGCTGCATTTGATACCGTTGATCATGAGTTGTTGGTGACTCGGCTGCGGGACAAGGCAGGGATCGGCGGGACTGTTCTTGAATGGCTCAGTTCGTTCCTGGCCGGGAGAACCCAGCATGTGGTGGATTATTCATCTTCTCCCCAGGGCCTCACGTGTAGAGTAATGCAGGGCTCCATCCTGCCCCCTCTCCTGTTCAGTGTGTACATGCAGCCTCGGGGGGAGGTTGTTAGGGAGTATGGAGTTATCATCAATATGCTGATGACACCCAGCTCTCTCTCTCATTTTCCTCCGACTCAGGCCCGGCAGACTCGGTGCTTACCCGGTGTTTGTCCGCTGTGGGGGACTGGATGAGGGCGAGCCGCCTGAGACTAAATCCTGACAAGACGGAGGTGATGGTTGTGGGGAAGGCCGGGGTGGTGGTGGCCCCCATCATTGATGGGGTCCACCCCCCCACCCCGGTTTCTCAGGTCCCGAGTCTGGGGCTGCTCCTGGACCCACAGCTCTGCCTGGATGCCCAGGTGGTGGCTGTGGCGAAGGGAGCATTTCACCAGTTACATCTGGCGCGTCGGCTTAGGCCGTGTGTCTCGGACTCATATCTGGCCACGGTCATCCATGCTTTTATTACCTCGAGATTGGATTCCTGCAACGCGCTCTACGTGGGGCTACCCTTGGTGCTGGTTCGGAAACTGCAGCTGGTGCAGAATGCGGCGGCCCGTCTCTTAACGGGGACAGGCCGATGCGAGCACATTACACCGCTGCTCCGTTCTCTTCACTCGCTGCCGGCAGACTTCCCAGCCCAATTCAAGGTGTTGGTGCTGACCTAAACGGCTTGGGCCCCGCCTACCTGAAGGACCGCCTCGCACTCTGGGTCCTGGAGCGGCCCCTGCGGTCGGCTGGGGGCGCCCTCGTCGGGGTTCCCCGGTTCCCGGGTGTCTACTATGAGGAGGGCGTTCTCGGTGGCTGCGCCGCGGCTGTGGAACTCCGCTTGGCTGCCGGCCTCCCCTCTTTCCGCAGACAATGTAAGACCTGGCTGTTCCGCCAGGCCTTTCCCGAGGGAGATGGGGTGGGTGGGTTGGGTTGGGGGTGGGGATGGGGTTTTACATTGTTTTAACTGAAATTATTATGGTTATTTTAATGTTTTAAATCTTTTAATATATTTTGAGCCGCCCCGAGATGCCTGAGGCAGGAGGGGGCGGCATATAAATTGTATAAATAAATAAATAGGTAGGTGTGGCCGTTGCCCTCTGCAGACGACAGTCCCTATGTCGGCCCAATCTCTGACAGGGACGCTTTGGGTCCTGCGTATCCTGCCTTGGGTCAGGGGGTTGGACTCTGTTCCAGAATTCTAGGAGCCTAGACCGTCTCCCTCGTTGTTGCTTTAAGCACTCCACATTCAGACAAATTCCCAAAGCTTACCAGTGTTCACCTTGTGCCCGGAGGATACCGCAACCCACCGCCAATGAGCTGAGCGGGTTCCTGTGGCCACGAGGAGGAGTTAGACTTGGGTTTGAGAGTCCCTGTCTGCAAACAGGGATGTAAGAAAGTATAAGAAACACCTCGAGGACGAGGACCAAGCACAAGGGCTGCGACTGAGCTTGTGTTAACAGACTGCTCGGCTAGATGACCCAAACAAACTCACAGGAGGCTGGGTCTAGGGCCACTTTTCTCCTCTTGTGCCCAAAGGATGGTACTATTCACTCCTCAGTTTCCACCTCTTCTCTGTCCCTCTGTTAATGTTTACGAAGGTGAAGGCAGGAAGAGAACTGTCTGTGGAGTGTAGAGACAGGAGTTACCGTTTCAGGTTAATCCGAAACTGCTGGTAACCAGCCATTACAGGGGAATCTGAAAGATCTCGAAATTACGCCCTGCTAGTTATGGATCCGGAGTTACGGATTCTGATTTTTCCCTCCACCTTTCTCCCCTGGGGCCCTGGAGTGGTACTTACTGGCTCAATGGGGAAAATCAGAATCCGCGATGAAATACAGAAATCCTGGGGAAACGGGATGGAAATTAAAAAATGAAACGAAATTTCCCCCGGCGGAGCACCCCACTAGAGTGGCCAGCATAGCTGCTTCCTGGTTCCAAGTTCTGCCCATGGGCTGCTACCGCAGTGTAAGCATGGAGACCATCTAGCCAAAGGCAGAGCTATGGTCTGGGCAGGCAAGGCAACTGTCCCAGGGCCAGTGAGCCGGGGTGGGGGCATGCTCCCTGGTCAACCATGTCCCCTGCCCCTGGAAGGAGGGGTGAGGGTAGGAGGGTGTCTTGCACCAAGGCCCATTCCGACTAGGACTAAAATGAACTTTTGCCAAAAACGGAAACTCTCATGGAAATCTTGGTTCCTGATACCGTCCTGGTCAAATCGAGAAGCTCTAACAATGTCTTGATTGACATTTAATTTCTTGATTTACCAACGTTCCATGGGATCCCATTTATCACGTTTCCATTTACCATGTTGCTGTATATTTCAAATCCTGAGTGGTAGCACTGATGCAACACTGCCTTTCCTCCACTCTATTTCCCCTTCTACTTCCTTGTCACTCATTGGCTGGTGCACAGATTCCTTTGCTAATCTGCAATCCAGTTGCAGGTTGGTGGGAGCAAAGGGAACAATGTAGAACAACCATTCTGATAGGAGGCACTGGAGTGGAGGTTAAGGGGCACTGGAGTGGAGGTTAAGGGGCACTGGAGTGGAGGTTAAGGGGCACTGGAGTGGAGGTTAAGGGGCGGGCTATTGGCACAGTGATTGCCTCAGAGATGTGGAAACAACATACCTGAAGTAAAATGGTCCCCTTGGCAATGCGGTAAGCAGTAAATGAACAGCACATAGAAAGAGTAAGTGGAAAGTTGGTAACAAGACAGCATCTCGAGGTATTGCGAGAATCAAGAAATTGCATTGGGATCAGGATACTGATGGGAAATCGATCTTGGTTCCCAATATGGGAAAATTATTTGTGAGTAAAAATGTTGCTTCTTGCTTCAGCCTTAATTCCAAGCTAGCTGTGTGTGCCCCTGCATCTCAGCTAACCCTCTTATCCCCCCACAGCAAAATCAATCCGAATGCTAATGCTGCATTCTTGGCTGTTCCCTACAAACCAGGAAGTTCTGCAGGATTTCCCTTGGAAGGGTTAAAAGCCTCTTTCTGTGCTGCATGGCTTCTCCTGGCCGGCACGCAATGACACAGTGCGGATTTCTGGAAGAGATCATTTTTCACCTTTTAAAGGGTCATTCCCAGTCAAAAGTGATTCATTCATCCCTGCAGGCTTGAAGAGCCCAGTTTATTGGAGCAGCCGGGACATCAGTCTGTTTGTTTTTTCGTTCTCTGGGGAGGGGGCGGTGTCTTGACATGTGAAAGGCCAGTCACCTCTGAACTTTAATGCCAATGCCACCAGCTTGAAGCCATTTTCACGCTCTATAAATTTGATTGGAAAATAGGTTTCTGTCGATATTTTGTTAACGTTTTATTTCCCAATAATGCACCGTGAAGGGCTTGTTAAAGCCCAGCAAGGCAGGGAAAGGTGAGACATGCTAATGACATTTCCAGCAGGGCTTGTCCCCAGGGGCTCCCCCGGCTGCTGTCCGTAGGCCGAGTACCTCTCAAGGAGACAGCCTCTTGGATGCGGGAAAGGTTGCTCTTGGCTGCCGTGTTCATTTGTGGTGGATTTGTGCCTGGAGCAGCCAAGGCAATTGGTGTCGCTCGAGTGGTTTAGAAGGACATCCATGTCTGGTTCTTACTGCGGCTTCATGGGGGTTTGGCCCACAATGGATTGACAGTGTAAACAGCAGCTGTTTCTAGTGGGATTGGGATACAGGGGATGGCTTTTCCCACATCCCCATACTAAGCGCATGAGGAGGAGCCCCACAGACGGCTCCTTCAGCTTGTCTGTGCTACAAGATTGTTTCGTTAACCTAATAAACCGACACTCGGCTCTTGCCAGAGCCCTGATGTTCTTGGAAAACCACAAGCCATCAAGGCGGCTTTCCAGAACAACAGCTGCTTTAAATGAACTGGCCTTACAATGGCGAGTCTTCATTCAATGGATGAACCACAATGGATGGTAGAGTCATTGGTGACCATCTCCCCAAAGTCTCACGTAGCCACCTTGTCCACCAGGCCGGGAAATGTTGGCAGGGAACTCAACCACTCCTTTCCCCTCGCTCTTGTATTCCATTTTCCTCAAGCGTCTCTGTGGTTTCAAACTTGAGGCCCTGCCTGTGGCCCCAAGGGGTGGGTCTAGGTTCATTTTTGTCAAGAGGGGAGCAAGGATGAAATCTCCCTCTAACCTCTGAGGGCCCCATCTCTCCATGTTCCCAACGGCTCAAGAATGTGCTGGGAAGAGATGCCAGCTCTCCGGGGTTGTTGGCAGCATGGGGGGGGCGGGGGGGGGGGATGTGAAATGACCTGGCAGCCTGGCACATATACTTAGTGAGCCCCAAGACAGAGCAATTATGCAGTGACTTTAAACAGCAAGCGGGCAGTGGAATGGGCCCTGGGGATTTACCCCGGCCCCAGTTCTTAACATACCTCCAGCACTAAATGCAGGCAGCCTCCTCCAGATTAACCAGGTCTCCTGTAAGAGAACTTTGCTGTCCTCCAAGGGTCTCTGCCATTGTAGCCAAGAACTATAAGGCCCCTGGAACACAATGCTGGGCTAGGAAGAGAGGGGGTTTGTTGAAAGAAGGTTACCACATTATAGAAGTAAGAAAAGGAGAATTGTATTTGAACTGGCACAGGGCGGCTGTTTTCACTTGAGCAGAACTATGCAGCGACCAAGCTCCTAGCTGCTTCCAAAGGGGAGGTCTTGTTCACTTTGGACAAAACAGCTGCGCTAAAGCAGGAGGCGGCCTGTAGGGGAGGCGGCGGAGGACAGCTTGTATTACGCTCCTTTCAGCCAGATCCCTAGCTGGGGACAACGGGCACTGGCGTCCAAAGCTGCCCTGATTTACCTCAGCTGAGAAACCAGGCCCGTGTTCGGACTCAGCCAACATGAGGCCTCTCGGTCCCTAACCCCATCTCATTTTTAGGCTGCAGCAGACCCGCCGAGAGAGATTTGGGCCCCTGGTCCATCCTGGTAGCTGGGGGGGGCAGGAGGGGGCATAGCTACCAGGGAGTGAGAGGGCTCAGTTGAGCCCAGCCCTGGCGCCATCTTTGTGGAGGGAAGTTGAGTCTGGCCAGGAGCCCCCTTGGAAGGGCCGCCTCTTAGAGAGACCTTGCCCTTAGGGGAAATTAATTTGTGGGGCTTTATTTACACGTTACTTGACATTATATTTTACTGATATTTTAATGTATATGAAGAAAATTCTTGTTGTTTTGTGGGATTCCCTTGAGCTTGGGGCCTGGTACAATTGTACACACACACACACCCCTTGTCAGACCTGCTCTGTAGCTACTGAAGGGCCTAATCCAGACTCCCAGCTTCAGAATTCAGCCCAGCTTGATGGTGAAAAGCTTTTTCTATAATCAAGCCAAGTGTGAACAATGAATTCAAATGCCCCAACATTTGGGAAAGTTTGAATTTCAAAAGCCCCAAATTCAGGCTACTGGGCACTGAAACGGATTTAAATCTGTGTCGTTTTGTGGATTTTAGGGAAGCGACGTTTGACTTACACCAATTCAAGTGGGAAGAGGATCAGACCTGGGAGACTTGGTTCTTCAGCAGTTTTGTTTTAGATGAGGAACAGGGTGATTGTTTACATCTTAGCCCAATCTGAATGGGTTTTCATGGGGGCCTCCTCATTCTGAATGCATTTCCCCACTGAATCCCAGAGGCCTTCTGCAAACAAGGGAAGCCTGACAGTTTATAGCGGGAAAAGGGTTAGTTAGGGGAAGCCTGAATGCTTTGTCCAGCTATCCCATAGTCAATAGGGAGGCCTCTTGGTCCTCCAGACATTGCTCTTCCTGGGCTCTTGCTGAACGGTTCTTACACATTTCGTTCTTAAGGAAGCAAATTGTCTTCCTGATTGATTTTAGTGCTGGACCAAACTAACATCAGCTTTTTTTATCTGCTCTTTTCGGTGTAATGATAATCTGAACACCGGATTCCTTGTGTCTATATGGGAAGAACAACCAACTTGGGGTTGAATATGATTGAGAAACGGAACCATCCTGTGAACAGGGATGAACTTCCAAGAGTCTGGAAATAGGTTTGGGAAAGCATGCGGTCATCCTGATGTTTCCATGACAGCGGGAGCTCCTCAGGGCAGACCGGCTGTGCAGCACTTACCTGGGTTTACGGACAGATACATTTCGATCACTCCTGCGGGTCAATCTCTCTAGATATCTAGTCTGCAGACCCAAATCTCTGAAGGCTCTGCAGGTTTTCCATCACAGAACAAGGGCTTGTTGGCCACAGTTTGGAGGTTTGGAACAAAGCTTACCACTGCACTGGAAATAACCCTGAGCTGAAGGCAGGAAATAAATATATTACTGATTTTTGTAAGTGTGAACAGAGAGCAAAGAGAGGGCGGTAATACACTGCATTGCTCTGGGACCCAGCTCTTTGTAAACCAAAGCCACCACTTGCGTGCATGACGTACGGCTTGATGGAAGAGACGGTACAAGTAACAAAAACATTCATACCATTTTAGATACATGGACTCTGGACTGTGCATTAGGGTCACAGATTAGCAAGGACGACATCTCTGCCTTAACTATAGTTCCGAGAGAGAGGGGGTTTGCTGCTGTGTGGGTCCCAAATGCAAGAGACGGCGGCAACCAGTGATCTCTTGTAAGGCGATAAGGAACTGCCTGAGTCAGCCCCATATTGTCACCCCCTGACACGGTAGCACGATTCAAAATCTGGCTCTCCAGCAGAGGCCTTGCCCAGGCCTGCTACCTGAGACCCTCCAGGATCCCCGGTGTAGACCTCCCCCAAGTGCGCTACCCGAGACCCTCCAGGATCCCTGGCAGAGGCCTCACCCAAGTGTGCTACCCGAGACCCTCCAGGATCCCCGGTGTAGACCTCCCCCAAGTGCGCTCCCCAAGACCCTCCAGGATCCCCGGCAGAGGCCTCACCCAGGGACGCTACCCGAGACCCTCCAGGATCCCCGGCAGAGGCCTCACCCAGGCATGCTACCTGAGACCCTCCAGGATCCCCTGCAGAGGCCTCACCCAGGCGTGCTACCCGAGACCCTCCAGGATCCCCGGCAGAGGCCTCACCCAGGGACGCTACCTGAGACCCTCCCCGGCAGAGGCCTCACCCAGACGTGCTGCTATCCAAGATCCTGAATCAGAAATGCTGTGGCTTGAACTTGGGACCTTATACATGCAAAGCCTGCGCTCTATCACCTGAGTCACGGCCCACCCCAACTACTTTTGTCGGACCAACACTCTTGGTGAGAGTCCACAAGCTTTTGGGCTACACAGGAGAAGGGCCTGGTGTGTTTAAGCTGGCCTGAATTTTTGCGCACATTCAATTGGTTGGGCCAAGAAAAGAGATTGTCTCATCACCAATCAGAAGGTGGAAAAACCAGTGATTTCCCCAAGAAAATGAAGTGCAGAGATGCATAGAGTGAGGATGCAGAACAAACCCCAAAAGGGTCTGGAAGGCTCATTAAAGGGAGCCGGAGCCGCTGCCATCTTAGCAGGCTACAAAGCTGCTCAGAGAATGATTGAAACTGCAAGCCAAGCGGTCTTGCTAAGCGAGTCCCTTTCCTTGCTCCCACAAGTGGCTAAAGCAACGTTGTCTGAGGGGGGATGAATGCCCTCCGGGCTCTGTTTGCCGGTAATGGGAGGGAGACCATTAAGATTTCCTGCTAACAAATGTGGATGGTGAGTTCTTGAAGGAGGGGGACAAGAGTGGTTGTCTCAGTCCTGCCCGACCCCTGAGCCCGCAGTCCTGTCTCTCCTTTGAACCATCGGTTCTGCCTTAACCTGGACACAGTCAACCAGCACTCACCAGCCTCTGTCTGCACTGCATGGAGCTGCCGCCCAGAGAAGGGAAGGCTTCTCCATAGATTACAGCAGGGGACGGAGGGCGGAAAGCTGGTTCCTTCTGCTGGGCCTGGTGTTGAGAGACTGGCGTGCAACTGGAGCAACGAATGTGTGTGCCCAGAGAGCATGACTGTGTGTGTGTGTCCGCGCCCACCGCGCGGCCAATGAGAACGCTGCGCTGCTGGCTACGGCCACATCGAACTCGGCAACCTGTGCGCAGCAGGTTCATGGAGACTACGTCCTGCGCAGCAACCGGCCAGCCTTGACGGAGAGGGTACCTCCCTGCTGAGCAGCGCCGGGGACGGTTTGCCCGGGACTACTGCCTTCCCGTGAAGCCACCGCCCTGATTATTCATTATGATCATTTCTATAGCGCCAGTCGTGTGACCTGGTGCTGTACAGGACTAGTCTCACCAGAGCAGGGTGAGGGCAGGACGCCAAACACAACCATCTCTAGGGCCCTGCAGAGCGGGTGGGTGAGGATGCCAGGGAAGGGGCCCCCCGGGGCCCAATATTTTATCTTCATCCTGGGCCCTGCAGTTTCTAAGGCCGGCTTTGCTCACAGGTGATTCTCACCCCATATTAAAACACCCTATAAAGAGGCTAGGCCGGGGGGGACTTCATTGGCAGTGTCTCCCTGGGCTTCCCCCGTGCGTGCACCTGTGGGGCGGGGCGGGGTGCTGCAGGGCAGGGGGTTAGACCCCTCCCCCCCCTCCCCCCATCCAGCAGAGGCTAGCGAGGCCACTGTTTAATCCCAGCCCCTGGGAGGAGGCTGTGCCGGATAGGGTGTCCAAACGACAGGTCTCTTGACGCACTGGGCTCTGCGTGAGGCTCACTCCATGAAGCAGCCGGCCGCGTGCACCAGTGGAAACGCTCACTAACCCAGAGTTTTTCAATGATCTCATGCTAAACCAGCAAAGAACGGTCCATGATCTCATTCCAGGCTGGGGCTCTGTCAGGCCTGGGAGAAGGAAGGAAATACCTGAGCGCTGCTAGCCGTCTGCTGAAACTTTGGCCCAAGACATCGACCAAAAAAACAGGTGTCCACTCCAGTGGCAGGGACTGGGAATCCAGCCTTCCCACCTGAATCAATAGGAGTCCCAGCGTCTCTCAGGATCAGGCCTTTTGTTAGCTGGGCTGGGCCTTGTTATGGGAAAGCCCTCTCCTCTTCCCCCCGTGCAAACCATCTCACACACTTCCTGCACTAGCCAGGAGGGAGCGGCTATGGGGTTGGAAATCCTTTCGCAGACGATGGATGTGATTCAAAACATCCGCACGGTCGGACGAAAAATCCTACCTCCTGCTTGGGAAATGTTTTCTCATTACATCCAGCAAGGAAAAAATCAGCCTGACGTTTCCAAAGATATTTATGGGGCATGTGAGCCTGGGTGAACCTCAAAAGAATTTGAGGTTTGGCAAAGATTTCCATGATCTCTGCAGCAGAGTCTTAATACAACCCAGAAAATCCTACATCCCAGTCCGTTCCCATCACTCCTGGGAGTGCTGCATGCGAACACGACACAAAGAGCCCTGCCTGGAGCTGGGAGAAACTCCCTGGGGATTCTGGGATGCTCTGGAAATCAAAGGGCCTTGATATTGACAGGGAAGTCACTGAGGGGTGAAGCCCACCGAGGAACTGCTCCTCCGAATGTCTGCTGCTCTGTGCTCCTCCTCACAGACTCGTCTCCACTCTCCTTGTGCCCGGCCTGACAAGGGGCAGCAGGAGGGGAACCTTCGTCCTGTGCCTGCTGAATGGAAGGAAAGTCGCTCTCATCATTTTTGCATCACAATTCCAGTCCCTGTATCTGACCAGAGCAGCATACATAAGAACATAACCAGTGCCAGACTGGGTCAGAGCAATGGTCCATCCAGCCCAGCATCCTGTCTCCAACAGTGTCACAGTCTGTGCCAGACTGGGTCAGAGCAATGGTCCATCCAGCCCAGCATCCTGTCTCCAACAGTGTCACAGTCTGTGCCAGACTGGCTCAGAGCAATGCTCCATCCAGCCCAGCATCCTGTCTCCGACAGTGTCATCATTAGTGCCAGACTGGGTCAGACCAGTGGTCCATCCAGCCCAGCATCCTGTCTCCGACAGTGTCATCATCAGTGCCAGACTGGGTTAGACCAATGGTCTGCCCAGCCCAGCATCCTGTCTCCAGCAGTGGCCACTCTCAGTCACTTCAGAGAAGCACACAACAGGTCGCCACGGGGCAATCCCCTCCATATTGGTCAATCCCAGCTTGTGACAGTAAGAGGTTGCATCCCCCAACCTACTTGGCTAAAAGCCATTAATGGAGCTATCTTCCAAGCACTTCTCCAATTCTTGTTGAAACCCAGCTCTGCTGCTGGCCTTGTTCATAGTCTCTGGCAATGAGTTGGGGCTAATTGTGTGTTGAGTGAAAAAATACTCTCTCTTGTTTGTTTTAAATCTGCTGCCATTTAGTTTCATGGAGCGTCCCCTAGTTCTAGTGCTATTAGAGAGGGGAAATAACTGCTCCCTATCGACTCGTTCCAAACCACTCAAGATTTTATAAGCTCCTATCCTGTCGTCTCTTGCCCCAAGCTGAAGAGTCCCAGCCTCTCCAGCCTCGCCTGGTACGGAGGCTGTTCCAGACCCGTGATCATTGTTGTCACCCTTCTCTGGACCGTTTCCTATTTCTGCCAGATCTTTTTTGAGATGGGGTGACCAGAACTGCCCCCAATATTCCAGGTGGTGTCGCACCCCAGATTTATAAAGCGTCGTTATGATATTGTCGGTTTTATTCTCTCCCCCTTCCCGAATCATCCCTCACTTTCTGTTTGTCATCTGCTCTCCTTGTGAAGCAGAGGCTGCAAGGTGTCCAGGGCGGGCTCCCGAATCCGCCCAGCAGGGAGGCCTCCTGTGTCCCACCTCTGGCGGAGCGCAGCCCGAGAGATGCCAGCCTGTCTCGAAGCAAACCGCTTTGAAGCATCCCCATCTCTCTGCCTGGCCTGAGCCGCCCTGAGGGAAGTCTGAGCGAGGACGCTAATTGCCTGAGATAAGCTAATTAAATTGGCCCAATAAAAATCTGTCTCCTGGCTCCATCCCAGGAATCCCGGGCCAGTGCCGTGCTGGGAGGCAGCGAGCGAGGTTCCCTGTACCGCCCCCCCCCCCCCCCGTCAGTGCCATTGCCAGGTCGAGCTTTGCTCTTTTCATCACCCGCCTTTCACATTCGGCCCTTCCCCTCCCCGGGGCTTTGGCAGCCGAGCTGCCGCTCCAGCCTTACAGGCACGGCAGGGAGATTGCCCCCAGATCCCGCCGGCCTGCAGAAGGCCCAGCCTCACCGGAGTCCAGCGGGCTCTTTGGGGGGGGGGGTATCCCTTTGCATTGAGCGTGCTGGAGGCACAAACCGCCCCATGGAAACTCCCAGCGGCCCCTCAACAGCTCATGGGGCCAAGCGGCTCCTGCAGCAGCGAAGAGCGGTTCATGCTAGCTGTGCAGTTAGCATCTCACGGCAGAGTCAGGCCCTTCCTGGGGCGGGAGTTCTCCCCAAGAGGAGCTTGCAGCGCAGTGGAAATGGCTTCCTCCGAGTGGCTACCCTGCCCCAAACTTGGCAAATCCTTCTCTGCCCCAGACCTCGGAGTCCTTTCCACAGAACAACCCTTTCACTGACAGCAGCAGCATCTTAGCATGTCCCCATCCACAGAAGAATAGTCAGTGCTGTACTGGGTCAGAGCAATGGATGGTCCAGCCCAGCATCCTGTCTCCGACAGTGTCACAGTCAGTGCTGTCCTGGGTCAGAGCAATGGATGGTCCAGCCCAGTATCCTGTCTCCAACAGCGTCACAGTCAGTGCTGTCCTGGGTCAGAGCAATGACCCATCCAGCCCAGCATCCTGTCTCCGACAGTGGCCATTTTCAGACGCTTTGGAGAAATCTCCAACAGGTCACAATGATGGGATCCATTCCCTGTTGTTCACTCCCAACTCCTGCCAGTCGCGGGGTTTGCCCCCTGACCCACGTGGCTAATGGCCAGCTTAACAAAGCTCTTTGCTCTGGAGTCCACTCAGAACAGTTTGTTGGGAAGCTTGTGGTGCTTTGCCCTACGCAGACGTCTGCAGCCCCAAAGCTTTACGGGATGATTTTCTGGGTCTCCTGCAGAGCCCCCCTGGTCTTCTACAGGGTTTGGGCCCAATTTGAGGTGCTCACTTTGTCCTATAAAGCCTGATACAGCTTGGGCCCAACACACGTTAGGAAGACGACCTCTTCCCCTAGGTCTCATTGAGCTCTCTTTGGTCAGCCAGGAGCAGCCGTCTGTTCATGCCCTCATGGTGCCAAGTACGGACAGCGAGTGTGCATTCTCGGTGGCTGCTTCCCACCTCTTCCCTCGGAGGTTTGCCGAGTCTGTGTGTGTTTCAGAACTGGTGTAAAGCAGTTTTATTCTGGCGGGCGGCTGACAGCTGGGGACGGGCTACGTTCTAAACCCTTGGTGGGGTGGGCAGGCGATTAACACGTAGATTTATAAACCTATCACGTGATGTGTAACCTGTCCTGAGACCTCCAGATTGAGCGGGCTAAGAATCCAAATCCATGCTAAGCAGCTAAATCAGCCTATAGCCTGAGAGCTCATTGCACCCCTGCCTGAGCCTTTCCAGCTGGAGACAAGTAGCTGGTAGCAGAGCAGCTGGGTTTCTGATCCGCAACACTAAACACCTTGCCAGAAAGGGGCTCTCTCCTCTCATTCCTACAACCCTTAGAGACCCAGAAGAATTGGTGCCTTTTTGCAAGCTGGCTCTGGGTTTATAAAGCGGAGGCCTGTCTCTTTCCCTCACCGGCAATGTCTGGGGGGTATTGATTGTGCCAAGGAGCCGTGTGTGTGTGTTTGTGTGGAGTCCTGGAGGTTTGAATAGGGTTGCCACCGTGGGTCCGTTTTTTACCTGACACTTCCATTTTGGCCTATGGGAGCGTCAGGTAAAAAAACCGTTGGAAATTAATTATTATTCATTATTATTATTAGCAAGCGTTTATATAGCGCCAGCAATGTACCTGGTGCTTTACAAAGTAATGGACAAGGATGGTGGGATCCAGGGGCATGAGGCGGGGGTGTTGCTGGGTTGTCAGGAGGGAGTCATTGGGAATCGGTGTGGGGAGTGTTTGGGGGGATTGCTCTGTTGTAGAGAGGAGGATCAGGATAGCGGAGCCAGGGCAGGGAGGGGTCTCTCAGGGTAAATGTCTGAAAGCCCTGGCTCTAAGGATTTGTAAAAGGGGGCATGGGTTGCAATCGGAGCCTTCGCTGCTGTGGCAGGTTCTCCCCTCCCATCTCCAGCAGCCCAGAAGCAGATAGGCTCCACTTGCTGCCCCAGTCAGTCAGGAATGTCAGCTCCAGCAGCTCAGGAGAGCCTGATCCCAGCTGGGCGCAGCAGGCGGCAAGACCGCCCCGTGACTGCCTGGAGGCTTGTCCAGAGTTCCCAATACTCCTTGGCTGGTGGATCTGTGAGCCATGCTCCCCGGGGCTGGCCACCATGCGGCACAGGGATAAGCTGCAGAAGGGACATTTTTCATTCCTCCAGCATGAGCTGCATGCCTCGTGGTGTTGGGGGCGGGGAGTGAGGCCCTTAGCTGCCCAAGGTCACGCAGCAGCTGCGTGTCCAGGAAAATAGAAGCAAGGTCAGTGCTCTGTCACATACCTCCCAGCATTCTGATTGGCCAGAGGGACAAGCCCCGCCCTTAGCCAGTAAGCTCCACCCCCCCTCCTGACATTCCAAGTGCAAACAGAGGGACAGACGTTCTCCGGCTTCTCATTCCTATCACCGTCTCTCCATTGTCCTCTCAAGGGCCGTTCCCGAGAGCCAGCCAGGAGAGTGGGGCTTGAGGTTTGAATTTCAGTCTCCTGAAAAAGGAACAGTGGGATTCAGCACCCAAGGAGGGACTGTCGCTCCACTGGGAGGTTTGCTATCCATGAGTCCCATGATTAATCGAGGAGCTAGAGAAACTCCTTCTCTGCTCTGTGCACGCTCCCCAAGGGTTCAGCTGTTTATCCTCGTGAAATCACAGGGAAGCGACAGCTGATGTTGGCCTGAGACTGATGTTTGCATCTGTTCCCGCGCTGCAGCGTGAGACTCCCTGTGACTCAGATCCCCGGTGCCGCTGTGCTTAAACACCTGAAAGGAAGCCAGTTGGATCTCCAGCTCTTGGCGGGGACGGGGGGTGGAACAAAACTGCACAAAGTTCATCCCTACCACAGCTGGTCAGGTCTGTGGGGTCTGCCCCTCCCTGAAGGGGAAAGGCCTCCAAGACGCACTTTGTTTCACCAAGTTATTTTCTTTTGGATTGGAGCGATAGCAAACGTCCCCACGCAGGCTCGCGAGCACGCTGCCAGCTATTAATCATTGCAAAACCAAATGCAAATTCCACTCCTCTCCTCCCTCTGTCTAGTAAGTGGCAGCTTTAAATGCAAACACGTTAGCTGGAGCTCCCAGAACATTCTACTTTTTCTTAGAAGAAGTGTCGGAACTTGGACTTTTGAATTGCAAGGTGGAACCAGGGGAAGACGTTCTCGAGGGACGTCATGGAGACCGTGCTTGGTTTTTTTATTCCAAGGGGTTTTGTGGTTTTTTTTTAAACCAACACTTGTTAAGCATCTGTCGGAGGTGACTGAGGGTTAATTCTCCTTCCCCCAGAGCTGTAGGGTGGGCTAGGTGACCTCATTAGGTCTCTTCCAGACCTAGCATTCTCGCTCAAGATTTGTTCCTCGTTTTGAGAAAGCGTTTGTGCTGTTTAGAGGTTACCAGCGCCTTCTGCTTGGCTTGGAGCTGCGGCTCAGACTCCAACCAGTGGGATGGGGAGGGCACACGGATGGGCAGCAGCAGCAGGTGGGGTGGGCGAGTCCGTGGGGCCTGGTTTTAACCGAACGCCCTCCCTCCGTGTAGCGACATCTCTGCCTCTCTCCTTTTGTTTATTCTCCGGGTGCTTTTAGGGGATTGTAGCCTTTCTTTTAAAGATTGTTTTTAATGGATTGTATTTGATCAAATTGCTTTGGTGAGGGGCCGTATAAATAAATATTATCATTCTTCTTGTGGGGCCACTGGATAGAAATGAAACCCCCGAACCGCTGAGCACTTCCTAGCAACCCTTCCCTCTGCCAGTCAGTCAACGAGCGCTCCGATCCGACCAAGGGGTCAGTCAGTCAGCCAGCTAGGCCCCGCCGGCTCACCTCCTTTCTTCAGTTCCCCACTGAAATCCCTGGCAATTAGCAGTTGTGTTTACCCCGGCGTTCCCCCCACTCTGTCAACAGTCCCCCGGGGCGCTGTTCCGACGCAGCCCAGACACCCCTGACAACAAGCTCGCCACACCTGCTCAGTGTTTTGACAAGTGGGATTCAGGGCTGATGCCTCTGGGAGGATATCAAAGGCAAGGAGGTCTCGCTCCCTTCGCCTGGGGCAGCCACTCCTTGCGGTGGGCAGGTAGTAGAGTCGATTGCCCTTTCCGGTCGTGCCCGGCTCCCAGCCTACGGCCCAGTCAATCTCTGCTCCACCAAGGGCACGTGCTGCAGGGAGAGAGGGTGCTGCGCTTCCTGCAGGATGGGATGCTGCTCTGGCTTGGACGTGGACTCAGCGTCGTTCACGACCAATCCGTCCCCCCTCCCAACGATGCTTCATGGCTGGACTGACCTTGGGCCACTAGGGGCGGGGTGTGAGGACCCTACTCCCTCCCAGGGGGACCCCATCCTCAACCCCCTTTAGCGCCTCACAGAGGGAGCACCCCTGGGGGTTGGGTCATGGGGAAGGGGCCACCAGGCGCCCTGCATTTTAGGCTTGCCCTGGGCCCCACACATTGGAAGGCTGGCCCCCAATTCAAGACCCCAGTGAATCTATGGCCGCTTACAGGGGGACAGGGCAAGGTATCGAAAACAAATGGTTCAAAGCACGGGAAAATGCTGGAGTTCCATTTTAAAAAATCCCTTCAGATTGTGCGTCACATTTTCTAAACAAGCCCCGCTTGACTCAAAGCGTTTTTTCACAGTTCGTCCAGTCTCGGCGCCATGTCACCTCATCGCCAAAGAGAAATGGGGATCAGCTAGAGAACCGGGTAATAACGGGGCAAAGGATTGTGCCAGATGGGAGAAAGGCGGTCATTCATCCGTCACCGTGGGGGCCAGAGCAACGGAGGCTCCGGAGCAGGAGTGCTCAGACACGGCCGGCTCAGGAGACCCAGGGAGGAGTCAGCATTAGCCGGAGCTGCGGCCGGGGAGAGTCGCGAGGGGCCCACCTCTTGCGGCTGGACCCTGACACTCCCGTAAGGCCAAAACAGGAGTCGAGTCACACTGCGAAAAGTGGCAACCCCGCCTGTAGCTCTGGGTGGGAGCTAAACCCGACAGCTGATCGAGGGTCAGAGCTAGTGGGTCTTCGGCTGATGCTAAGTTTAGGGAGGGAACGGAAGCCAAGGGAGTTGATGGGTTCTGGCGTTAAAGGGTTCCGTGCCCCAGAGCGACACCATGCAACAAATTCCAGAGCAAAGACTTTGTTGGGACTTACTCGTGCTTTCTGTTTTTAGTAAGATCAGTGTGATCGTGTGGAATTTAACCCCCACCCCCTTGCCCACATGCCCTGTGTGACAGGATTAATCAGGGACGGAGCAAAATGTCCCCGTGCTTTCCCGAGCCTTCACCGCTGAAGCGGCGGCAAGGACTGGGGCGTGGACCATGACCGGTCTTCCTTCCCGTCTGCGTGGCTCCTGGTTTGCGTGGTATAGGATTTAAAAATAAAGGCCCCTGTAGCTGTGGGATGTCTGGTCTGTGGAGGGGTCCTGACCTATGGACTGCATCGATGTTACAGGGTTGTATGGAGCTGGGGTGTCTGTGGAGCTGCCGTGCCCTGAAACAGTGCCGGGGAACCTTTCCCCTCCCCGGGGGCCACTTGGAAAGCTTGTGCAAGAGCCGCACAGACGTTGGGGCGGGGGCTGCTTAAGGGATGCACTCGGGGAAAGGAGGTGCCCAAATCACGGCTCTGTGCCGTGGAACCTGCCCCCTCTCCTTGTTTCCACGCCCTCATCCCTGCTCCCTTCCCTGGAGCTCAGTTTTTCAGTGACCGGAGGGAAGAACTGGATCCAACAGCCAGATACAGGAACGGGAAAGGGGCCACGTAAAACTTGCCTTGGGCCACATTTGGCCCCCGGGCCTGAGGTTCCCCCCCTGCTCTAAAATAAGGGGGTTTCCTTATAACAAGTCTATCCCACACAGTAGGGGAACGTCTGCCAGCTCTAATACAGGCTGAGTCAGAGTAGAGGCCACCGAATTTGACCTGGTCCTGTGACTACAGGTCTAAGGCCATGGGGTGCCGTACCAGTCACCGGTACCAGGACCGATCGGCTGGGACATCCTTTCCCTGCTTTCCTGGCACCTTTCCCTGTGTTAACAACAAACAGACTTGCCTTAGCATCTATTCCTGAGCTTGTTTCCGTGTCTGTTTCTAGCTGCACATCTGGATCAATACAGCAGTATCGGCCAGGGCTGTAGGAAGTAGTTTATTTGCTGTGCTTCTGTACTGCCCTTGGTGGCCAGCCCCAGGCTGCTGTCCCACCTCTGATGCTACTCCCGAATTCTCGGAGTTGGTGGAAAGAGACCACGGCCTTTTTGCAACCGGCAGAGAGAAAAGGCCAGTTGTTTCCCCCATTGATCTCCTCTTGGGAACGCCAGCGTGCTGAGCACCCCGGGGATTGCCCAAATGCTGGATTTGGCCCTGTTGATTTCACACGGGCTGCACTGGTGTATCTCATCCCTGTTTGGTGAAAGGGAAACCCTTGTCCTATTACAGACTTTTCTTTCTGGTTTAAGAGTCTTCACTTGCAAAACTCCCATTGACTCGCTGGCTGCCAGATCTGACCCATCACGCAAGGCGTTTTTAGGGCAGTAAACCCCATGAATTACCTGCACGTGTAAACTACTCCCAAAAGTCTGGCAGAAATCTCCGCATGTTAATGCTCATCTGTAAACACTAGATAGTGAGGGTTTCCGAATGCACATTTGAAAACTCCCACAAGACTCGCACTAATTGCTTGTCCTACGTGTCTACAAATGCCCCGATTGCGATTTTTCCGGGAGTTTCCTGTGCAGGTGCGATGTGGCAATCCTAGCGTCCCCAGAGCTGCTGCCTTTGTCACAGGAGAGGAATGTTTGCAGGAGATTAAAAACCCTGTGATTTTCATGCACGTCTAAAAACGCCCCAGTTTCTACTGTGAGGATGGTGCATTCCACAGAGGTGAGCTGGACCAGCTAGAATTGATTAAAGAACCTCATTTTGGGGGAAGTTGCAAGGAAAGATCAGTCATTCTCTGTGGAAACCAGAAACCCAGTTGCAGTTGCAATATCCTAATGTCAAATTTCTGAAACCTTGGTTCTTAGCCATACAACAAACCATTGGTTTCCATTCAAGCAGATGCTGTTCACGCTGGACATTTCTGACATGTCTGGGAAGTATTTATGACTTTAATTCAAATCAGTTGGGATATTTGACTCAGCCAGCTGCAGCCCACAAAATTGGGGCTGAAGGGAGCTATAACTCTTCTGGTTCATGAATGAAATGTAGACATCCGTTTCTATTAATGAACCTTTCAATTTCGTCACAAAATATTCACAGGAACGTTGACTTTGTTCATATCATTTAGCTCAATTCTTAACCAAGTTGAGGTTTGGATTAGTCCAATTAGGCCACTTCCCAACAAATATTTAATTTTATGTCTATTCATCTTTCTTCTGTTTGACTCCTGAAGCATTCACATGAACAGAGGGCTAAGCTGACGTTATTTATGAGGAGGAAGAGAAAGAATGTCCTCAGAAATCAGGGGTACATACATCCCTTCAGTTTGCATTTCAAGTAACTGTTTGTGTGAACACTTCTCATTGCAAAGGGGACAATGGAAGGTTCAGTGACCATTCCCAGGTTCCTGGAGCTGTTTGTCTGACCTCTACCAAAGTGGAGCAGTTACTTCAACTTAACTGAATTGAAATGGTTACTTTGGTTTACACTGTTCATCTGAACGTACTGAAGTGCAGTAATTACTTCAGTTTAATTAAATCAAAGTAGTTACTTTAATTTACCTCAGTTTGTTGGAACATGGCCCTAGTTTGAGTTCAGATTTTGAATTTATTGAAGCTCATTCATCCAGTCAAATAACCTGTCCTGCACCATGGGGACGTCTGCTAAATGGTTGAATTAATGAAGACTGAATTAATAGTGAATAGCCAATTAACAAATGATTTGATTGACGAATGAATAGATATTGAAAACGCATCAGTCTTCTTGAGAAATTCATTTGTGTTTTCCAATAGCATGTGGATTTTGGATTGGATGAAGATTTGAATTGATTTGAGTACTTATTTCGATCCTGCTTCCGAGGAGGTCTAGATTCTGGCTTGGCAATCATGGCGTACCAAGGAGGATTGGCCCTTCACATTGCTCCTGAACAACTGCCGCCTGGCTGGCACTCGGAGCGGCGCACAACGCTTCCCATTCGGAGAGGGGAGGGCCTAGGAAAGTGGGCGTGCCGGGGAGACAAAAGTTAAGCACATAGGAGTTGCCGTACCAGAGCCGACGGCTGGCCTCTTTCTCTGAGAATAGGCAGCAGTGGATGTCTGAGAAGAAGGCATGAAATCCTCATAATGTGCCTCATTGTGTGATACTCTCCCTAGCTTCTGAGTACCTAATAGGACCCCCCCCTTGCCCCCGGCCCATACACTTTCACAGCAGGAGAATCGGCCGCTGAACCCTTCTTATCCCAGGGAAACAGACTCCCCCTCAGACTCCACCTTGGAAATTGGAGATCAGGCCTCTTCAGCCAAGCACAAACACTGGGCTGGCTCTGTTGGCTAGGAGCAGGTTGGCCTGCCAACCGTTCCCCGGAGCCAGCTCGGCCTCGGAGGGGAAAGCAAGGCCCTTCCCCAGCGCTGTAATCTGTCAAGCCTCTCTTAGTGTGTCTGGCACATCAAGCGGCCGAGCTGAGGTTTGTGATTCATTGAGCAGGGGAGGAGAGTTTGATCTGGGCTCCCAGGGAGCTCACACTCTGTTCCCCTTCTCTGGCATGAGGCAGGAGCCCAGGAAGGGGCGAGCGAGGCCAGCTGTGTGAAAAATAAATACATTCTGGTGACTGGCGAGACAGGAGGGGCCTTTCCCCAGCCAGGCCGGTGGGATTTATCTAGGAAGAGACAATGGTAAAAGCAGGGCAAAGCGTCCTCCCTTGGTGCCATCTCCTCAAGAGCGGCCATCTGCTTACTTAACGGGCGTGCTCATGGGTCCTTCTGGCAGCCTTTCAAAGCTTTGGAGAGGAGAGTCACATCAAGGCAGAGGCTCTTCTAGGCTGTGGAGAGGCACCCCTCCCTCAAACCGCCGCGGGATCTGGCCCAGCTTCTCTAGCAAGAGGGAAGGGTTGGTGCAGCCTTGGGCCCCAATTCTGCTTTCATTGCTGCGGGTGTAAACTGGATATGAATGTGCTGGGAGAAGAAGAACGGTGATGAAAATGCCAAGGGCAGTCAGCTCGGGTTTAGCTCCAAACGGAAGTCTGTGGAAAGAAGGTTTTGTTCCTCCGGATTTGGCGGGAGTATTTCCATGGCCTGTAGGACTTTCTCTGGGTCATGGAGTCATTCAGTGGGCGAGTAACAGCTGCATCTTGGGACCAAGCCCCTTGTTTATGGAGGACAAACCCCAGGCCTCCATGTGGATCAGCTGAAGCCGACGTGTTTCAGGAGGTTTCAGCACAAAGCCAGAAAGAGGCTGAGGCCCACTTGAAAGCCCAGGAGAGTCAGCAGGGGAAAGCTATCTGGGCTCGTCTGAGTTTGTAACAAATCCTGATAACGGAGGAGTTGGATGGGATGGTGTATGGAGCCGCATTCGCTGGGCTAAAGCATCTTGCTAGCCCCTCTATTGACCTCTTCCTTCGTACAACCCCTTTATAGTAAAGCGATATGTTGAGTGAGTGATTCAGCACGGGATTAGGCTAGCTTGTAATTTCATAGCTTCGGCTTGCACAACTGGGGAGTCGTGCATGTGCAAGGGTGTGATTGGTGTCTGGGCTTCTGGCTGCTGTTGGGAGGAAAGTGTTGGTGGCGGACGGATGAATGTTAGCGCAAATTTCTGATTTTCTCTGGGCAAGCCCAGAAGCAGAATTAAGGTTGTATGTGTATGATGTCCAATTCCTGGCTTCTTTTGGAATGCACACTCTTATAATTGTCTGTCTCTTCAACACAGGGCTGTTTCTTTTTTTAAAATGAAATCTAAAATGTCCTTTTAAGTCTCTTGTATCTTAACTTTGCCATGACTAGTTTTCCCAGTGCCTGTGAATTCCGTGCTCTTGCGTGTGCTTGAGTCTTCAGTCTACAGGGTCACACTTTTGACTGTAACGCCAATGGAACAAATTTGGGAGACATGGAGAGAGTTTCTTATGGCGCAAAAGCAGCAAAATGAATTTTGTATCAAGACACACTTTGGAAACAGGAAGATGGGGAGGGAAATGTCTTGGCAATTTGATCAGTTCCCACATACTCAGCTTCTGATCTTTGTTTCCCCGTCTTGGAGTCATGAGGCCTAAATCGAAACTCTGGGCCAGGACACACACGCATGGGGGAAAGGGGGCATAGGCTTGTATCTTTCTAATTTCTTGTAGCAGATGGCAAAGAATAGTATGGCAAAGATGACAGTAGGTGTTAGTCGAAGATGTTGGGCCCAGGGGTTGGCGGTTAAAGCAGTCCCTCCTGAAGTGATCGGCGATGTGATAGCATTTGAGGAAGTGAGCCCCTCCAGGAGCACATGGCTCTCTGGGCTACAGGAAAGCGGCTTCTGAGATCTGTTCCAGATAAGAGAGCAACTGTAGGGGCAAGCCCTTTGTAAGTGGACAAATTGTTCCCAAGTGGATTCCAATTGAACTCTAAGAAAGCACTTAACAAACCCCTAGGAGTCTGGCTTGAGCAGGAAGCTCGGGGTTATCTGGATGAAGGCGCTGTGTTAAGCACTTCTCTGATAACCCTGCGCTGGAGGTTGAACTTTGCATCAGTTTCCACTTATTGGGATGATGTCTAGGTTAATGGTCAGCTATGAAAGTAGGTTTCAAATGTGGTGAAAGTCAAACCTCTTCAGCTGTTCCGTAGGGTTAGAAACTGGGCCAGGGAGGTGGTTGCAAAGGCTTACCCATAATGTGCATAATGTAGGGATGTACCCAAGGGATAACTCACCGGCATAAAGCCGCACACGTACCTAATCCTTTGCAGGATCGGAGTGTGTGGTCTGGAGCAACCATTCTGGGCAGATGAACCCTCATTGCTCTGCTCTGCCCAAGCCTGGGTTTAGAGGCACTATTCAATCCCTTCCACGATACAAGACGAAGCCTGCATTTCGCTGGGGGCAGTTCTGTTCTACACATTATGTTAGGAGAAATCAACCCCTGTGGTAATCTGTGCCATCCCAAGGTGGAGCAGCACAAGTGTTCATGCTGCTCCCCTATGGAGTTGGACTCTGGCAAAAAGGGGGCGGGGGCGGGGGGGGGGCATTGGGTGCTAACAAAGCCTGGAACTTCCTGCTGCAAGGCAAATCATTCCTGCTGTTGAAACTGACCAGGCATCCTCCCCACTCCAAGGCAACCCTCCTCACTGACCAGGCAAAGCTCCCTGCTGCAAGGCAATACACTGGCAAAACTAACAGGGCAAAGCTTGTTGCTGCAAGTGCAAGGCAACCCTCCCCACTGGTGAAACTGACCAGGCAAAGCTCCAGTCCCTGCTGCAAGGAAATCAACCGCACTGGTGAAACTGACAGAGCAAAGCTGGTTGCTGCAAATGCAAGGCAACCATCCCCATGGCTGAAACTGACCAGGCAAAGCTCCCTTCTGCAAGGCAATCGACCCCACTGGTGAATTTGACAAGCACAAAGTCCCTCACTGAAACTCACCCACTGGTGAAACAGACAAGCCTGGTGAGCAGACGTCGATTCCGAGGTGCATTTTCGGCTGCCCTGTGGGTTGGTTCCCTTCATGACTTTCTCCCAGGCCTGTGTGACCAAACCCAATGCTTGTTCCCATGTTAGGCAGCTGGAACGGTGACCAGCATTATGTGTAGAGCCCCCCCACCCCAAGTGTCCCCTGGGATCAGCGGGTAACTGGGCTCCCTAGCATGGCTCCCTTTCCGTTCTATTGGGCCATTCCTCCTTCACAGCGGCTGCCCGTATTCAATATGCCAGTATTATCCACGCCACCTTCCCTGCGTGTTATTGTGAGCGGGAAATGGTGTGTCTATTTTTCAGTGAGACCCATTCTCTCCCATGGGGCATGAAAGCACAGCAGGCTAACGACTGTAATTGCCAGTTAGGCCTGGCCAGGGGCCAGCCAAAGGCCATGACAGAGCATTCAGGGCAGGATTGGGGGGACAATGGTTTCTAATAAATCCGGTCCTGTAATGAAATAGGAGCTTGTAGGAGCTTCCCTGCCAGCGGGCAGGCTGATTAGCAGGGCCGTGGGGTCTGCCAACAGGTGCCTGGAGAGGAGGTCCAGATGCATGTTGTATCTAAGCTCGCTGGGCATCGCAGCAGTATGTGGTAGGTAGGGTCGGTGCCAATGCAGGCCCTGCAACATGTATTTTTTATGTGTTCCTTAAAAATGGGCCTAGGTGGCCACCAAGCAGTGATAGGATGACTGAGGCCAAACATCAGACCCAGCCAGAGCCCGGAGAGTTGGCACGAGAGTGGCACTGCCACCGTAAGCCGGCAACCTGCTTCAGCGTTTGCGGCTCCAATTCTCAGGCAGGCTTGGAAAGGCCCTTTGACATTTCCGTGGTGGGTATCCTTTCGATACCGGATGGGTCATTGCTCTGACCCAGGACCTGTCTCTTATACACATCTAGATGTGTATAAGAGACAGCTCCTGAAGTGATCGGCGATGTGATAGCATTTGAGGAAGTGAGCCCCTCCAGGAGCACATGGCTCTCTGGGCTACAGGAAAGCGGCTTCTGAGATCTGTTCCAGATAAGAGAGCAACTGTAGGGGCAAGCCCTTTGTAAGTGGACAAATTGTTCCCAAGTGGATTCCAATTGAACTCTAAGAAAGCACTTAACAAACCCCTAGGAGTCTGGCTTGAGCAGGAAGCTCGGGGTTATCTGGATGAAGGCGCTGTGTTAAGCACTTCTCTGATAACCCTGCGCTGGAGGTTGAACTTTGCATCAGTTTCCACTTATTGGGATGATGTCTAGGTTAATGGTCAGCTATGAAAGTAGGTTTCAAATGTGGTGAAAGTCAAACCTCTTCAGCTGTTCCGTAGGGTTAGAAACTGGGCCAGGGAGGTGGTTGCAAAGGCTTACCCATAATGTGCATAATGTAGGGATGTACCCAAGGGATAACTCACCGGCATAAAGCCGCACACGTACCTAATCCTTTGCAGGATCGGAGTGTGTGGTCTGGAGCAACCATTCTGGGCAGATGAACCCTCATTGCTCTGCTCTGCCCAAGCCTGGGTTTAGAGGCACTATTCAATCCCTTCCACGATACAAGACGAAGCCTGCATTTCGCTGGGGGCAGTTCTGTTCTACACATTATGTTAGGAGAAATCAACCCCTGTGGTAATCTGTGCCATCCCAAGGTGGAGCAGCACAAGTGTTCATGCTGCTCCCCTATGGAGTTGGACTCTGGCAAAAAGGGGGCGGGGGCGGGGGGGGGGCATTGGGTGCTAACAAAGCCTGGAACTTCCTGCTGCAAGGCAAATCATTCCTGCTGTTGAAACTGACCAGGCATCCTCCCCACTCCAAGGCAACCCTCCTCACTGACCAGGCAAAGCTCCCTGCTGCAAGGCAATACACTGGCAAAACTAACAGGGCAAAGCTTGTTGCTGCAAGTGCAAGGCAACCCTCCCCACTGGTGAAACTGACCAGGCAAAGCTCCAGTCCCTGCTGCAAGGAAATCAACCGCACTGGTGAAACTGACAGAGCAAAGCTGGTTGCTGCAAATGCAAGGCAACCATCCCCATGGCTGAAACTGACCAGGCAAAGCTCCCTTCTGCAAGGCAATCGACCCCACTGGTGAATTTGACAAGCACAAAGTCCCTCACTGAAACTCACCCACTGGTGAAACAGACAAGCCTGGTGAGCAGACGTCGATTCCGAGGTGCATTTTCGGCTGCCCTGTGGGTTGGTTCCCTTCATGACTTTCTCCCAGGCCTGTGTGACCAAACCCAATGCTTGTTCCCATGTTAGGCAGCTGGAACGGTGACCAGCATTATGTGTAGAGCCCCCCCACCCCAAGTGTNGAGGCCTCTGCCGGGGATCCTGGAGGGTCTCAGCACACCTGGGTGAGGCCTCTGCCGGGGATCCTGGAGGGTCTTGGCACACCTGGGTGAGGCCTCTGCCGGGGATCCTGGAGGGTCTCGGGTAGCACAGCTGGGTGAGGCCTCTGCCGGGGATCCTGGAGGGTCTCGGGTAATACGCCTGGGCGAGGCCTCTGCCGGAGAGCCGGATTTGAAACCCTGCTGCCGTGTCAGGTGGTGACAATACTGGGCTAAGATGGACCATTGGTCTGACTCAGTTAGGCAGCTCCTTCTGAGTCAATAGGGAGTGGTTCTTTATTTACCTTCTTGAATAATGCTAGAATTGGGGGACACCCCCCATGAAACGAGCCAGCAGTAGATTTAACACAAATGAAAGGAAGTGCTTTTTCTTTCACACAATGAAGGTGTGAAACTTGTAGCCAGAAGCGGTTGTGAAGGCCAATAGCGTAACCGGGTTTCAACAAGGATTGGGTAAGTTCTTGGAGGGCAGGTCCATTAGCGGCTGTTAGCCAAGCAAGATAAGAAGATAAGACGGGCCGTATCAGGTCGGAACAGCGGTAGCCCAGGATCCTGTCTCTGACAGCGGCCAGCTCTGGTAGCTCAAGAGAAGTCCAGGTCCTGGAGGTGCGACCCATCTCCTGCTGACCACTCCCAACTACCAGTAGCTGGGGATTTAAGCCCTAGCTGCTAGGCGTTTATGGCTCTATCCTCCAAGAATGATTTATCCCATTTCTGTTTGAAGCTGGTTATGCTGCTGGTTTTCACAGCCTCTTCTGGTAATGAGTTCCACAACTGTATTTTCCGCTGTGTGAAAAAGTACTGCCTTCTGTTTGTTTTAAATCTGCTTCCATTTAACTTCAGACTCGAATGTCCCCTTGTCCTCTTATTGTAGAAAAGGACAAACAACACTTCCCTATTTACTTGCTCCATGTCCCCCATGATTTGATAAACTTCTCATAACTTAAGTTTATAAATAGGTTGGGGAATGTAACGTCTGACTGTCAGGAACTGGGGTGCCTGGCAGGGAATAGATTGCCCCATTGTGACCTGTTGGGTGCTTCTCCAAAGCAACTGAGATGAATGGCTACTGTCAGAAACAGGATACTGGGCTGGATGGACCATTGCTCTGTCCCAGTCTGGTACTGACTGTGACACTGTTGGAGACAGGATGCTGGGTTGGATGGACCACTGGCCTGGCTCAGTACAGCTCTGACTGTGATCTCCCAGCCTCAGCAACTGGTTTGTATTTCCAAGGAAGAGGCTTCTCTGATTCTTGTTCTTCCCACCCCCTTCCATAAAATGGGGATAACACTTCCCTCAAAAAGGACTGTTTGGCTTGTAAGCTCTTTGGAGGCAGAGACTGCCTCTTGCCATGTGCATTGTACAGAATCCCAGCTAGGAGCTTGGCTGGAGTCATTGGGCACTACTGCACTGTAAAGAAATATTGCACGGATACTGCTTTAGAGTGATCCTACGGCGTTCATAGCACAGACACACACACAGTGTCACGAAGGAACATAGGGTCACCCACGTGTGATAGTGGCCTACACGGAGGCTACAAGCCTAGTAAAATATGTAAAGCAGAAGGTTCAACATGTAATGTTACAATTGAGACCTGTAAAACTCAAATCATGTACTGTAACACTGACTAAACTCCAGGAAATGGAAAGAGATAAAGATTGTGGATTCACCCCAGACTGATAGCCAGAGACATTTAAATGCAAATGCAGGCAACCATTGCCTACGTGCAAGCAGACACAGAAAGCTAATAGAGAGAACAAAAGGAATTCTAGAAGCCTCGAGAAGATACTAGGGGTTGCCCCCTAAGGATATAAGGAGAGTTGTACCCCATTGGGGGGCAGTGACTATGGGGAACTCACTCAACATCTTGCAGCCAGGAAGGCTGAGCCAAGCCATGAACTGAGAGAGGGGACTTTAATTTAAACTCTCTAAGAACCAGCACGCAGTCAGCTTACATCACTGACTGAGAACGGACCAGAACTTATGGACCTTTGTAGGGTAAGAGTCTTACCTAGGAACTCAACCAGTAGAGAGCAGGAATGCGTTATATTTACCTTTGATTTCTAGTAACCACTCTGTATATCAACTATCTTGCTTATGTAATCAATAAACTTTCTTCTTATCTTTATGAAGAAGTGTCGGTGTCTAATATTGGGAATACAAAACTGAGCAACTTGAGTTTTCAGACTCTTGCGAACCCAGAGAGAAAGAGTCTGTGAACGGGAAGGATCAGGCCCTTGGGTGACAAAAGGGGTTGTCCCTGCGGCAGGATTGAATCAGCCAGAGAGAAACTTATTCAAGTGGGCTGTGAGCGAGGGAAACGGAGTCACTCAAACCCGGTAAAGTGGGGGTGCGGACCTCCAACCCGTGACACACACAGTGCACTCAATGTGAGCAGGAGGGGGCGGGGTAGAAGAACAGTAAATACATAAATAAATAATGCAGCTTCAGAGAACAGAAAAGCTTCAGAGAAATCTAGCAAACACTGGAGACTGTGGCATGACAGTACAGCTCTTAAAAGCTCCTCCCAGTATTTGCAGTCTCCTCCAGTGTACGCATGCAAGCCCCCGGAGACAGACTCTCTCTCCTCTCTCTCATGCGTGCACGCACACACACACGCACAAGTACAGGTAAAGTTTCCCAGCTAGCTAACACGAGTTCCCAAGAGCCACAGGCCAAATTAAGGAGACCTCAGCTTCGGGCCCAATGTCTTGCCGCTGGTTGCTGTTTCCTCCCCCCCAGTCACCTCCAGCGACCAACCCCCCTCCCTGCTGCCACTTCCATTGCTAAACCTGTTCCCCTTTATTTCAAGTGGCTGAGTTGCTGCTTTTGGATTGGAGGGTGCGAGTTCAAAACACAGCGGGGCCACACGGCGATGGAGAAAACAAAATGCATCACATGGACAAAAACTGAGAAGTGGGGAAAGGCTTTTCTGTCCGGCTGTTTTCAGCAGTCGAAGTGGTTGGGCCTTCGGGAGGAGATGGGTGGCAGTGCCGGGTTAGAGCTGAAATGTGTTAATGAAGCCACTGTCCTGGGTCTCTGTTTGGGAGAAGGCGCCTGAGGGAAACGGGATGGACGGAAGGAGGGATTAAGACGAGGGCTCTGTTCCAAAGCAAGGTGTTGAGCCGCCATACCTTTGTGTGGAGCCAGAAGGTCCAGATGGGCCTTGCATTGTGCCGCCGCATTGTTCAAAGATGCAGAGCAAATAAAAGTCAAAGGGAAAGAAAACAAGCTCCAACAGACCCTGCAAAACACCCATTTCGAGTCACCCGCTCTTGACGCTTCCCTGACAGCTCGGGGGCGGGGGGGGGGCACACAGGAGGGGCGGGCTCAGCTTTTGAAGTTCTCGTCTCGGTTTTCCTTTGCGCTGGCCCTTGTTAAAAATAGCCTTGTGTTGCCATGTGGCTGCACACGGAAGAGCCATGGGGTAACTATCAACAGGGAGGACTAGCGCGAACGCAGTGAGTGCTGGGGGAGCCTGGGAGGAGGAAGGGACTTTGTCCTGTTCCGGAGCCGCGGGCGGGCACACAACAGATGACGAGAGGTGCTTTGCCATTTTCGGATGCACACAAGGCTTCTGGAAAGAGGATGAAAACCAAAATCAGCCATTCCCCGCGGCTGCAAGATGCAACCGGTTTAACGTGGCCAGATTCACAATTTAGGTTCTGTACTAGAAGCGATTTTCTTCCCGTCTGGGTAGTTGGTCAAGTTGAAGGGAGTACCCTGCAAAACGTGCATACCCATTGGACTTCCAGTCTTTGAGACATTGGGTAGGAATTGGTATACGGTCAGTGCCCAACGGGCTCCCCAAGAGATTGATTTTCTGACTTCTGGTAGCAAGAGGTTGACTTTCCATTCAGATTTCTCGACTTTCCACTCCCCATTCCTGTACCAATTTTATATTGTTTTACCAATCAGTAAAATGGTAAACTGGCAACTCGGTAACAGCCATTGCTGTTGTATTTTCAGGTAATCAGGTGCCGAGTTTTGATCATGCCCCTGATCAGACGACTCAAATATGGGGGTGTTCCCAATGGGTAGGAAATGTGCCTCCCACTCCAGCTCTGCTAGGTACCGATGTTTGAAGTGTTGCAATGGGTTATTATCACGGGAGGCTGCAGAGTGTCTGTCCGTATTCAAAATTGCTTGGTTTTTACCGAGTATCTTGGCATTCGACTTGGTTTTACTGAGTAACTGAGGAATCGGCTTGGTACGTGGTACTTGGTCCAGTACTCGGACCAACATACGGGGCTTTTCCTGCCCCTATACAAGGTGACTTGGCACTCAGAAAATACTTGGGATGCAATTTTATTTTAACGAGTATTTTACCAAGTAGCGAGTATTGGTTCGAGTTTCCGAAGACACAGAGCCACTCCTCGGAAACACTCGTGAATAACATTTTTGCTATTCGTTTCAGCCCTAGTTTCTGTTGTTAAGAGGTTGAGAGAATCTAGGTCTAATCAGGGAACGGCATTCACTACGTTTCCCCCCATTAAATGCGGCCCTCTGGGTATCATGAATCCTGGGCACCCCGCCCCTAATTGCATGAGTCTACCTGGCATCTCCCCATTCACTTTCTAGCCCTTGGGTGTCTATGATTTTAATGTTTTGCATCGAGAGCAGTGCTGTCGTGCAAACTGTGGAGGAAAGGCCTCTTTCCAAAGACATTTAGGAGCAGGATGGGGTGGGGGGAGAACTAAAGGAAGAGAGAGACAGATGTGCCCGTAAGTCACTCCGCGTTAACATTTTTGATGCACGTTGCGGGGCTGTACTGGCACCGCGGTGATGGAGCCCTGCAATAGGCATAAGAAATGTTAACGCGGTGTTGAAGCGGGGTGAAGATTCACGCCTGTTGTCACCCAAAGACTCTTCCTCAGGCTGATAACAAGAAGCCTGAAGTTCAGAACTAAAGACTGAGCAATGCAAGGCGGGTTTAGAGGGTGCTGGCATTTCCCCTGCCTTAGCTCTCAGCTGACGAGTTACGGGTCTGAGGAAGGGCGCCCCGGGAGGGGCCCGCAAGCTTCTCACCAAGAGAAGTTGGTGCGTTGAAAGAGCTCATCATTCTAACCCCTGCACTTTGACTCTTGGGACCAACGCGGTAACCTCCCACTCCCTCTCCATTACTAAGAAAGGAACTCCTCCCAACATCTGCCCAGCTGTGGGACGTTCTGTATCTAGACTGACTTACACATTGGGAGCGCCATAGAAATGATCAATAAGGATGCCAACAGGGCTGACACCAGGAATAGATTTGGCCCTAGGAGCTTAGACGTTAACCAAGAACAGAAGTGTGGGTCACTGCCACTGTCTCTAGCCCTGGCTCTAACCCTCCAAGTTCAGGTCTGGATCGAATGCCCGAACCCGTCTCCATTGACAGCCTGTTGGTGAATAGAGAGAGAGGAGGGCTGTGCCCACTAGCTGCCCAGTTGTGGCAATGTTACTGCGGACGGCAAAACCTTAGAGGTTTAACAACTCTGAAGCGTCCTCAGACTCTGGGCCTCCTTTGTACCCGTCCCAAACACAGCTAGCCGGCTATTTCCTGAGAGCCGGCTCTGCTGGGAGGCCTAGACACGGCCGACTTTTCTCAAGACCAGCCGATATTGTTCCATACTTTGGCATTTCCATTTCTGATCTTTGATGGAAGCGCTGGGGTGGGAATGGGCTAAACAGTCACAGCAATGAATTATTCCTTCCTACCGGCATTAGCTGAAGCCAGGGCCGGCTCTAGCCTTTGTGGGGCCCAGGGGGAGGATAAAATGTGCAGGCACCTGGTGGCCCCTCCTCCATGACCCTGCCCCCTTGGGTGCACCCTTCACAGCACCCCAAATGTGGTTATGTTTGGGGCCGTGGGGAAAACAAAGAGTTGAGAGGCTCCGTGCAAAGATCAGTTGTAAGGGCTGGTCCTGACTGAGGGTGCAGGCCAAGGGGTTGTCAGGGCGTAACTAGGCCAGAATAGGCCCTGGGGTAGAGACTGGAATGGGGCCCCCCTCCCCTGGGTCAGAGGACACAGCTGCAGCAAGGATCATGGGGCCCTCGGCTCGTGGCCCAGTGCCGCGCCCTCGATATGCCAGCAGCCGGCTGAGCTGGGACCAGGGGAGGAGTCTACCATGGTCAATCAAAGCCACAGTCCTGGGTCCAGTTCTGCGCCGCTGCCTTGCGAGACTGGCTTGCTGCCACCTGTAACAACGCTGCCCCTTCCCTTCCAGCTTGTAACTGTAACCTGCACGCCCGGCGGTGCCGCTTCAACATGGAGCTCTACAAGCTCTCCGGCCGCAAGAGCGGCGGGGTCTGCCTGAACTGCCGCCACAACACGGCCGGACGCCACTGCCACTACTGCAAGGAAGGCTACTACCGGGACATGACCAAGCCCATCACTCACCGGAAAGCGTGCAAAGGTACGTGCGAGCCTCTTTGTCCCTCGGCCCGAAGGACAATCCCACCCTTGGCTGCAAAATTCTTCCCTAGGGGGGCCACGGTTGCCAATTTTTAAGGAACATTTATGAAAAATGCATGTTCCGGGGCCTGCACTGGCACCTTAGGCGTCAATGCAGGCCCTGCAACATGTATTCTTCATAAGTGTCCCTTAGTGCCCCCCCCTATTCTTCCCTCTTCAGCCACCACATAAACAAGAGCTTTGTGAAAGTTGCTCAGCACATGAACAGCCTTGTGCCCCTGAGTTACCGGTGCCCAGTGCCAGGATAGGCACGGTGCTTCCATGGGGCGTTCCCTGCTGTCCGGAGAAGCTGGTTAGCGCGCACACCTACCTTCATCCAGATAAATGTGTAGCCGTCCAAGTGGAAGGGGTGCAAGGGCCAGGTTTGTGGTAGCAAACTGAAATGGTGTTTGTGCTCCTCCGGGGTGATTTCGTAGCAGTTTGCAAGCAGGTGCAGTGGTGCTGCCCTCGGACTCTGTCACAGGGAAGGAGCAAGTGAGTCCCACGTTAGGAGTAAGTGAGGATGATGGGGAAAAAACCTCTGCCTTTGGGGCATGAAACATTTTACAGCACGTGCTTTATGAGGAGACTTTTAGGGACTTCATTTTTAAAAGGGATTTGTAAACCAGCCTAATTTTTAACCAGCTTTCAAATTTGCACCTGCCGTTCAAAAGGCCTTAGTGCTGCCTGCCTGACATGACCAGAAAACGAGCACAATTAGCCTGAGCAGTTAACTTGTGGAACTCATTGCCAAAGGATGTCAAATGTATAACTAGGTTTAAAAAAAAACACACCATGAGGCAAATTCTAACAGGAAAGGAGCATCTGTAGTTATTATCTAGGCCAGGCAGGGGATGTAGCATCTCTCACAGGGTGAAGGGTTTCCTGAGACCTCTGCGGGGGAGGGAAGTCTCTGTATTTGTGTGGTTTCTTAAAAACATCCTCTGATGCAGCCAGAGCTGGCTATTGTCAGAGACAGGATACTGGGCTACAATGGACCATTGGAATGATACAGTGTGGTTGGTTTTACATTCTTATGGTAAGAATTCTTGTATTGGAATGGTTGTCATTCTTACGCCCCCATGGAACAAGATGTGGGTGCAAATACTGTGGTGATTTCTGTAATCCAACTCCTTTGTAAAGAAATTCTTCTATTCAGTCTCTCCCAGCTTTACCAGCCCCTCCCGCCCCCACGTTCAATGGCTTGGAGCAGCTACTCGGAACACGTGTGACCAGGCAAGCAAAAACAAACAGAGTTAGAAAAAGCTCAGACACAGGAGAAGAAAGACAAAGGTGTGAATGGATTGTTGGTGTTATTGAGATCAGCAAACGGGTCTCACACATCAAAACTGAACGCCCGTCCCCTCACAGGTGTGCATACCAGCAAACAGTGGCCTCCATTCAACAGGCTTTGCATCTGCAAGGACAAAGGGCATCCACCCCCTTTGCAAACACACACAGGGACCTCGTACGTCTGCGCATGGAGAATGCAGAGGGCGTGAGCAAAGAATATCTAATCCACGTACAAACGGCTTTACTCTTCTGGACAGGAGTGTCAGGAGGATCAATTACAGTCCTGGGAAGCAGGCGCAACCAGGGCTGAGGTTTAATTTTCTCCTTCAGTGGAAACAAGGAAGCAGCTGCAGGTGATTTGGATGAGTCTGAGGAGAAACTCCAGGCCAGGGGTTCAGTGAGACTTGGGTTTCAACAGAGCGGAAAAGGGTTCCCCTGCAGGTACTAATACCCACAGTTTGGGGTACCTGAGTCGGTAAAGCAAACTGTTCAAGCACTCGAAATATTGAAATACCGACAACCAATGACAACTGGTATATCGGAATTAACTAAAAAACCAAAATAATACCTGAAAAATCCTGAAATCTGGGACGAAATCAGGACAGAATTGGTATTTCGGTATCCCAGTTGTTGGTATTTCAGTATCCCAGTTGGGGATGGCTGTCATGGATTCAGATGAATCCATAACGGCTCATAATGGGCCGTCCATGCCGAACCATGATGGCCATTTTGCAGTTCCGTTTAAAATCTATTAAATAATAAAAAAAGGAACCACGCATGCGCCAACGGTTGCCAGACCATCCGCGCATGCACAGTCTTTTCCAAAATGGCGTCAGCATCACCACCATTTTGGAAAAAGGGCAGCCTGTCTGCACACGCGCAGTGGCCATTATCTGCAGGCGCAGACCAGCTGCCCTTTCCTCAAACGGCAGTGACGCTGCCATCACCATCCTGGAAAAGGCCGCGCATGCACAGAACCATCCAGTGGCCATTTTGCACATGCACGGTTTTTTATTTATTTATTTTAATTTTTAAAATTGATTTAATTACAGGTCTGAAATATGGGTCCATAATTAAATCCGGGATAAAGATCTGGATCCATAATACAGATTTGTAATTCCCTTCCGGCGCCAGCCCTGAAAATGAGCACATCTCCCCGGGCCCCATGGGAGCTGGGGGAGGAGGTGCTTAAGGGGTGCGCTCAGAAAGAAGAGGGGCCAGTTCAAAGATCTGTGCCCTGCGCATCTGTCCTCTCGCCTTGTGCTCACGCCCTCATCTCTGCTCCCTTACCATGAGCGGAGTCTTTCGGTGCCTGTGGGGAGGAACTAGAGCCAGGAATAAGAACAGGGAGCACATACATGCTTGCTGAGGAGCAGAGGGGCCTGACGTTCTGCCCCCCTCTCTCAGGCCTCACCGCGCTGTGAAATCAGCCATGAGAAAGGACCCGGTCCTAGCCGTTCCGTGCCTGGGATCTGGCCCCACGTCTGCACATGGAGCAGGAAGGAAACGTGCCCAGCGGATCCAGGCAACGTAGAACGGCCTGAGCCTTTTGACGAAGTTTAGGATTCAGCTGGCGAGAATCACGGCAGGGTGGAAGCAGAGCCCCACGGCTGCACGGGGTACAAAGGGAGACCCTAGGTGGTCGAGAGGGCAGCAGAACCAGGAAGAGCAGAGAAAATCAAGCGGAGCGGGGAGTGCAACTTGGATGCAAACATTTTAATATTTTTCAAGCTGCCAAGCGTCCCCGAGGGGAATCATTCGCTGATTGGTAAAACTGTTTGCCGATCTCAGCCATGTCCCTCCAGCACTGAGCAGATCTGCCTTGTAATAAAGCCCAAGCTGCTAATTGCAAGCCTGGGTCCCAGGCTGAGTGACAGAGCACGAGGCTGGAGCAAGGTGCAAGGGAAAACTCCAACTAGGGCCAGGCATTCAGGTTTTGCTAAAACACAAACAAACACACACACACACACACACAAAACCCTTTTGGGCTTCCATAGTCGAAACACGAATACTAGAGCTGTGTATTTGGGTTTCAAGTGAACCCCAAATTTCCTAGAAAACATAGAATCCAATGTCTCGAACTGAACCCCCAAAACTACAGCACATATCCAGTTTGGAGCTGGGCTGCTCTCTGACTCTCAGCTTACATGGCGATCCCACCTCACTTGCAGGGGCCGGCCACGTCTCAGGACTACAGTTAGGCCCAGCCAGGGAGAAATGGGGAGTCTCTGGTAGCCTCATTCTCCACTCCCCAAGCCAGCAATCCCTCTTCCAAACCAGTGCCCTCCCTTTTAAAATTGGTAGTAGACTTAGCAGCAGTTTTAACTGCATTTTCTTTCTAGGCCTGTCTAACTGGCTGAGCCTCACTGCACTTCTGCGCCAAAATAACCCATAGACAGGGATCTTGTATTCACTATATTTTCCACATTGACAGAAATCTGACAGACAGACAACCCTTCCCATCGTTTGTCAAACCAAGTGGTTCGCAGTGCTCTGGGTAAATCTTATGCACTGTTAGTCCATGTGGGGTCACGGGCTCCAATGACCCTTGGAATTGGAGCAATTGGCAGACAAAGCCATCTTGTTTTCACTGCAAAAACTACACACCAACCCTGATGCACTAAAAAGGGGGGTTCTCCGCTGCTTCCCCCAGAATACTGGTGGTTCTCCGCTGCTTCCCCCAGAATACTGGTGCCTTGGGGTCCCCTCTCTTTCCAGTGGGCCTGGCCAAAGTTTGGGGCTCAAGTTGTGCATGGCTGTAAATTTGCTTCCCCAAAACACACACACACACACACACACACACACGAAGTCCTGGCAGATTTAAAAGGTGGCAAAGAGCTTCCCGTTTATTTCTGGCACCTCCCGGGCCCACCCATAGCAAACAATCTCATGAACGTACGCCCTGCGGATCCACTTGGGACAGACGGCCAACATATCCAAGCAGACTTGCTCCACGCAACAAGCCTCTGATGGAGGACAGGGCCTGTGTGGGAAAGAGGGAGGCCTTTCATCCCAGGCAGCTACAGGGGCTTGATGAACAGGGAGCCAAGAGGGTTTACATCCTTCAGTAGGAAAATACACAAGAATATAGCGTGTCTGCTACCAGACTGGGTCAGAGCAATGGTCCATCTAGCCCAGTATCCTGTCTCCGAGACTGGTCCATAATGGATGATTCATGGGAGGAGTATAGAGCAAGGTGAATGTAGAAGGATTCATCCCTGTCATTCACTCCCAGTTTACGGCTGTCGGAGGTTTAAGGCTATACCAGTCTAGGGTTCCCATTGTTAACCACCCTCTGTTGATTTATTTAGATTTCTACCCCCACCCTTCCTTGAAGGTTCAGGGTGGGTAATAAGAAATATATGTGGGTTTTATGTCTAGAAATACAAACTGTATAAAGATATGAAAATTCTCCTTAGAAACAGCTCCCCAGGCCCCCTATCTCTACTTGCCAAATGCCTGGTCAAATCAATAGGTCTTACGTTGCCAGTTGAACCCAATGATGTTATGGTTGATTCCTCTGTTGTCCTCTACTCCATGGTCTTCCCACCTCCCCCTGCCCCTTTCACCCATCCTGCCTCTCCTTACCCTGGTGTTGATGACCTACCAGCCTGGCCCGGTATTCCTGCTGTTCCATATATCTTAGGGCGGCCACCTACGTAGATTTTTAAGGAGCCCTTATGAAAAATGCATGTTGCAGGGCTTGCATTGGTGCCTAAGGCTCTATGTCCGCCTGACAGGTGCCAATGCAGGCCCTGCAACATGTATTTTTCATAAGGGTTCCTTAAAAATCTACGTAGGTGGCCGCCCTAATATAGCCCAACAATTTACCCCAAATTAGGCCTGACTCCCCTCCCCCCTTCCAGGTTTGCAGGACCAGAAGGTTCGAATACGGTATCGGACATTCCAGCTCAACATCAGTATTTCAGTCCTCCACAAAAGGTCCTGTCTTCCCCTTGGCTGCTTTATTCTAGCAGGTCCCGGCAACGGACCCAGCTCTGCATGGGAAATGCCCATCATGAGATTCGCTGCAAGCACGAATGGTGGCTTTGCTTCTGTTCACTTGCTGGATGAACACCTTGGCTGGCTGTATTAAGTGCCAAGGCCTCCCTCGGAGAGGGCTCCCTTGGAGAGGCCATGGTCGTGTCTCTGCTGCTGGGACATTTGGGTCTCCAGCCATAACTTGGTGCTTAAACACTTTGTTCAAGACAGACTTCTCTTCCATCCCTCCTGTTTTCACAGAACGAAAACAAAGTGCCGGATTCTCTCTGGGAGTTGGGCTTTAATCTATTCTTTTTCTTTCAGGTGGACACAGAGCCTTTTTTTTTAAAAAAAAAGCACATTTATGCCAAAGCTCCGCATACGGGGAAGAATGAGTGACTGGCTCTCCCTCCAGGGTTGTGTTGTCTAGCTGCTAGAGAGCTGTTGGGGCAAGGCCCCTTGGGAAACGAAAGCGTAGCATTTCCATGGGGCAGACAGGGGCTTTGGCAGGGCCAGATTAATGTAGGGCTTGAGGAGTCACAGGAGGTGGCCCTGGATTTTGAGAGGGGCTTCCCAAAAAATGAAGCCAGCCTTGGCAAATCGGTACAAAGGTCCGGTCTAAGTGTATCATGGATGGAGAAGCCCGCAACTCTCCCGGGGTCCAGCAGAATGCGGGGTGGTTCACTGTGGGTGCAATGTATTGACCTTTGCAAACCGAGACGGGAGGACATTTCCTGCATCAGAGCTGGCTCCTTTGAGACACTGGTGGGTTGAGAGCTGTTGACTTTCCACTATTCTCCTTTATAGACTTGTGCAATTACAAATCAGGAGAGCCTCATTAAGAGCTACCATCTAACAATTCCAACTATTTCTCCATGGATAACAATATTCATTTTTCATCTCACCAAACCATCTGCAGCCAACAGGCAGGCTTTGCTTTGCCACAATCTCACGTGACCCGAATGCATTTCAAATCTAAAACTTAACCATCTCATTGCCTCTGCCATTAGCCTCCCAGAAGCTTGTGTTCCATTTCCTCCAGCAGATAGCGTTTCTCTCTAAGACTTGATTCTTTCAACCATTGCACTGCTCCATTCCTATCGACATTTAACACATTCCAAAGAATGCATTAGTGCCTTGTGACAATTAAATTGGTTGAGCACGGTTGAGCAAGCATGCAGCAAACTAAATCTTTCTTGCAAGCCCATGTTGGCTGGTGTGAACTTACAACTACCATTCTGTCATGGAGCTGTTGAGGGCGTTTGTAATAATTCAACTTCATTGATTCAGCTTAACAGACAAATTCAGCTTCAAACTGCTTTTCCTGACCATTTCGTTTTTCACCTTTCACTCCATACTGTCCCTGGGCTGTATCCCTCCATGTTCAGCAGAGCCAGTCTCAAGAAGTAAGAAGTTCCCTTTGGTTCAGGAATTAGAGGCTTCTGGAGGAATAAAAACTGTGTGAATTGAAGGGCTACTGGCAGGTACTAAGTTTGATTAGCAAAGCTGAGGTTTCTGTTTTTTAAATAAAAAAATGGTTAGAAACATCTGCATGGTAATTTAAACAAATAAATCGATGAGAACATTTTTTTAATAATCTCTAAACACAAGGTTGCAAGATCTTGTGGTTTCATCACAATTCAGACAATTTGAAGAAAGGGAGGGGAGTGTTTTAAAAAGCCCACCTGTGAAAATTATGAAAATCCTTGTTTTCATTTGAAAAGCAGAAGCGTCCAGTCATCGTATTATTTGCAGAGCAAAGCTTGAAAATGTGATTGTTGCATGCCCTAGCTCCGTCCGTGGTGACTAGCCAAGCTGGGGAGGAAAGAGGGGGATTCATGATTTGGGGATAGCAATCCTGTAAATGCATCCCATGCAATCTTGGAACCGAAATACAGGAGCAGCAGGGCAGCGGCAGGGGGTGTCAGAGAGTGAAATGGGCAAGAGGGAAACGAAACTCTGAGCAAAGATGTTGGAGCAAAAAATTGTGACGAAAGACGCATAATGCAAAGTGTGGCGGATAACAATCTAACGCGGCACCACCGAGACAGGGGAGGGTTGGTTTTCCATGTGCTCTTGCCATCGGTGCTGCCTCCGGCCTCCATGCAGAGGGCGTGTCCTCCAGACCCAGGCGGCCCATGGAAAACCTTTGCTAGATTGGCAGCGTGATGAGCCAGAGCTTGCAATCTGGATGCGTGCCAGAGGCAAGAGAAACTGATGACAGATTGAGGGGGGATATTACACCAGGTGGCAGCGTTGGGATTATGCCAAAGCGTGGAAGCAGAAGAAGCTGGGTTAGTTGGGATGGTGGGTGGTCTGATGAAATAAGAAGTCCCCTTTGGTTCAGGAAGGCAAGGACCTTGGTGCCCATCAGCAATAGAAAGCAGGCTACATAGATGAACTGCCGTCATGTAGCACAGTTGGGCCAGGGTCACGGTGTAGTGGAGAAGGTGCTGGACCTGGGTTCGAATTCTGCCCTAGCCATGAACTCACTGGGGGCACGACCTCTCACCCTCAGTTCCCGATCTGTAAAATGGGAACACGAGCATGTCTGTCTGCCTGTGTATTCCCCACATCCTTGTCCATCTTAGACTCACTGGGCAGGAACCTGTCTCCAATCAACTCGGTCACTGTAAAGCGCTGTTTGTGTTTACGCCTAGTAGCGCTTTAGAAAGGATTCGTAGAAGAACGAGACCAGCGTCTCTTGTGTTGGGTGCTCCAACTATAGGAGTCAACAAGAATCTTTCCATTGACTTTAGCAAGGGATGTGAATCTGACCCAGGGACCAGGAGTCAATGTCAGGCTTCTCCGGTCTAGCAGCCAAACTGGGAATGGAGCTTCCTGCTGCTTAATTTCCACTTCTTCATAGAATTTGAGCTAGCCAGGCCAAAAATCCGCAAAGCGGAGCGCGGTCGCTATTTGATTGCATTTCTTCCGATACTCGTTGTGGATAGTTTGGTTAATTCATTTTGGCACTATGGGTAGAGGTGAATCAGGATTTTCACCCAGTACTGATTTCGATCGGACCAAGCAAAATATGATATACATTTTAAAAGCCACTTTGTGCATGGGCAGTGGCGTTTCACTTATCCAAAATGGCAGTGACACTGGCAGCGCCGTTTTTTATACGGGCAGCACCATTTTACACGTGTCAAACGGCCTGGCCACCATTTCTACATGCACAAATCACCTTTTGTTTGTTTCTATTTTAACCGGGATTCTGATTGAAATCTTTTCCGATCAGAATTCTGGCCGCAATACTGAGCAACTGTTTGGTTTTCATGGAAATGTCCAGCAAAGTGGAAGAATTGTCCTGAACCAACCCTGACTAGTTGTGCTATTGTGTGCATGTAGCAGCAGAAACAAAGTTACCAAAATAATGAAATGTAACCAAAATACTGATTGAAAAGCACCAGGTACGTTGCTGGTGCTATATAAATACTTAATAATATAATGAAATAACCAAAACAGAAACCCCGAATGAGCGGGTCTGCAAATCCCCATTTTGTTTGTGGATATACAATTCGGAGAGTTTCCGAGCATGCAAATAAGATCCGTGGATACAAAATCCATTCTTTTTTCCTGCTCTAGCTCATAGCAACATTCCTGAACAGTCTGGGGACACCCGGTTGTGCAGAACAATCTGTATGATGCATCCATTCATTTATTGCTAAAATGGACAATTTTAAAAGGAAGACTTTCACTTGTTTGAACTTTTGAAATTGAAACCATTTTAAAATTTGAGACCAGGATGATGCAGGTTTCCAAGCCCTTTGGCTGGGAGCAGGATCAGGCCCCAAAACATGGCACTGAATCCCAGAGTTCCCATCTTTTCTCATAGGGGTTGCATCAATTTCAGTACATGCCCCCCCCTTCTAGGATGCTGTGAGGAAAATTCCATGGCCCTTTCCTACACAAACCCATTCCGTCATGATCTGGCCTACACGGAGCTGATTCTTTTGATTAAATTCAATGCTGAGATTTGCCAGGCTAGTCAGGCTAATGCAGTTCTGTTGGAACAGAGAACTGGTAGGGTTTTATAGCATTGTCATAAAACACTTCTGCACTTTGGGGAAAGGATTTACACCTTTCTGATGAAAAGATGATGGATGCTATGAACCATGAATGGATTTGCGTGCAGGCTGCCCTGCTAATGTAAACCTGCGGAGGGAAGGCCAGCTCACCTAGCAACGTGTTCATTAAGCAGGTGAAGTCTCTCTGTAATTTCCACTCAGAAGCTACCCAGACTCCCAACCCAATTTTAAATCTTCTTCTGTGCTAGAATATCCACCCTGCTCTCTCTGGAGCTGCTGGCTCACAATAACACGGGGAGGGGGACAGGTCTGAAGCAGTTTCTCTTTGTGAAGCCAAACTGGGCCAAACTCTCAAGAGGTTCTATAAGTGCGTGCACACCCAAGTTTTTGCACCTGGTAATAGACGCCCCCCAGTTGAGGTTAAAACAGGCTGTTGAAAACTTTAGTTGTTCTGCTGACAATTTGATGCCTTCCATTGCTTGTGAGAACCAACTTCTGTGCTCTACCAAGATGGTTCTGAGTGAGCTCGGGGAAAGGACCAGAGAGGAGGGCGTGTGTTCAAGGAGAGCGGATAGTCCCAGGGCACAGATCGATGGTCCGTCTGGAGCTTCCCCTCCCGTCCCCCCTGCCCTAACTACTCTGCCGTCTGTGGAGCCTGCTCCAAGCTTCATTGGGTATGTCAGCTGCAAGGATGGGGTTGTGCAGGGTGGAGTCTCCTGGGGGCGAATGAAGCTGGGATGTCCCTTGATTTTTTCCTAAGTGTCATGGGTGTGAGAAACAATGGGGGGTGGGGGGGGGGAGGAAGGGACCATAGCCCTCCCCCCACCCCCGCCAGCACTACAGGGGATGAAATCAAAGGAGAAGGCCCCTCTGAATTTCCTGGAAGTAAGGGTGGGGCTTTGTGGGGTCAGTGGGGAGGAGCTTGTCCCCCTGAGGCCCAACAGCCAGTACGGGGCACTGCCTCAGAGCCATTGTTGGGCGCGGAGGCAGAGTCCATTGACAGTCAGGTCAGTCTCTGAATTTGTCAGCAAACCGCAGGGAGATAGGGCACTTGGGGCAGGGGGGAGGCAGAACTGGAGTTGAAAATCCAGAGCAAGGGTCAATGTGGAGTGGAGGAGTCAATTCAAGTACGGCAGGGAAAGGGGTTTAGGAGTGTGGCCTGGGCTGCCGGGTAGATGCCCAGCCAGCTTGGACGCCTCCCATTCCTCTAGCGCTCTTATATTATTATTATAAGCATTTATATAGCACCAGCAATGTACCTGGTGCTTTACAAAAAACAAGATAGACACGTTCCCTGCCCGAGAGCTCACAAGCATTAGGTCGGCCAATGGGAGGCAGGGGTGTGCCGCCAGGAACATAGGAGACTTGGCTCCAGTATTCTAGAGACTGCCAGCAAGGGTAACTCTGCAAGTGCTTCCATGTCCCCGGAGCTGGGGTTCTCTAGCCCAGTGGGACCCGACACGTCTGCACAATCTACTTTTATCCCATAGAAAAGAGCTTGGTTCTAGTTCAGAAACACCCCCCTAGAGAAAACGCTTACATCCATAAAGCCTATTTGGGTATAAACATGTAAGACCTTGCTTTCTGGCCAAGCGTTTGGAAGGCAGGGATAGAGGTTAGGTATTTTTCTTTTTCCTTTTTTAGGGGGGATAGGGTTTTTAGGGGATTTTAATGTATTTTTTAAACCTTACATTGACTCTGTGGCCAAATCCTGCCGATTTGCTCTCCTCAACATTGCCCGCATACGCCCCTTTCTATCTATCTCCTCGGCCAAAATCCTTTTTCATGCCATGGTTATCTCTCGCCTCGACTACTGCAACCTCCTCCTTGCTGGCCTCCCTCGCTCCCACCTGTCCCCCCTTGTTGCGATCCAAAACTCTGCCGCCAAGATCATTCACTCTGCCCGTCGCTTCGACCATGTAACGCCTCTCCTCCTCTCCCTTCACTGGCTCCCCCTTCCTGAACGTATCCTGTTCAAACTCCTGGTTTTCACGTTCAAATCGCTCCATGACCAAGCTCCCCCTTATCTCTCGGACCTAATTTCCCTACGCACTCCTGTGCGCGCTCTCCGCTCTTCCTCTGTCCCCTCCCTCGCTCTCCCTCGTTTCTCCTGCTCGCCCAACCGCCTTCGTCCCTTCTCCCTCACTGCCCTGCATGCTGGAACTCCCTCCCTGCCGACATCCGCCTCGCCTCCTCCCTCCGCTCCTTCAAATCCCTCCTCAAGACCCACCTTTTCCATGCTGCCTTTCCCAATGCCCTCTAGTCTTTCCCCTTGCTCTTACTGTCAGCCCTCCTCTGCTGACTGCTGCTACCGACCACCTTGTAACCAAGCCAAGTACACGCACCTGAGATTTCGCATCCGCCTGAATGTTCGTTTGTCTTCTCCCATGTCTCTCCCGCTGTCCCCTCTCCTTGTCTCCCCCTCCTTGTCTTTTAGATTGTAAGCCACAGGTAGGGACCGCATCTGATTGTATGTTCTGTACAGCGCCAGGTTGCAACTGGCGCTTTATAAATGTTTAATAATAATAATAATAATAATTTTTTGGGTACTTTTTACACGGTTCTTATTTTGTAAGCCACCTTAAGTCTTAGGGGAAGGGTAGGATATAAGTTAAATAAATAAAATAAAATAAATCCTTACCCATTAAAGACAATGGGAGTTGTGCCATTGATTTCGGGGGGTGGGGTGGGGGTGTCAGGATCATGACCAGGACAGTGCATGAGGTCAAGTACTTGTATCTGAATTTGTGTGTTTAAATTTTGTGTTGATTTGTTTTTGTAGCTTTGCCCGGATTCCCTGCATTTGCCCCCATTGCCGCCAATGTGGTAAATCTAGTGAACGCAGGTCCCTGTGTCTGGGTTATTTTGGTGCAAAAGTGCAGAAAGGAAAATGCAGTTAAAACTGCTGCTAAGTCTGCTACCAATTTAAAAGGGGGTCGGTCACTGGTTTGGGCAGTGGAGAATGTGACTGCCATGGACTCACCATTTCTCCCCGGCTGGGATGGGCTCAAATGGGCTGCAGTGCTGGCAACTGTAGGCATGAGACAGTGGCAGGTGCCTGCAAGTGAGGTGGGCCGTCTCACTGCAGGCTCTCCAAGCACGCAGGAAAGCCAAGAGACAGAGAGCAGCCCAGCGCTAGGCTAAATACATGCTGCCGTTTTTGGAATCCAGATTCCATGGCCACTTTTAGACAAGCAGCCTGGGAAGCGCATTATTCAATGCGCCGGGAGGAAAAGCCAGGCAGGGTGAGTTTACACGCACCGGAAGTGGACACCCGCTGTAGGAATTGGTGGCGCGCGCAGTCTCCCGCGGCCTCTTTAAAGACGCATTCTGGCAACCCCGATATCGAGGTCTGTGTTGTGTTGAATCAGGGACTCACACAGAGGCTGTTGGATAATCAAGGCCATAATGAAATGCGTTCACTTCCCAGCACTGCCACTTGGCTGCTTTCTAGGAGTTTCTGAACCAACGGTACTTCCAGGAGCCCATCTCAGCCTGTTTGCCACTTTAGTGCATTTCCCCCCCAATTCCAAGGACTTTTCTAATCCTTCTGTAACAGCAGCATGAAATGAACGCCAGCGCTGGAAGGAACGCACGCAATCGTTCCGGCTGGCCCCTCATCTCCCCTCATTTCGACAAAGCTGGAAGATCTGGCTGTTCCGCCAGGCATTTAGCGAGGGAGATGGGGGAGGGTTTGGGTATTTGGTACCTCCTTTTAAAGTTGTTTTAAGTGTTTTTATATTTATACAATGTGAGCTGCCCAGAGCTGCCTGAGGCAGGAGGGGCAGGATAATAAATGTTTTAAATAATAAATAAATAAATAAATCCGCTTCCTGCCACCTCCTTTCAGTGTGCGCGCTCGAGATCAGCTCCTCAGAATTTCTAAGAAGCATAAACAAGGAGCTACAGTTTCATATTAGTAATCCGTGTTGATCTTAACCTTTCCTTGTTCTCTTTCTTCAGTGAACGTGCTAATCCTCTACGTATCTCCTCTTGGGAATGTCTCTTCCCCCTCCGCTGCTCATCCTTCCTCTAAGCTTAGGGTAAAATCCTGTTTTCCAAACACCCCAGCTGATCTCCCTCCTGCCCTGCCTTCACAGACCCCCATGTATGTCAGGGAAACAGGGTGCACAGAACAGGTCTTTGTCCCAAGAGGGAACCCTGAGAAACCATTTCTGCTAAAAGGATCGAGAGCCGGATTTCCCTTGCCAGTCCCACTACAGTCCGAGAACTTGCCTTAAAACCGAGCTCCTCTCAAGTCAAGCGAGCTACTAATTCATGAAGATAAAGCCTGCTTGTGCTTAGTGATGATAACATCACAGAAAAGTCACACCAATGCCAAAAATTCACTTAGGCTGCAGGTATCTTAAAGCTCCAAGGAAGTCAGAAATTTCAGATTCTCCCACACACCCACCATCTCCCTCCAGGTATGATATGATTTTATGTCCAAGATAGAATAGTCTCTTTCCCTGCAGACTTCTAGCACTTCAGATGGGACTGTCTCCTTTTGGGTATTCAATTCTAGCAGATGCTCCTTTTGCCCTCCCAGGCCTAGAGGGCTTTGCTTTTTATTTCAGTAGCTCAGAGAAGAGTGAAAGGGGGTGAATTAAATGCTTAGATCTTGTGTTGACTCAGAAGACCATGCCCACTTGGAGCTCCCTTTACTCACTGCTCCTCAGCAAAGATTCCCTTCCTTCTGAGACATCCTCACGTAGACTTTTAGGAATTTTTGAAAGACTGCCTCACCTCCCATGGGTCAAATTGAAGTCAGACTGGGCTTTGGGGGCCAGCAAAGATGAAGCTTTTTGCATCTCTTCGAAAAGGCCAGGAAGACACATCTGGTCATAAGCAAGACAGCATCTCCTTGGAACGACGTCTGGCCTCCAGTGCAATTCCCCGAATGCTGCTCTGAGATATCTGGTCGGCTTCCCCAGAGAGTCGACCCCTCCATTCGGAAATATTCCCTGGCCTCGTGCTTGATGATCGGTGTTTGATTGCAAACATGGCTTGCTGGGGAGCACAGCGGAGGCTTTCACAGATGCTCGGTCTGTAATACTATTGGCATTTGGCTGCAAGAATTAGTCGTTGTGTACAAGGAAATAAAGAAAACAGCTACAGCGGGGAAAACCTGCAGAGGAAGATCTCCTGCACTGAAGAGTCACCTCTTTTGTGCTGCCAACAATCACATTTCACTGAGTAATGAAGGGCCAGACATGGGGAGACCGTCCTGAAAGAAACTGATCTGAACGATTAAAGAGCTAACAAGATAGCCAGGTTCCGTCTCCTTGGCAGTGAACAACCAGCCTAAATATTCCCGGATCTTGTACGCTTCTCCTGAACTTTAGGCATCTGGTCTCGGCCAGTGTCAGAGACAGGACAGGACACTGGGCTAGATGGACCTTGGGTTGGGCCCAGCAGGCAGAGACTACGTCAAGGAAAATTCCTCCCCCAAGCCAACCCCGTATTGGGCAGAGGTGCTAGGGCAGAGCTGTACATGAATGTCTCAGCCATTGGGGGACAGCGGAGCTCGGGCCAGACTCCACAAAACGCTGCCCCATAAATATACGTACGTTAGCACACCTCTACAGACGTTCCTCTCTGGGGTGGGGCGCCGGGAGCACATTACACCTGCGCTCTATTCCGGACACAATTCAAGGGGCTGGGTTTGAGTCCCACTATCTGAGAGACGGCCTGTCCTCCCATGCCCCACTGCGGCCGGCCGGCAGTGCGCTCTCACGGGGGCCGGTCTTGTCCGTATAACACAGATCCGCGGAGCGGCTTTCTCGGTGGCTGCCCAAGTGTTCTGGAGCTCCCTTCCCCCGGAGGTTCACGCGTTTGAGTCTATTCCGGAGTCAGTGCAAAACCTTGTTCTTTGGCAAAGCATTTGGCAGGTGGGGATCGGGGTTGGGGTGGGTGAGGTTTTAGGGGGGCGAGGGCAGGGATTTTCAGGGGATTTTATTATATTGTATTTTTATCGTTATTTCTGGGAGGGCAGGCGAGGTATACATTTTAATAAAGAAAGAAAGAAAAGAAAAGAAAAAGGTTGTTCTCACATGAACAGAAACATTCTCCCTCTGGTGCTCCCTCCCTCCATGCCCCGCGGACAGTCAAGAGAGGCAAACCCACTGACCCACGCAGGCAGCTGGAGAGGGTTCTATGGGCAGGAAGGGACAGCCCCATAATTGGGGGGACATTATTGTGGGCTTTAATAATGCAAAGGCCATTGATTTTCCATACTCTGAGCTCCCATAGGTGCCCTTTAATATTATTTACACACTAGTCATTAGAGCAGAGGAAGATATTACTTTGAAATAAAAATAAAAACTGGCCAGTGTTTTTTTTTTTTTAAACGGCCCATGTTAAATCTGTCAGCGCTGCAGTTTGGCTCCTGAATGAAAGAGGCCGAGTTTTTCAGCGGCCGTTTCGCAGGCTGGCCGTGCAGGGTTTCCGAGTGCCGGGCGTTTTCACCCAGGTGGGAGAGTAACGCGATGATTGTGCGCAGCCTCTACGTTGAATCATTTCATAAATGCCAAGGCAAAGTGTTACAGGCAGATTTTGATTAGGCTTTTCAGCAATTAACTAGGAGACACCGCCGTCATTAAAGGCATCTCAGAGCAGATGTGATCTGTTGAGAAATCAATTCCCTTTAGAGTGTCTCAGATCTGGTACCCAAAAGCAGCAGACCCTTTCACAATCTAGATTTTAATACATTTCTGATGAAGAGGGAAGTAAAAGGAAGAAGCCAATTAATGAATCTAATTAAACCAATTGTTTGATGTGTCCCTATCTCCCCCGGTTCAGCCCTGTCCTGCTGACCACTGCCGCCATCCCACTCAGTCCGCGCTCTACGCTAAATAACCATCACAGCCTCCTGCTCTTTGTTCTCATCACTAAGGATGCTTTGGTGCCGTGCAGACGGAGCTACCAAGGCAGATGGATACTGCCGGTATCTCATGGCAGCAAGAGAACGTGGATACAAAAATCAGAGATGCTTAAATGTTTGGATTTTTATATATTTATTTAAACATATATTCTGCCTTTTCCCAAATGCTCAGGTCAGGTTACATCATAAAAGCCATCTAAAAACAGAAGCACATAAAACATACATTAGAATTTCCCTCAAACCACCACCGCGACCTCTATCCCCACCTGCTAACCGTCTGGCTAACAAGAAAAGTCTTACATTGCCTCCAGAAAAGAAAGCACTCAGACTTGGGCTCTGATGAACTTCCAGTGACAGGGAGTTCCCCAGCACCAGGGCAGCAGCTGAGAATGCCCCTGGGGCTGGATAACTGGGTCTCCCTTCATCCTGAGGCCAGGGATTCCCGTTCAGGACAGGCAGAGGAGGGGAACACAGTGAGAGACAGGGGGTTGCAGGTGCACGCGCTCAGCTTAGTTCCAGGGGAGAAGGGAGGCCACAAGAGAGAGGAGGGGGACCAATCCGAGAAGTGGGTCCTAGAAAGAGCAGGAGGGAAGAAGCTCAAGGAAGGAAGGGGTTGTTGGCCAAGGCAACCCGGCGGCTGCTGGAAGTAGGAGTTGTTTGCGAGCTTCATAATAATTGAATTGTCGCTTTGTTTGCATCACCGAATCCTGCTCACACCCCGGATGACCCAAACGTTCAAAGTTCTTCCGAGTTCCCTTCTGGCTGAATCGCGCATTGCGTAGGGAGCCTGTTGCACAGCTGAGTGCCGATCGGGGCCAGACCGGAGCTGGGAGCGGATGAATAATACGAGGCCAGAAAACAGTGGATTTCCTGAGCAGGAAATGAAAACGAGGCTGCTAAGCAGCGTGCGAGCAGATAGGCCGGGGAGAGGAAAGGAGCTACTTGGATTTAGCTGATAAGCAAGCGAGTTCGGTTTCCGTATTAGCGAGCAACTTTGGGATCTCCTGAGGGCAGAGTGATGTGGAGAGCATCACAGTCCTCTCCTGCCCTGGGGAAATGGAGTCACCGCTCTTCTTTTCAAGCTTGGCTGCAGTCAGCATAGCTGGATATTTCTGCTAAAACTATTCATTAGCACTGCAGGCATTTATGGTCCTGCCAGGCTCCAGGGGCCGGGGCAAGGCCGAGATCAAAGCCAGGCAAGTGCCTGGAAAGCCAGTCCAACTCAGAAATCAGGAGCCGAGAGCGAGAGGTCAGAAGGGCTGAAACGAGATTTCCCCAAAACGGGAATTCCCATTGAAATCCCGGTTCCCAATACTGTCTCGGTCGAACTGAGAAACTGGGTGTCCTCGACAATGTCTTGATCAATGTTTTGTTTCTCGATTTATCGACTTTCCACTCACTTGGATCCTGTTTACTGCATTGCCATCCATCCGCCACTTTGCTGTTTATCTCAAATCCCAAGTGGCAATACTGACACAATACCGCCTTCTTGGCGCTCCGTTTCCCCTAGTACTTGCTTGTCACTCATTGGCTGGTATGCCGATTCCTTTACTAATCTGTAATCCAGCTGCAGATTGGTCAAAGCAAAAGGAATACTGCGGAACAACAATTCTGATTGGAGGCGCTGGAGTGGAGGTTACGGGGCCTGGGAGGAGGTTAAGCGGCGGGCTATTTGCACAGTGATTGGCTCAGAGATGCAGCAACAACAATCCCGGAAGTAAAACAGTCCCCTTGTCAATGCAGTAAACAGTAAATGAATGGTACATGGTAAACAGTCAGCAGAAAGTCGGTAAATCGGGATGGTATCTTGTGGTATCATGAGAATCAAGAAATTGCATCAATATCAGGAAATGGTCGGGAAATCAATCAGAGTTCCTGAGATAGTGAAATTTCCCACGAGCAGCAATTTAGCTGCTAGTTTCCGTCCTAGTTTAGAGCCGGCCCAGCAGCCGGCGAGTCAGTCAGGACCAGGAGAGGAGGACGAGGTTAAGGCAGACTCAGACTAGAGGAGGACAGTAGAACGGACATGCCAGGAGAGCGCGCGCGCACACACGCACGCACGCACGCACGCACGCACGCACGCACACACACACACACACACAGAGGACCAGTCCAACAGCTTAAACCAAAGGAGGGAAAAATAAGGAATATGGTTAGATGTCAGGAAGAATTTTTTAACTAAGAGAATAGTTGCTAGGCAACAGAACAAGCTACCAAGGGAGACTGGGGTACCCCCTTTCATTGCTTGTTGTAGAAATTAGTTATTTACTCTGTTTTTTAGCTCACCCTATCCCAAGGGCTCTGGGCCAGTTACAATACATAAAAACAAAGGACACAGATCAAATAAAAAATGTCTGAAATAAAATCAATTAAAACTCCTTATCCCAAACCACCCCAGCCACTATCTCCATTTGCCAAACACCCGGCCAAACAAAAAGGTCTTACATTGTCTTCAGAAGAGAAGCAGAATCAGGCTTAGATGAACCTCCAGAGGAAGGGAGTTCCATAATTCTGGGGCAGCCACCGAGAACGCCCCTCCTGCGTGCCCTTGCCGTGGAACCATACCAAACGGGCAGCAAACACCTGCTGAACAGCGAACACCCGCCTGGTGTGGTCTAGATCATCTTGTTGGTTTTTACCCTCTGTCTGCCGTCTACTGTTTACTACCGCACCCTCCTGACTGCCATCTGCTAGAGCCCGTTTACTACCGCACCCTCTGCTGTCTACTACTCTGCGCTTCCTGTCCCAGTTCTGGAAAGGTGCTGGATGGGAAAGGAGAAGGAAATGGGGCCTCGAGTCTTCTGATCAGCACTGTCTGCATTTGCTTCAATCCAATTGACTCCAAGAGGATTTAAGCACAAGCTCCGGTGTTTTCTAGACCAGGAATATGCACTTGAATTGGATCGAGGTGGCCAAATTTATAGTGTTGCAAAAATACATCTATTTTCCTCAAGCTTCCTGTAGTATCTTATGGGGTTGTTTAATTTAATGCAGGTCTTGAGATAAGACCTGCATTAAAGGATTTTACCCTTATCCTTGCAACATGGACCTGCCTGCTGTCATTCTCATCGTAACCAAGCCAAGCACGTGCACCTGAGACCTCGCATCTTCATGAATGCTAGACCCTTGTCTCTCCCTCTGTTCCCCTTCCTATGTCTCTCCCCCAGCTCCTGTCTCTCAGATTGTAAGCCCTAGGGGCAGGGACCGTGTCTATTTTATTACTTTGTAAAGTGCCAGGTACACTGCTGGCGCTATATAAATGTTTGTTAATAATAATAATAATAATAATAATAATAATAATAATAATAATAGTGACTTGAACCCCTGGAGTTCACACCTGCAAGGTCTGACGGCCATAATGTCATTGGGTGTTTTTACACACACATTTCTCCTGGATGTTTGCTGTTACATCCTGAACTCTGTGTGTCTAAATCACTCACCCAGATCTTAAACATCCGGATCTTTGAACTTCTGTGCAGAACTTCTCCCAGAACGTTTGTGTGTAAAAGGTTCTCCTGGTAAACTGCTTTGCTCCAGGCAGCTGTGGTGACTTGGTTTCCATGGCAGCCCCTCACGTCTACAGCTGCAGCTACTTTAGGCTGCCTCAGGGCAGTGTTTGTGTGAAGAATGCATCCGAAACTTACTTGTGGACTTGTGAACCCAAAAGATTGAAAGACCAGCACTTTAAGGTTAAAATTAAAAATGCCCATTAATTTACATCGCATTGTGAAGAAATGCAGTGGGAAACCATTTCTATTTATCTAATGAAACAGGCTCTATATTATTCTTTGAATCCTGCAAAGAAACCTCTTCCTTTACAACACGGTGCTAATTCCCCCCAAAATGTAAGCTCGTTTCAGTCACTTAGCCTTCAGTGGACTGACTAGATTCTCAGAAACGTCCTTCTTGACAAAAGTTGCTGGGCTCTGCCTGTTTCAGCATGTGGAGATTAGTGGCTGAGAATACCCGGGATAGAAACTGTGATGGGAAAAGCGTCCCATTTTTGTAGCCGCCGCTTGGCTACCTGTCTTGTGCTGGACAGATCGCAAGAAGCTCTAGCATTTCCCCAAGGCATCGTGCTCTTCCGGCGATGACCCCGCAGTTACTGTCAGCAGCCTGAAGACTCCAGACATGGCTAATCCTGGGCATAAAACCCTCCGAGTTCCTGCACAGCATCCAACAAACAGACCATCGAGAACAGCATTTGCAATGGCGGCCAGTGCCAGATGCTTCCGAGGCAACGAGAAAGCCCCACGGGCACGGCCGACAGCTTTGCCGTAGCTCACCCATGGATGGAGCTCTTTCCACACCCCAGGCAGAGCGCAGTCAGCTGATGACATGACCCAGCGTGGCTTCTTCTATCCCAGAGACACACTTTCATCCCAGCGACTGTAACGGATGAGCCCGGATTCTTCAAAGGGAAATCTAATCCCTTTGTTTGTCTTTTATAAAGTTGTTAGATCAACATTTCCAAAACAAGGGATGCCGTGGAAGTGGGGGAGGCAGTTCTGTGGAGCGGTGAGGTGTCTAGGCTGCGGGGTTCTAGGAGCTGCCTGTTCTGTGGGGTTTTACAAAGCCATGGGCGTGGTTGGCCTCTGCAGGGGCGTAACTAACATGGATCGAGAGGGCTCAGTCAGGTCCTGGACTTGACCAGTCTTTGCCCTAGAGGGTGTGGTTGAGTATTTTTAGGGTTACTCTCCAACCAGCCCTTTCCCGAGAGCAGACCCGTGTGTCCCTACAGCTGCTGGCTAACTCTCCAATAGTGGGCAGTGCGGCGACCGCTGGATGGTGGAATCACCCCAGTCCGGTCCTGCTTGCTGGGCGGCAGCTCTGGAGGGAAGGTCCCGTTCCGTCACCGAGATGCAACGCGAGGCCTTGGCAGGCGCTCAGTGGACGCGGTGGGTTAGGCCTAAATCGGTCATGGCTCCGGTCACAGACTGTACTGAAGGGAGCTGGCATGGTGGGTCCATCTCAAGCTGCTGTGCCCTCGAGGGGATGCTGGGCACGCTGCACCACCCAGGGGGCACACACGAGGAGCCGGGTTAGATTCTCTGAAGATGCTTTGGTGGCTGCCAGGGTGTTATGTGTTCAAGGGGCAAGAGGGCCCCCAGTGGGCTAGTTTCTAGGCTGGGACTGGCGTTTGGGAAGGGAGTACGTCCCCACGTGCTTGGCTTTCTCCTGTGGCCATTCTGTGCTGTTGGCTGGGGAGCAGGGTCAGGCATGGCTTGGACACCCCCCAAAACGGGATGCATTTAGGGCAGTGGGCGGCGAGCCCCAAGTGACTTGAATGGGTGGAGGGTGAGGCCTTCTGTTTCCAATAGGGAAGAGCAGAGCTGTGGCTTCTTAGCTGGTCCCAGCCCCCCACGGTTCCCATTAATGAACCATTGAGGCCGAGAGCTGGAGCAGTTCCTGTCCTGGCTGCATTTTCCATGAGTGAGCTTGGGGGAATTCATTCCTCTGCTCTCCCAAGGGTTATTGTTTGCATCATCCTTGCATTCCTGCCTCTCCTCCTGCTTGGAGCCGCCCCACGAGATGCCTGGGCATGATGCTGAGGCGGCTCCATGCAACGGAGGAGGAGTCCCGATGTTTGGGGCGCTGCACCGCCAGGGTAGGGCTGAAGGGGCAATTCGGACACTCTGCTTTTACGTGAGAGCGATTCCCGCACGCTCTGTCTCCATTAGAGGCCTTTGCCGCCAGGGGCAAGGAACAGTCCTTGCTGAACGACCTGGGTCAGGATAGCGGCTGGGACGAGGGCGGCGCCGGGAGCTCTGTGTCTGCGCTCTAGGCCAGCAGCTGGGAACCCCGGCAGGCTGGACCGGCTGCTCCAGACCTGTGGGTTGTTGGGGAGGAATGAATTCCTAGCCCCAATGCTGCTGGTCCGGTGCTTGAGATGGGTCCCGCATGGGCGTGTAGGCTCCATGCCCTGCTGGCAGCAGCTGGTTCAGGTTGATGTACTGACTCTGGCCCGGCATGCGTGGAGTCTGGGTCTGCAGCCAGTGCCCCACACAGCCTGGGGGAGCCTGGAGCTGGTAAATTGACTCTGCCTCTGCACCTGCCTGTGCTCTGAACAGCAGGAACCCAATCCCACTGAACGAATCCTCTGCAGTATCTGGGGGGCCGTGCTCTAAGAGTCCTGTTCCTAGGGAGCACCGAGTTCTACCGCCCCCCTAAGCAGCAAGCTCAGCCTTGGAAACACGTCTTTATTTAGGTCGTCAGGTCGTCTAGGGACACATTCCCACTCCGACTGGGGCTCCTGACTCACTGGACACAGCTGGCCCTGTCGAAGGTGTACTATGCACACACGTCCTGTGTTTCATGCACGCGCTGTGCACTCTTCCCTTGGACTGACCCCCGTGGGTGAAACCAGACATGCACCTTAACACCGCCTTAACACCGCCTTAACACTACTTCTTGTGCATGTTGCAGGGCTGCATAGGACGCCAATACCGCCCTGCAACATGCATAAGAAATGTTAAAGCGGTGTTATGTGCATGTCTGGCTTCACAGAGTGACAGCTGCCTAACTCTACATCTGTCTGCCTTCCCTCTTGGTTGCTGGGACAGCTTGTCATGCGAATGCAAAAGTGTTAAGGTAAATCAGTATCTATTTGCCCACAAGGAGGAGCCCCGTTGCAGCGGCTGCTTGCCCCTCCACCCTGTAGCTCAGGTGTAACTCTCTTTGCTGCTCCGAGGTAGGACCGGCTCTCACACGCTCCACTACAGAGGTTGGCCCAATGAGAGGTGCCGTTTTAGCCACTTGTCTCTCTCAAGGCGGTAACCCCACTGTAAGCGACACTGTTGCTCGTTGACATTGTATGTTCTCGTTCTGGGCTGTTTTTTCCCCTCTCCTTCCCCCACCTCTGACCCTCTTGTTGTGTGTTCCCCCCACAGCCTGCGATTGCCATCCAGTGGGTGCAGCTGGGAAAACCTGTAATCAAACCACAGGGCAATGTCCCTGTAAAGATGGCGTGACGGGCATCACATGCAATCGATGTGCGAAAGGCTACCAGCAGAGCCGGTCTCCCATTGCCCCTTGCATAAGTAGGTGGACTGCTTGGCTCTTTCTGACATCTGTAGCTTAGTGGCATTAACCTTGGCCGTTACTAACACCGGATCTGACTCACGCTCAGTCTAAAATGCAGACTAAGTGTCCTCTCCGCACGGACGGCACACGTCTCCTTTCCCAGGCTGGTCAGCTTGTGTAAGTGCAAACCGAGTGCCCATGAAAACCCCAAGTTCTGCAGATTAGGCCCAGAGTTACCCTGTGGAGCTAGGCCTGGCTTCTAGGATAAATTGCTCCTCATTTTTCTCCGGCCAGCCCCAGATTGTCTTGGTACAGTCGAGGTGCCTTCATCTGAAACTGGCAGATTGTCTAGGCTCATCCCTATCTTTCCAAAGCACATTGAAAGCAGCCAAGCACGCTGCAGGCTGTTAAATGGGGCCTTTTGCTTACACAACCCAGCCAGAAAGGAGATTATTTTTTTCCTGTGTGTCTTTTGACATTGCTTTATCCAATCTCTCCTTCTCGCTCTCAGCTTAAAATATTCTTTGCAAAACAGCAATGACAGCAAGCACCAGGCGGCAGCCCCGGCGCAAAGCTTCCCCCTCCCCTTTATAACGTAGCCAGGAGCAGACCCTGATCCATTTTACACCTCGGCTGCTGCATGCAGCCGCTTCTGAGCCCTTCCCGCAGCTGCCTGCTCCCATTGCTGTTAGCTAGCGCTTTTGTGCTCTAGCTCCACTCCCGGTTTCCGTTTGCCTTCCAGAAACCAAATGGTAAATTCATATTGCCCTAAAAAGCAAGACCAAGTCCGCACAGCGGTCTTGGGAAGCAGGCAAGCGGCCTTGTCCTGCCAATCCGCCTCCCTCTTCTAACATCATGGTGTAAACACAACATGCGCACACAACGGAAGGGGAAGGTTGAAAGAATCAAGTCTCCGTCAGAAATTCAGAGCCAGCTCCCTCCTATGGACGATTCTGAAGGCTACAAAGTGACACTTGCCCCCAAACTTCTGTTGCCAAATAAAACTTGTATTTCACGGTGGGGCTTGGTCACTTGAGAGCCGCTCTGTCCCAAGCTCAGCGATAAAGGCAAACCCCCAAAGCCAGACTTCATTCCTAAGCTGGCACCCCTGTCCGTCTATCACTTGGCAACCCCAAGGGCCATCGCAAAGAAGGGACACGATGTAAATCTCTCCTCCCGCCCGATGTGTTTGGAACTGGACGGAATGTGGTTGGAATACAAATTGAGGTTAGGCCTCTTTGAGCCCCCAATCAAACCTTGGACTAAATCATTTTCCCATTTAAATTTTAGAACTAAAATAGGTGATTTGCCCCCTCTCCTCTAGCTCCACTCGGGCAGGGCCGCCAGCTGCCAAACCGTAGCGGGTTTTCTGTCCAGCGAGGGATGGGCGGGAGGTCTTGCTTTGCACTCTCCTCCGTCGCGCCTGGAGTTTGTAATAACCTTCCTTTTTTTTATCCCTTCTCTTCCCCACCCGCACAGAGATTCCTGTTGTTCCCCCCACCACTATGGCCAGCAGCACAGAAGAACCTGCAGGTAAGTGCTCTCCGCCCGCGCTGTGGTGCATTAGCAGAAAATCCCTTTTGCTAAGGTGGGCGAGGCCGGCAGCCCAAAGTGAAAGCTGCATTTAAACCCTTCAGCTGTTTTATGGGAGCTGAGGGGTGCGGACACCCTATAGCCCCACCAGGATCCCCTGGCTTTGTTACAGGTATTGGGATAAGCTATTCCAAATGAAAGGCCCGAAGGTGCAAGTCCTGGAGGCTCCAAAATATCTATGCAGCTGTCCAGAGGATTGGGTGCTTGTAGGATCCTGCACCAAGCTGAACCACAGCTGGAAACATCGGATCATTACTTGCTTGGTTTGGAGAGGAAGAAAGAGAGAGAGACCGGAAGGGCTAGAGGGCTAGCAAAATCTTTGATTAGGAATGATGGGTTCAAAGACGCCATGGAACCTGGAGTTCTAACTGATTCGAGGTAGAGAAGCTGCTCTTGTCCCTGTGTGTTCTCCTCTCTGAATGATCACAGAATTATGGGAAAAAATCTCCCCTGCTTTTCTGCACCTCACTCCTCTCGCACTGGAACAGAACGATGGTTGGGATGGCAGGGGAGACGGGCTGTCTGTGTGGGGCTGGTGCTCTGGGTTGGTCCCTGGCTGCAGTTTACCCGTTAGGAACAGCCAGGGCCCAAGCATTGAGGTGGGGGGGGATGGGTACACTTCACCGGGGATCCAGGGCTACAAGCCCATTGCCATGAGGGGAAAAATGAGGGGAAATGGTAGATGCTTGAGGATGTTTGTGCAAACTTATTTCTCTGTATCTATGGGGGAGGGGTCTAGAGCTTGTGGGATTTGCTGAAGTTTACAGATCAGAGCAGTTTCCTTGCGAAACGTTGCATCTGAAAAATAATAATAATCACGTCTCCTTCTGGAAAAGAGCTTGATCTGCCCCCCCCCCCCCTTTGCCTTATTCAATGATATTTACAAAAAACCAACCTACAACTCATTTTCCGTGAAGTGCGCAGAGATTTTTTTGCACACACTGCCGGTGACTGCAGCAGAAACTGAAAGAGGTTCCCCCAAGCTAGCGCTCCTCAAACCCTGCAGGTGTTCTGCTTCTATGGCACAAGAACGCTTCCGTCCCCTTGCTGCTTGGCCTACTGAGTGTGAACTTGCAAGAAAGAGAGACTCTGGTGGGGTCATTCATGATTTTGCAATGAAAAAGGTTGGAAAAATAAAGCTGTAACGGGATAGGGTCTATTATGTCATTTCAGAAATAAAATAGACATTTTGCTTTCATGACTCATGGGTTTGTGTATATGGGATGGGGCTGGGGGGAGGAGGTGCATGTTACAAGTTTGTCCCGGGTCCAGGGAAATGATGTTTGGGGTCTGGGAATGGAAGAAGTTGGTGCAGCGGCCAGAGTGCCTCCCAATGTCTCTAAACCCCCAGCCTCTCCAAGCTCTGTGCATAGGTATTTGCCTGGCTGGGCAGCTTAGCATCACCGCCCCCACATGGAAAAGCATTGGGAACAGCCTTCTCCCCCAAAATCACGAGATGAGCCTAACCATCATGGGATCCTTTAAACATAATCAATTTTGGGTTCTCTGCACTTGACGTGGTTCTGAGCATATATATATAGGGGACACTCTGCCCACACTCCCAAACGTTTCTCCATTACCGGGAGACTTGAAAACTGACAACTTCAGAAGCTGGGCCTTTAAAAAGGCACTTGTTAATATCACCAGAGTTACGAGGAAATCGCTGCATTTACACAACTGTCATGTTCCACCCCAGAGGTGGCTGTGTTTCAGTGAGGTGAACTATACTATTGATACATAGCTCAGAGCTGAAATGGGAGCCTGATTTGGTATTCACAGGTAATACCTGCATTTTGGGGTACCAATTCAGATACCCGAAACTGTACCCAGATACCATTGGAGTACTCAAAAAACCCACAAAATTTCAGTAACTGAGTTTTTTTGTTTTTTGAGTGCCTGAAATTACCCCCCAAACCAAACCAAAATAATACACAGACTCACACACCCCAATATCCTGAAATCTGGGACGAAGTCAGTATTTTGGTTATACCGGATGTCAGTATGTTGGGGACCCCATCGGAAACCTGTTAGGGTACCAAAAATTACCAGAAGTATTCGGTTTAATTTGGGTATGGAAATTCACTGGGTCCTCGTTTCAAGCTCGACTGAGCAGCCATCTTCGCTCCTCCCAAACTCTTTGCATGTTTCAACAGTAGCATTGCATGGTGGCTGATGTAGTGCGCTGGCTGTTGCAGAGAAGGTGGGATCGCTGGAGCGCTCTTGTTCCGTGCAACTGTTAGAAAAGCTCTCTGGGGCGGCAGAAGCCTAATTCATTTTTCTTCTGGGGAAAGTGGGTGGGGAACCTACAGACCACGGGCCCCTTGGAGCCAGTCTTTACTCTCAAGTAGGAATGAAACGAGAATTAATTGGATTCTCATGAGAATCTTGCGAGAATCGAGAGCCATTAGCAAGATCTCGTCAACGTTTTGAGATTCTCACTAGATTCTTGCTAAAAACAAACCTGTGCATACGTGACTGGCCGCTGGGCTGTTTTGTGCATGCCCGGCCTTCTCCAAAAGGGGCAGTCGTTCTGCGCATGTGGAAATAACCACCGCGCGTGCGCGGAACAGCTGCCCTTTCCCGCGATGGCAGTGACGCTGCCGGAGCCATTTTGGGGAAGGGCTGCCCATGCGGGCACGGTTCTTTTTTGTTGCTTGTTTTGCAAATCAAGAAAAAAAAATCTTGATGAGAAATTGTTGAGATTGGGGTGTTTTTTGTGATCCTTGTTTTTTCTCCTCGATTCTCATCGAGAAGCTTGATTCTTGACAAGAACTGAGGGGAAAAAAGATCACGTTTCAGCTCTAATCTCAAGCATTGCAAAAGTGAGCTGGGGGGGGCGGAACAGGGGGCGGGAGTGGAGATGAGGGCAGGCAGCCGGCACAAAAAGGGGAGGGAATGGACCCATGAACTGGAGCCTCCCCCTCCCTTCCTTCCCCCAACCTGAGCGCATCCAACCTTTAAGTCCACCAACGCCTATCCGGGCCATGGAGCTTGTACTGATTTCCAGAGTGGGCCTGCAAGTCGCAAGAGGGAAAAGGTTCCCCAACCCTAACCTAGAGGAACGTCAAGGTCTGTTCCAGTCCAACAAATCTACGACTGCGACCGTTTCTAATCCGATTTGGTCCTGTCCGCACTCACTCATGCCTTCGTAGCTGTGAGGCTAGATGACTGCAATGCGCTCTACATGGGGCGGCCCTTGAAGACTCTTTGGAAGCTGCAGCTGGTGCAGAATCGGTGCTGGTTTTAACCTGTAAAGCCCTAAACGGTTTAGGCCCCAGATATCTGAAAGACCGCCTCCTCCCCCCCCCCTTATGTCCCCTTCGCGGCACCCGGGGTCAGCTGGGGAGGCCCTACAGTCAGAGTCACAAGGCTGGAAGGGAGCTCAAGGGTCATCTAGTCCAGCCTCCTGCACCCGGCACGCCCCAACCATCCGCACAGATAAATCCTACCAATAACTACAAGTAGAGACTGGGATCAACCAGAATAACTGATTCCTGAAATAACAGGAAATAATGATAGAAAAACAAGGAGCCGCACCCTCCTGCAGGTGCCATCGCTCTGTGATGTTTTTACAACTAGGGCGTACAAGGCGGCGTTCTCGGTAGCTGCCTCATGATTATGGAACTCTCTCCCCTTGGAGCTTCGCCTAAGCCTGGGCCTGCTCGTCTTCCGGACGTGCAAGACCTTTTTACTTGGCCAGGCGTTTGGCCAGCAGGGATAGAGTGGGGATGGGATTGGGTGGGAGGCGTACGGGTGGGGTGGGTGGGGCATCAGGGTTTGTAAAACTGATTCTGATGGCTTTTTTATTCTGTGTTTATGATTGCAAGCCGCCCTGAGCCTCTGCAGGAAGCGTGGCACAGAAAACTAAATAAACTAAAACGACAATAAACGGGCTCGCCACAGGGAAAGGTCATTGGACTGCGACTCTGGATTCCTCAGGCTCCACCACTTCTTATCTGTGGTTGCTGCCTGTATAAAACGGGACTCGTGGGACGGCATCTCCTTGCAAAGTGGTGCGAGATCCAGGTGGGAGACGCAAGCCAGGGAAGCTTCATTATTAGCAAGTGCTGTGCTGAATTGGGGCCAAGATCGGTAGGCTGCTCCGAGCGGGTCACGAACAGACTAGAGATGGGGCAGAGAGCCCCCACAACCTGCAGGCGGTGAAAAATGTCCCGACTCGCTTTTGAACGCCTATATTTAATAAATAAATAAATCCGGATTTCCCCATTCCCCTGCCTGGATCAGTTACAGCGGAACAATCCATCGTTTCAGAGGCAGCTCAGAGCACAAGGCCCCCTCTCTCTAAAAGCACCGGGAAGCTTCAGCCAAGCTGAGCAATCTGATTGGCTGCACGACCCAAAGTGCCTGATAATCATTCTTTTTCGCAATGAATTTTTGTTGGATTTTTTAAGCACCGCTTCGTCGGGGGAGCCCAGACACTCATAGTTTATTCTTTCCATTTGATTATCTGGCCAAAGCCTCAGGCAGCTCTGGAGCCCGGCGCCTTCTCAGATTCCAGCGCCGCACACGCCCTCTGAAAGACAGAGCATCTCCGAGGCCAGCTGTCACTCAGCATTGCTGCCGCAGGATGAACAGCAAGAAGTGGCGAGGTCCAACAGCAGAGGCCGGAGATGCTAGAAGGGAGTCTCTGACAGTCAGCTCCTGGAAGGATACCTGCCTGGCTTCTTGTGTTACGACCGACCGAGGCTGTATTCAAACTAGCTGAGTTAAACTGCTACCTTCGCATTTTATTGCTGTAAAGTACTAAGCAGGCTGTTAATCACCCGCATCTGTCAAGCTGAGGGTTAACAACGAAGCTAAGTTGCTCAGGCGCATTAGCATTACTCGTCATGTGTGAAGGCTCTTAAGCCCCTCCTGTGCACCAGGAGACATGGAAAGTACCTCTCTCAGCTGATCATTAGCAGCTCCAGTGTGGGGCAGGAATCAATGTGAGGGGAAGGAAGGTTTAGCGGCATGTTTGAAGGGTGATGAAGGCTGATAAAGCGCAACAGCTCTCCCACACAGGTAATTAAAGATCCAAGAGAAAAGGCTTGTTTGAATGCGCCCTTAGTCTGCAAAAATCCCTTCAGGTTCAGTCAAAGATGCGGTGGGTGGGATGCGCAGTTAATCCAAAAAGTGGAACCTAAAGGTTAGCCATCGTGCCGATCCCCTCGCACGCGACTGTCATAGCGTGCGAACGGCAGCCCTGTTGTCCCGTTGAGTCGGTGCAGATCCCTGCAGCATTATGGGATATCCAACAGCAGTCGTGGCAATAAGGGGTAATTCTAAGCGGAGGAAACAAGGTGGGAACAGTGAAAATGCAGGATTGCAATCTTCTGTAAGAAACTGAAAAGGTAGGAGAGAGGCCATGTGTGCAGAACGCAGTCTCAGCCCGGCAGGAAACGGCTCCCGAGTTAGTTCCACGGAGGAGGCAGGGCCAGCTTTAGAATGTGTGGGGCCCAATGCGGGACCCCTGGTGGTCCATCCCTGTGGCCTGCAGCCTCTGCGGGGCCGCCCCCCACATCCCACCCTGATGAAAACGGGGGCCACTCTCTGGCCCCTGGAAGTAGAGAAAAGGGTGCAGTCTGGGATGGTCTCCCCGGGTTGCCCTGGGAAGAGTAACCAGGGTGTCAGGCATCGGCCGGGCGGAGAGGGGGCGGCTGGACCAAGTTAGGGCCCATCTACAGAGCAGTGGAAAAGGTGGAGGTAATGTTTCCCATCATAATACTGTTCTGCCACGTGTCATCGGAAAGAGACCCGCATTCGTTCGAGACACGGTTTCATTTCCTAACAGCAGCCAATTCCTTGTAACAGGGACGTAGCAATGAGGAGGCTGGCTGGGTTTCTTAGCGCGTCAGTCCGTTCCGTATCGCCTTGTTCCCAATTCCTAGCACCTGCTCCTGGCTGCAGCAGCGGCGGCGGCGGCGGCGGCGCAGGTGAGTTCATCTGCGGATGCAGTAGCATGCAACCCAATTCATTAAATGTGGGAGCGGCCAGCCTGCAGGTGTATTCTCCAGGTGTGTGGGCTCCGGGGCGGCTGTGCCGGCTGCATCTAGGATCGCTACGTCCCAGAGTCGGAGATCGATGGAGGAAAGCCGGCTGATGCACAGCTGCTTCTCTCAAGCACAGGCTGAACTGGAAAACCTGGAAGATCAGACTGGTTTTCTCCTGGGTTAACGCTGAAACAGGGACCCGGGGGAAAGGGTTATATCTGTCAAATTCACGATACCTGACTTGGCTTGGAAATGTGGCGCACTTTTCGGCACCCAAAACAGTGCCCAGGCGGGTACCCAAAATACCAGCGCACTGAAATACCATTTTTGCCCAGATTTTTTTACTTTTGATCCCATATTTCAGAACATTTGGGGGGTATTTTTCCCCAGGCTTTTTTGTAATTTCAGGTACTCAAAAAACTGGAAACCCCCAATATCTTGATTTTTTGGGCTACTGGGATAGGATTTGGGTACTCACCCCAAATGGTACCAAAAATGTCATGGTTTTATATGATGTACAGTCTTTTCCTTTTGCTACAACCGATCGGTGGAGCCAATGAACTATTATCTATCTACAAAAAATGTGAGTATTACTCCCAGGCATCAAATCAGGTACCTGTTTCAGTCTATCCTGGGCAGGGGAGAGGGAGAAATACCCTTCTGATACATCGTGCTCCCGGCTGGGCCTCCCCAGTTGTCCAATACTGTCTTGGCAGCCAGTGCCAAGCAAAATCTGGAAGGGGGAGGTGGTTAGAATGGGCACCGGCGCAGGAGATGGAACGGGCCCCCTTTCCCCTCTCCCGGTAGCGGGGAATGCCGCTGCCCCAGGGAATATGGGCCTCTCCAGGCTTGCAGTCCCCAGAGCAGTGCCCCCCCGCCCCCCCGGTCCCTCTGCCCTTGCTGGAAGAGAAGGTGAAGGCCCAGCAACGCGGAAAAACAATAGCAGGGAGCATACGGCCCCGGAGGCGGGATGCCTGTCAGTTCTTCTGGCCCAAATCAACAAGGGACCGCAACCGGAGCGGGACAATTTCATCTCTCATCAGTTTTACTGAGGTCAATCAATGTTGTGGGGTGTTGCTACCGGGTCAGTTTCCGTGGAGTGCAAAGAGGCCAGGGCCGGGCGAGTCAGCGGTCTGTCTTGCACCCAGCTCTGGATGGCCCCGTACAGCCTGGGGGATTCAGAACTGGAGAAAGCCATTAGTGATCTTACGAGTGACTAATCTGGTATGAAGCCACTCCACCACTGAGAATTCCAGGTAGCATTTTTACGTCCCCATGGTATTCTGCACTCTAGGGTGGCAAAGCGTCATGGGTACGGAATTTACAGCAGAGAAGACTGGGACAAAATGCTACCCATGCTGCCTCCTAAACCACTCCAACCCTGCAGCGGAGGGATTCCACCCCCCCCCCCCCCNCCCCCCCCCCCCCCCCCATCTGCTACAGGGACCCATGACAGCAAATGACACAGGCCCAGCAAGGACATTGGGAGGAGAGGGGCTCAGTGCTGCTCACACAGCAGCCAGAAATCGGAGTGGAAGAAGGCTCTGAAATTCAACTGCATTGTCTGTGTGGCAGAATCTAGTTCCCATTGGAACTGCCCTTTTTGTCTCTGCCCTCTACACAAATACAGAACGTCCCGGTCAATTAATGACAAAACCAATGCGCTAGCAGAGGCATTCTCTTCTTGGTTGGAGTTCCCCAAGATGCTATAGTTCAACTGCCCTCCACCATGGTAGTGAGTGATGCAGTTCTCCTTGTGACTCTTTTATAGGAATAAGTGTCTACACTGCCAATCCAGAATGGTGCTTATTCCAGAGTAGTTATGTCCATGTAGACGGTTACTCCGGAATGACAAATCTGGAATTACAGCTACTTCGGAATAACTCTGCACGTATAAAAACTGCCTCTCTCTTTCGCTAACGCAGACATGCTTCTGGCAAGGGGTAGATAACCGGAATAGTGATTCCTCCTGCAGCTGCGATAGGGTGTATCCAAGTCCAGAATTTGGGAGGGAGCCAACACAGAGATTAGGTCAGATTCAATTCTTGTCCCTTCCTGTGGCGCAAAAGGAGTTGACTAACCGGGTCCTCAGATACTCTGTTTTGGAACAATTTAAATTAGTCTCAGGAGGAAAAATAAAAAATCAACCACCACCAAGAGGCCACGAAAACTCCACAAGCCTTTGCAGTCTGTTCCTGCTTCTTAGTCTCATTCAAAATACATGCGCACACACAGGAAAAAAAGTTCTGGCTCCAGTCTGGGAAAATAGAAACTCCAGTCGGGGAAAATAGATTCTAATAATGGGGATTATGAGAATCCACATTCATTTAACAACATCATTTCTCCAGGAGGGACAAGTCTCATTCCAGCTCCTGTGCTGAGTGGATGATCCTCCCAACCAGCCTCTTGGTTGTCCCTACAAAGACTCCAAACTCAGGATAAATGCAGGGCTCAGACGGGAGCTGCCAGTTGGCTAGGACTGAGCCAACGGCCTCATCCTGAGAAGTGCTCAGCAACTTACACACCTATTGACCTGGGATGATCAGCGCTCTCAGAAGGTGCTTAGCGCTCTGCCAGATCTGGCCCACAATTAACTTGCAAGGGTTTCAATCACTTTCTGTCACAGGACGGGAAAACCACAGGAGACTCTCTCGGAGCCAAAGGACACCAGCTTTCGAGGACTCACAGTTTCGTTCCACTCTCCACTGCTTCTCCCACCCAGTTGGGTCCATAAATCTGAGTCGGAACTGGCTCCCTGCTTTCAGAGGGATCGGGAGAAGCACAAGAAAAACAGCTTCTCGCACACGCTGTACCAGAATCTCCTCCTCTGGGACCGGCCAGGACCAAAACCCAGGAAAGGAATGATCATCGATAAACCAACCCCATTAAGCTGTGAACCTCAAACAAAAACCCCATGTTGGCTTCCCGTCTAGGAGAAGGGATCCCGGCAAAGCAACGGAACAGGAGCTAGCCAGCAGCTGAGATTGCAGATATAGTGCGAGTCACGGCAGATGTTGGGCGGGATTGTGGAGTCCCAGCAGGAAACATAAAAAGATTCTGCATTCTTCCTTTCAGCAGGATTCTCCACCCAGAAACGTGGACTTTCTATAGCTGCGAGTCTCAGGGTTGTTATTGTCTGGACCACGCCTTCATGGTTAGAGTGTCTTGTGGGCACTTCTCGCGCCCATGCCTAAGCTAGGGGATGGCTTCGCCGCCCGAGGAGGACCGTGTTGCTGCAGCAGGTGCCAGGCTTGGGAGAGATTGGCTGTGCAGCTAAGCTTTGAATCTTGGCCCCAGCCTTGAGGAAGTCTCTGTCACTGGACCCGCTCCTGACTGGCCCCGGGGCTGGAAGGAGTCTATTGCAAGAATGGAGATTTCTTAACAATCTCTTGCTGCTTTTCTCACCAGTCGCACTCCCGGCCCCATGCCCATCGCCAAGGCTTGCATCCTGTGATGCAAGGGCGTAGCCAGGAACAGGCAGTGCAGCTACGATGGAGCCTCCCACCCCCCCATTGCTCAAAGAGGGGCCAGTGGGTAGGACACGAAGCTGAAATTCCACCCAGTTTCCATTTTTGATAGAATTGGGTGGTTTGATTGGTCCAATCAGAATTCAGACCGGACGGAATTCTGGTTGGAATTCCATTTGGACCAATCAAAATTACTTTTGACAATTTGTGCTTGCGCATCTTGTCAACCGGAATTCTGATTGGAAAGTTATTCCTTTATGGCCATTCCTATTGGGCGAAATGTTCTCCGCGAAATAGGAACCTCTGTTTTGAACCTGCCGCACCATCATTCCATCGTCTGCCCCACAGCCCATCCCAGCCTCCCCACACCATTGCGTCTTACAGTTATGACCCATCACACCTTCCTTTCTGGAGTGGGGCCCCCTGGGATCATGGCCATTCAACACCTGACTGGCCTGTCTTCTTGGAGGCCACTGGAAATATTCTCTGGGACCGTTCCGTACCTCCTTGGGGGAGTTGAGGCTTTCTGGGGGTCTTGTTCCAGTGTTTCTCACAACAGCTGGAACAAGCAGGTGCAGAGCAGAGTCAAACATTCGTTAATTTTCCAGCGTTCCACCCCCCTTCACTCTGCACAGTTGTTCCGTTCCGTTTGCAGCACAGCTGTTGTACAAACCAATTTATGCAAATGTTTAACTTGTTTAAAACTGGGCAGGCTGACACCCCAGACGATAGACACTACAGGGAACATTCCTGTGGACAGGACCTGACCTAGGAGGCTCTTTGCTGTTCTTAGTCCTAGGAATCAAGATCGATTTGAACCGAGGGGGAGGGAAGGTTAACAGAGAGCGCTGGCTGGTTTCTTGGGACCATGGGAATCAGAAGACAACTCGGTGACGGCAGCTTTGCATTGATGTTACCAACAGCACCTGACCTAGGAGGCTGGCTCCTATCATCCATGAGGTTAGAATACTGTCATGTGCTCTACGTGGGGCTGCCCTTGGGACGTCTTGGAAGCTGCTGGGCTCCGACATTCGATGGTACATGCAGCATTACTAGATTCCAAGAAGGGTCCCATTCAGCTCAGAAGCTTTCAGTCATTCTTCGTTCCCCCAATTCACTGCCCTCTGTGTTGCCACCTTCTTAGCTCCGGCCTTGTGCTGTGCTGTGCTGCTCAACAGGCGACTCCTGCTCTAAACAATAAGCATCTCACAGTAGGAACTCCTGACAACAGAAGAGGCCAAAGGTCACGCAAAGGGTTAGAAGGCACCCATAAAGGGTGTCCCGTACAAAGCTATGCAATTGGCATCTGCCAGCCCACCTCTTATGGTGCGCTCTGGTTTTGCAGGTGGATGGATGCCGTAACAGAGGGGGTTGGAGGGGAGGGATGTAGCAGGGAAGAAGTCCACTCCCCTGCCCATGGGAAAGCAAAACTCCCCACTGGAGAGTCTGGCTTTATCTGGGGGATGAGGCTTGAGTTGGGGAATGCTGTTAGTTTCTCCAGGCTGCCAAGTTCAGTGTTTCTATTATCAAGGAAAGGGTTGATTCGTTTTGAGGGTATTCCCACCCAAGCGAGAGATGGGAATGGAGGAGGGAAGAGTATATGCTGAAGCTGTCCTTGGATAGTTTTGGGGGTTTGCAAATGAAATCAACAGGGGATATTTCCTTTGCTTTCAGGCTGTGCTGGTGGCTCCTGGGGTTTTGAGATTCAGGGCATCCAGCACAATGCCATGCACATGCCCCGGGAGGAGAGGAAAGGCCACCGGCAGATTTTAATCTGGCCCAGACCAGCGCCTTGGACCTTGGTCCTGTTCCATTTGGGCTGAGTTCGGATTGGATTGATTCGTGTCAGGAACTTACGTTGCTAGAGGCAGCCAATCACAGAGGCTGCTAAGGAGCTGTAGGGCTACATGGGGGTGGGCTCCCAGTTGGTGTTGTGGTTAAGCTGACCGGTGTCCTGCAAGCTCTGGGTTCAAGACCAGCAGGGTCTTACCGCCTCCTCCCCAGGGGGTCAGGCCCAAGGTTACCGGATTCCAGATTTAGAGGCCCACTCCTTGGCATGGATTGCAAGGATCCCAGCTTAGCTCAGCTCATGGAGTGACAGTTACTGCAATGGCTTTTGGGTCCTCTACTTGCCCTGAAACTTGGCCTAAGGAAGTTTCTGACGGGCAGGGCGGGGATTAACCTGGCAGGAGTTAGAGAGGGGAGGAAGATGTTAGTGTAACTCTGCCTCTCTGAGTGATTCGCTGACCTGCTGCACAGGCGAGCGCAAAGCATTAGTTATCCCTGTAGCCCGTCCCACGGATCTCATTGCATCGATGACATCTGCATGGCAGGTGCGTCATTTTAACAGGTACGAGTTTATTTGATTGATTTTTCTATTTTTCTACCCCGCCCCCTCCTGCTCACAGAGCAGCTTGGGGTGGCTTACAAAATACACAAACAATAACACACACGCATAAAGTATCATTCAAAACATTTAAAATGATAAAACCAACTAAAAGGGCAGAATTCTCCCTCCCCACCCTACCTGTTGCCCTCTCCAGAGGCCCGGCGGCGGAACAGCCAGGTCTTACACTGTCTACGGAAAGAGGGGAGGTCCGGGGCCAGGCGGGGCTCTGTCGGGAGGGAGTTCCATAGGAGCGGCCCCTGAGAACGCCCTCCCTATTGTTGCCACCCGGGCAACCCGGGGGATTTTGAGTCGGGCGTCCCTGGCCGACCGCAGGGACCGCAATGCAATCCAGGGCCTGAGGCGGTCGGTCCCGCAGGTAAGCCGGGACCAGGCCGTTTAGGGCTTTGTAGGTCATTACCAGCACCTTGAATCAGGCCCGGAAGATAATGGCAGCCAATGCAAAGAGCGGCGCACCGGTGTCATGTGCTCGCGGTGACCCATCCCCATTAAGAGATGGGCCGCCGCGTTCTGCACCAGCTGAAACCTCCGGACCGTCCCCAAGGGCAGCCCCGCGTAGAGCGCGTTGCAGTAGTCTAGCCTAGAGGTGATAAAGGCAGGGATGACGTTGGCCAGGTCCGAGTCTGAGACGTACGACCGCCGCCGCCGTACCAGATGTAATTAGCTAAATGCTCCCCTCACCACAGCCTCCACCTGGAGACCCAGGCGGAGCTGTGAGTCAGGAGCACCCCCAGGCTACGGACCTGTGTGGCCCCCATAGGGGGGCAGACTCCATTGATGATGGGGGCCCACACACCCCCAGCCCTACCCACCAACATCACCTCCGTCTTGCCGGGATTCAACTTCAAATTGCTGGCCCTCATCCACTCCCCCACAGCCGCCAAGCACCGGGTGAGCACCGAGACCGCCGGGTCTGGGTCGGCAGAAAAAGAGAGGTGTGCTGATGACAAGCCGCCGAACCCTCTCCCGCCCTCGCCCAAAGGCTGCATGGACACGCTGAACAGACTCGACCCCTGCGGGACTCCACCCGGGGGGGCCTGGGGAGATGGAACCACACGCTGAGTTCTCCCAGCCAGGAACGAGGGAAACCATTCAAGAACAATTCGGGATGGATCCTGAAAATGCTCCTCATCCGATTAGGAGGCTACATGCCTTGAAGCTCTGCCGTTTCCAATTCTAATGATGACCAGGGTCTAATGCTGCCCGGGTGCGGATCACACCCAAGTGCAAAGCAGATTATGGATGCAGCTGAGGGTGAAGTTCAAGTGGCATCTTGGTGCCTTATTCCCATAGAACGTCAGTGGGATTTACGCACCAAGGTGAGAATTTGTATTTGAAAATCCACCCCCCGCCCCCACAAATTGTCAGCATCACTAACTCCAGATGCCGTGATGTCAGCCTCATGATTGCAATTCCACCTAAACAGATTATTAAAAATCGGCGACTGTCTCCTTGGCAGGGGCCCCTCATTGACTAAGGGCACATTCTGAAACCAATTTCGTGGCTCCCTCTGCAAAGCCATGGAAAGAGGAACTTTTTCCAACAGAACACTGGCACTCTTCTCTTGGAATAAAAGTGTAGTATGGGGGGAAACCGGTCTAGCTTGCAGCAAAAGAGGATCCTGTTATTCCAAAACGGGAAACGCCATTTGTAAATTTGCCCCTGAATGAATGAAAGCAGGTTTGGATTTCTCACTTGGGTCCTGACTGACTCGTCCTGGGAATGTCCCTGTGGAGAGGGGAGGCTGTCAGGTTGGTCTCAAACATCAGAAATGGAGACAGGGTATTTCAGGCGATCTCTTTTATTGGGCCAACTTCTTTAGGGGACAGTGGGCAAGTTTTTGGGCCTCCCAGGGCGGCCCTTCCTCAGGCAGGAAACAAGTCAGAATAACCGCTAACCGCTCACACCCACCATCCCCAACCCCTCCACCCCATCCCACCCAACCCTAGCCCTGCCTGACAAATGCCCAGCCAAACAAAAAGGTCTTGCATCTCTTCTGGAAGATGAGCAGGGTTCAGGCTTAGATGGACTCCCAATCCATAATCGCAGGGTAGCCACCAAGGATGCCTGCCGCGCCGCATGCCCTTGTTGTAAAAACTGCACGGACAGTTGATACTCGAAAGGGCACCCTCAGCCGACCTCAGACACCACGATGGAACAGAAGGGAAGGGGCAGTTTTTCAGATACCTGGCCCTGATATAGGTAGGAAGGCAATGGCTTGGGATGGAGTTCATGGGGAAAAGTGACTTGGGAGTTGGCAGAGATTTGACTGACCCACGAAGTGTTCAAGACCTGCTCCTGGAGCCTCACTCCGTTGGCTCTTGGTGCTCAGAAACCACCCGCTGCTCAGGGATCCCACCCGCCATCACGTCTTAAGCTGGCAGGCGATCGGGCCTTTGCCGCGGCAGGCCCCTGAGTGCGAAATTAGCTCCCTCCGGCTGTCTGTCTGAGGATGCTTTCAGACTGGCCGATCCCCGCGCCTATTCTGGCTGTGGGAGGGAATGTGCAGCCAGGGTATGGGCGGGGATCGGCCAGTCTGAAAGCCCCCCCCGCACGGCTTTGCCGGCAGACACGCACACGGCTGCAGAGCTGGATTTCCTGCTATGCATTCCTGCGTGGCTTTGCCGGCTTTCAGAACAGCTGATCCCCGCGCATCTCCTGGCTGCGCATTCCCTCCCTCAGCCAGGATACGTGCAGGGGGAGGGGAAGGTATGAAAGCAGCCTCAGCTCCTCCCTCTTCACCTTCAAAAACCACCTGATGACTTATTTATTCTCCAGGGGCTTTTAAGATCAACTGCTGGTTTCTCTTGATGTGTGTTTTCCTCCCATTACCTGTCCCATTTAAATGGTTTTTACAGTGATTTATTATTGTATGTGTAGTAAAACGCTCCAAGCATTACCGGGCAAAGGAGACATGGCTTTTTAAAAAAAATTATCTGTTTTTTCTTGGTTTAAAGTGCATCTGTTTAAATATCTTCTAGTGAAATTCTGCTCTCCACCCCTGCAGTGTAAATCGGAGAGGGGTGTGTGGGTCTCTTTATCGATGCTATATTTATCGACTCTGGAGTTTACGACGAGTCCAATGGACATTCTAACTGGCCCTTTTAATATCTTAGATTTTAAGCACATTAGTTGACTGGATAAAATGGTTAGGTTCCCCCCTCACTGGAGACGTTTCCCCCACGCTGCAAGGAGAAGCGGTTCAAGTTCCTCCTTCTGCACATGCTCCTGGCCTGTCTGTTTGTGAGCGACTCCGTCAAGGAGTGCTTGTCAGGACCATAATTTATAGAGTGGCCAACGCTGCCGAAGACAGATGGTTTCCTATTAATGTATTTAATCATGCAGACTAGAGCTTTCTACAAGCTGGTGTCCCGGCGGGCGGCTGTAATGGGGAATTCTGGAGTATGTCAGCGGTCGGAGCTCTGCCTCCAGGATTAGCGCTGTACAAGCTGGGAAGAGGAAGGGAGGCTTGAGGCTTGCTGATGGATTTCCAAAGGGAAAGCCCCAGGCTGGATCACTCTGGTGACAAAACACGGCTTGAAAGAAGCGTGCTCTCTCTGTGTCGCAGTGCAAACGGCAGCGTCTCTCTCTCTCTCTCTCTCTCTCTCTCTCAGAGTGTCTGTCTGCATGTTTATCTACGCACAAACGAGTAACAGGTCACTCAAACCAATTCAACACCTGTTCGCATAAGGAACTCCTTTCCCCCCTGCCAACCCCACCTCCCCCCCAAAACACACCACTTTAAAAATGGAGGCACATTCACACACATTTATACAATCTGGATTTCCTCCTGATTAATTTCATACTTGCTCAGGGGTAAAAATAAGGGTAAATTCCAGCCCTAGGCAGCAGATACAAGCTTAGGGAGCTGCCCCAGACCACTTAGTAGGATTGTAGGTAGCAGTTTAGGCTTGAAAGAGACCTCAGCAGTTCAAACTGAGGTAACTGGTCCAGGGTATAAGTCCTGCTGGGTAAATTCCATTGTGTGAACAAGACCTGAGGGTTTGTCCATATGGCAAATGGAACTGGGGCAGCAAAACCAGCTGCACTTTGCCCCGATAGCAGTTTTGATGCCATGTTTGTTTGTATAAAGTGGCCTGTTTTACTATAACTCGAGACAGCTCTGAACGGAATTGCTGGAAGGCAGCCTGGTTGGCTGTTGACCTTGCCCCGATGTCATTTATACCGAACCGCTTTCGTGTATAAAACCACTGCACAAAGCTGACCAAGTTGTATTTCTGCTCAAAAGGGTGTTGTTATTTTGGTTTTGGAATGGATGAGACCCAAAGCCTCCTGCACTGGGCAGTGCCCTCCCTCCCTTGCCACCCCATTGTGGCATCTCCATCCCAGCCCCACCCCACAGTACACTCAGACTCACCCTTTAACTGCCCAGCTGTTTGCCACCCCCTCCCATGCAATCCAGGTGCAGTGGGCTGGCGACTCTGCTGCTTATTCAAGAGGCATCTGCTGTGCGGCACAGCACTCCGGTAACCCACTCCATCCTTCCTGGGAAAGGACCTGCCAGCACTCTCCTCCAGGCCTCTTGTCCCCAATGCTGCGGATTCTGGATTGGGAAAGATCTGCCTCAGGAAACAGGCAGGGCTGGAGAGATTCCGGTCCAGGAATCCGTGCCATCACGGCACATCCACAACCTGTAGCGTAACTTTGGGCTAAGCCTTGTGGGAGCGATTGCATGACTGGCACCAGGCGTCCAAGGCACCGCCTGGAAATTAGGCTTTTTGTCCAGGCAGGGCATCCTGGCTTGAGCAGGAGGGTGTTGGAGCTGCAGGCATTGGCACGAAGAGCTGAATTGGTTATCCGTGCGGATAGCAGCATCCATCGGCTTGACGGTCTCTGAATCAGACAAAACGATCGGTTACTAAATGGCAGCCAACAGGTTATCTGCGTTACCATTTACCCCATGAATGATTTGTGCCATTTACGCCTTTGCCACTTTCCTGACTGCTTCCTGCCAGTCACTGGCTACTTCCATTTGCTCATAATTCCTTTCCGGTTCACTCCAGGCCCTGGTTTCAGCTTTAACTCAGTTTCCAATTCGATCCCTAGTTCAAATCTGCTGGATTAAAGCTTTGTTATTGATCAACGTGTGCCTAGGGGGCTGGATGCCATGGCTAAAATAACTTGGCTATTGGCCCAGGTGTGTCAAGGGGCTAAATATTTTCATCTTCCTTTTTCTCAGCAAGCTCCTTTTTTGTGACCCATTTACGTTAATTTAAAAAAAAATCTTATCCATTGGATTTCCTCAGTTACCCGGGAATGGCATTATTTGGTATCACGGTTATCTGCTGCAGTATAAGGATACCAATCAGGGCTGGCGCAAGGATTTTTTCTGCCCTAGGAAAACGCCCCTCGTGCAACCAGTGCACACATCTCACACACAACCCCTGTGCATACCTGTCTCTTATACACATCTAGATGTGTATAAGAGACAGTCTTGGGCACTGGGGGGCTGGTAGCCCTGCTCCGCCCTGCCTTCCAGCCCCTGAGCTTACCAGCAGTGACAGCTGGACCAGGGATGGGAGAGACGCCCCCTTCCCCTTGCAGGAGAAGTGACGGCAGCAGCACGATCGGGGGCAGGGGAGATGGCAGCAGAAGCTGGATTGGGGGTGGAGCCGCCAAGGGGGCACCTCTCTCACCCCATACCTAGTGCAGAGCTTACTGACAAGGCTTCCTAGGGCAGCAAGTTGAAGGGGGCGCCTCTCCCATTTCATCCAGCCCAGAGCTTATGACAGGCTGGCTGGATCGAGAGTGGGAGAGACGTCCCCTTCAGTTTGCTGCCTTAGGTGGCCATCGGAGCTGCCTAATGGTAGCTCCGACAGCAATTGGTTAACTGATGGACTAGCCCGACTAGCGGTTATGATCCACGCATAGCAATTTTGCTTTCCCTTTTCGGGCGATCGCAGGGAAGCTGAAACTGCCCGTTTCTCTGTCAGAGAGCAGCTCGTCCATGGGGTGAAGGGGGAAAGGGGGCACCAGGAAGGGGTTTACAGGGGTGACCCCCCCCCCGGCACACTCTGGACAGGGCATTCCCATTTACCTGCAGAGGACAGGAGAGGGCCGGAGCTGAGAATATTAATGTGGTCTCCGCTCCTGTGAAAGGCGCGGACTTTGGTTTCCATCCCAGCAGCCCCGAGCAAGAGACTTTAATCTAATTACATGCTTTATTTACGCCAATTTGTTTTTCAATCAATCTTGTTCAACAAGAAGAAAGGATGTTGCTGGGGGCTTGTTTGCACCTTCTTGTTCCAAGAGCGAGGTTAATGGCAGCTCTCCCTGCTGGGATCCCCCGAGGGGCCGTGGGTTTGGCTCCCCCTCTGCATCCGCCATGGCTTGTCCCGCTGCAGCGTCATTCCCGCCTTGTCTGCAAATGAATGAGTCCCGCCGCTCAACCCAGGGTTGCTCTGAAATGGTCCCCGATGGGGCACTCTTTTTACTGATGCGGTTTGCCCCACATTGAATGGGACAGGAGGTGGCAAACTCACCTCTCTCTCTGCTCCATGTTCCATAACGGGAGAACAGCAAGGCATTTGGGGGGGTTGATTAATTAATTAATTACCATCTCTACAGCATTTTGGATGTATCAATTTCTGTAAAAAATAAATAAATCTTGTTCTGGAAACAGTCCCCAAGACCCAGACCCTGCTCCATTCAGTTTTGCAAACCGTGTCCCAATTTTGAGTTCATTTGACCTTGCAAGGCGGCATCTGGAGGATGAGCCTCCACCAGGATGAAGGGCATCAAGCTGTCCGCGGGCCTAAAGACAATTAATCCTCACGACTAGGTGCCCCAAACCCATCTGATGCGCGGTAACTAATTAATCACAGCTGCAGGCATGGAGTTCTAATTGTCTCCACTAATTAATCGCGGTGGGGATTTCTGAGTGCTCTGCGCTCCCCCTCCCCCCATGGGGGTTGTTACGAGCGGAGGGGAGCAGGGACAGGTAGAATTCGGCTAGCGACTGAGGCCAGTGAAGGGTCTCCATCGATGAGACCTAGGCCGGCACGGTAAGGAGGAGGTATGTGTGTGTTACTTACTGCAGGCAGCAGCCTCAAGCCACCGCTGTCACTGTAACACTACAGGGGGAGGCACAACGGGGAAGCTGTGTTCGCACAAGGGTTTTCCGCAACTTCTTCAGTTTCTTCTAGGAGATTGTACGGGCGGACGCGAATGAGACGACCGCCCCCATTGGCCTTCACCTGCCTGTTAGGGCCACCACTCATGGCGGAGTCCAGGGACATCGCGGCCAGAACCATCGTGCGGGCCAGTCAGGGCTAGCGGATGCCCACGTGGCTAGGTCTCATCTATGAGGTTCACCTGCAGCCTTGCCCACATCTAGGGTCACCACCTAGGTGGCCACTAGGGTCTTTAAGGACCCTTATGAAAAATACATGTTGGCACCAATGCAGGGCCCTGCAACATGTATTTTTCATACGTGTTCCTTAAAAATTGGCATAGGAGGCAACTCTACCTGCATCCAGGTCGGCCAGCACCACCGTTGGGCCCAGTGCGGCCGGCTAGCTGCGAAGCGGGAACTCCAACCCTCTTCCTGGCGCTGGCTGTGAAGCGGCAGGAGACACCCCCTTCTTCCCAGTCCCTCCCTTTGCCCTCCACAGCAGCTGCACCTCCCAACCCCCACCTCCGGGAACAGCCCCTGTGCGCTCCCTCTCCCCAGCCCGCAGCCGAGCGGCACCGGCGAGCAGGAGAGAACGGCCAGCTCTCTGCTGAGAGGCAGCCATGGGGAGAGGGGTCGCTAGCGCTACTGAGTGGAGGCTGAAAGGCACGCCGGGGGCTGGGCACGCCAAACACGCGAGGGCTGCACGGACTGAACACGAACTCCAGCGGGCTAGCGTCTCGTCTGAGTCCACCCTAAGCAGCAGAATGGCAGCAAAGGAGGGGGTTCTAGGGCTGGACGGGGTAGCAGGGGGAGGGGTTCTAGGGCTGGGTGGGGCAGCAAGGGAGGGGTGCTAGGGCTGGGCGGGGCAGCAAGGGGGGGTGCTAGGGCTGGGCAGCAGGGGGAGGGGTTCTAGGGCTGGGCGGGGCAGCAAGGGGGGTTGCTAGGGCTGGGCAGCAGGGGGAGGGGTTCTAGGGCTGGGCGGGGCAGCAGGGGGAGGGGTTCTAGGGCTGGACGGGGTAGGACGTCACTGGAGCCTACGAGCCTGGGGGCCACGCTCCCTGGGGCAGCTGCTTCCCCTGCTCCTGCGGCGAGGACAGGGGGTCCCATCCCAGCTTCTGCACCCGGGCCCCATTCCACCCTAGCTAGGCCTCTGGGGGAAGAGGCTCAGCTGGGACTAGGGCTCCATGTTGGCTTCGCCCATTTCTCTAACCCGCCATCTGCAATGGGCTCCAGAGATCAGACAAAGGCTGGAGCTCTTCCCTCCCCCCGGCCCCGATCCTGGCAGTGGTGCCTTGTCGCCCCACCCTCTTCCCCTTGCATTCTTTACCACATGCTGGACGATGTTGCCTGCCGCTGGTTTGGGGGTTGAAATCCCCCCACCCCCACCCTTATCAAGGGGCTCGGAGACCCAGCTCTGCAGCCAAGGCAGACGGAGCGCACGGCTCCGCAGAGATGGGATCAGTTTCAGCCTGTAAAGTTCTGCTTCGCTAGTGCTTTCGCCAGCTGCAGGATGTGGCGAGGGCAGACCCGCTTGCATTCGCTGACTGGGACGCGCCCCCGTCCCCCAGGCTCTGCTGCTCTAGTTCAGCCCCAGCTGACCAGGACAGACTGATGAGGAAGACAGAGGCGGGCTGTGCTACTGTTTGAGATCCAGATGCGTTGTAGACTGGATACTTGACTTACTGAGGGAGATGGGTCCACATGGGGAAGGTGTTCACGTGCAGGGTTTTGTTTCAATGGAGCCGGCTGCAAAGACCAGGCCTAGGACTGAATTTCCTCCTCCCTTTGGAAGGGGCACGGCTTTAGCACAAAGAGGAAGCAAGAAGATTGCTTAGCTGTTTCTATCGTTGGGTTTTCTACCCAGCTTTTTCTGTGTTTTCCATTCAAAATATAAAATACCAGAGCGAGAGAGAGAGGAAACTCTGCACTCACGTTCACTTGAAAGGCCTGTGAAATAGCAAAGATTAAAATGAAGGGGGTTGTCTATTTCAGGGAGGCTACGCACCTGCTGGAAAACAAGAAGTGGTTTGGAGGTGGCAGAACAGGAATCATCACTCCTCCCAGTCTCGCAGCACAGGAACAAAGGGACCCTCAATGAAGGGTGAAGGTGGCAAATGAAAACTTGCCAAATGAAAGACTGTTTCACCCGCAAGTGTCATTCACTTGTGGAACTCACCGCCAAGAATTTAGCAAGAATCAAAGGAATCTTGAACATGGCTACGGCTGACAGTAATACCCTGGACTATAGGATTTCATGCTCCCAAATTTGGGGAAGGCTATAAAAACCCCTGCGTAGGGGCTAAAGCCAGTCTTGACAGAGAGCTCATGTCATGCCTACAAAGTGCTTTGAGCGTCCACGTTGGGAACGTCTGTGGGGGTTGAGGATACTCAGGGATTTAGGACAAAAGTTCAATATGTGCTTAAGGCGGCCAGCTTCCAACAGAAGAAAAAGTCCAAGGAGCAGAGCTGGTTGCCCAGCAGTTGCTGGTTGGGGCGGGGTGTCCCATGATCCATTGGTCCCAAGGCTGCCATAACATTATGGGTCAATGACATGATAGTTGAGGAAGGGCTAGCCCAGGCCTGGGACAGAGAGAATCGGAGTGAACGCAAGCCAGAAAGAGAGACCGCAGCTGCTGGGCTAATAGCGATGAGTGGCTTGAATATTGTGGGCAGTTCTGGTCATCCCATCTCAAAAAAGACATAGTAGAACTGGAAAAGGTGCAGAGAGGCAACAAAAATGACCCCGCTTATAGAATGGCTCCCGTACAAGGAGCGGCGGGATAAGTTAAACCTCTTCAGCTTGGAGAAGAGATGACCAAGTGGGGATTGGATAGAAGTTTATAAGATTATGAAAGGTGTGGAGTGTGTAAACAGGGAGCAGTTATTTAACCTCTCAGATAGTACTAGGACAAGGGGACGCTCCATGAAACTAACTAGCACTAGATTTAAAACAAGTAAAAGAAAGTATTTTTACATGCAACATGCCATTAACTTGTGGAATTTGTTGCCAGAGGAGGTGATCAGGCCTGGATTGAAACTTGGATAAGTTCATGAAGGATGTTCACTAATAGGGGATGTAACCTCGGGCTATTGGGCGCTGGGGGTGAACAGCAGGGAATGGGTCACTCCATTATGATGTGTTGGGGACTTCTCCAAAGTGACCAAGGCTGGCCACTGTCAGAGACAGGATACTGGGCTGGATGGACCATTGCTCTGACCCAGTACGGCACTGACTATGACACTGTTGGAGACAGGATACTGGGCTGGATGGACCATTGCTCTGACCCAGTACAGCACTGACTGTGACACTGTCGGAGACAGGATGCTGGGCTGGATGGACCATGACTATGTTCTTATGACTCTCCATCCAGGCTTCCTTCCTTGTCACAGACAGTTCTGCATCATCCTAGATTTTGCAACTGCCTTGAGACATGGGAGGAGAAGACTCTCCGAAGTGAGGTGATTCATCTGCTCTCTAGACTTGGGGGTTTCCAAACTTTGGAACAATGAAACTATCAGCCCCCAAAGCATTTCCTGGAACAACATGCACCTGCTGAAGATTAAATGTTCAAACGCTGATTTCAACAGCTGGAGCGAGTGAGAGAGAGAAGGTCTACGAGGATTGAGAGTCTATGGGAAAGGAGCTTGCGGTGGGGTTGATAGCTCCTAAAAGTCACTTGACACGGCACAGAAGAAAGCTATCCCAACGAGAAGGAAAAACGGAAAGGGGTTCAAGAGACCGGCACGGCTGCACCAGGAGCTTCTTAAAGAGCTGGAAGCCCAAAGGGAAAGCTCCAGGAAGTGGAATGAAGGGGCGGTCAGTAAGCGGAGTATAACAGAACCCAGTAGGAATGCAGGAACAAGAGGAGAAAGGCAAGAGTGAGGGGTGGGAAAGAGCGAGGGGTGGGAAAGAGCAGGAAAGGACTCTACGAGTATCTTAGCAGCAAGAGACAGAGTAGAAAGTCTAGGCCGGCGATGCAGTCGAGATGGAGAGCAAGGAGTGGAGGATACCAGGAAAGTCGGGCTGTTCAGGGCCCCGTTTGCTTCCCCAAAAAGGCATCGTGTGAAGGGTTCATAAATTAAACCCTGGCGGAGGAGCAGGAATCAAGGGGCTCCCACTCTCCTCAAAGACAGCCAGAGCGTCCATGGAGACCAGAGCTCACAATGCAACAGTCATTGCCCCATTGCCGTAGCCTCCCGCACTACCCGGAGCACAATATGGGAAGCACCCTCCTAGGGGCTCCGGGCTCTCTCTGGCCTCCTGGATTCTTCTCCTAAAGGGAGATTGCCCCATGACCGAATCAGGAGGGGACACAAAGCCAGAGGGACCTACCAGTTCTCAACCCCTCACAAAACTGGGCCCAGCAAGATTTGCCAGAAATGAGCCCATTTGTTCTGCAGACAAACAGGGAAGGGGGGCGGAGGACCAACCAGGCATAACGAGCCCGCCAGCCCTTTATTTTGAACGTGTTACTGTGATGTGCAGATTATTTCAGTTGTCAGTTACTCGCGCCTCATCCCTGTTTCTGCCACTCCCCCCTTCCCCCCGTCTCCCTTGGAGCACGGGATGGCTATCGTCTTTCGACAAGAGAGCTGCAGCTCAGTAAATCTTTCCGCCAGAGTCGGAACTGTTGAAATGATGTTTGATGGGCCAGAGCAGAGCCTTTTTTAATCATTAGCTGCAGCCAGGGTAATATTCTGCCTTCTCCTCTCTGCGTGTTGAACTTGGCTACGAGAGAGAAGGGGGTTGGAATGAGGCGTCCCTTGTGCACAAACTCAAACCTGACGTTTTGTTTTAAAGGCTTAATCCGTCATTGGAGAGTTTGTTTTGAATAGTTGGAGAAATGAGAGAGCCTTGAAGGTGGAGGGCAGAGATCGAGAGGCAGGTGCTCACGTTGGTGGGAATCTGCCCTGAGTTTGATGGGGCTCCTGCAGCCGAGGTTGTGGCCCAGAGAGAAGGGGGTGGGGAGAGGAGGAGAGGGCAGGAATTGACAGTCTGGGTTTACCTCTCAGTTGGCAAAATCCTATCCTAGCACTGGCCACAATCCTAATCCCTGCGGGTTCCGCTGTGTGCATGACTGCGGAGGTTGTATGCAGGTTGTGGGCCCCGTGCCGGGGGTGCGTGCAATTTGCGAATGCATCCATGCATGTGTGTCAGTCTGCAGGGTTTGGGATCGGCCCCACTGTAGGGCTGGAGAGGACGGTAAAAGACCTATAGTCTGTCTCGTGCCATTAACCAGGACCGTATATCTATGCCACCTCTGGCAGATATTTATAGAAGAACACAGTCAGTGCCGTACACTCGGTCAGACCAATCCATCGAGCCCAACATCCCATCTCCAACACTGGCTGTTCTTGGTTGCTTTGGAGAAGTGCCCAACAGGTCACACTGGGGCAACCCATTCCCTGTTGCCTGACCAGACCCTGGCCCACACCCTGTCCTTTCCCTCTCAAATGAAGTGGGGGAAGGGGAAGGGAATTCAGGGGGAATCAGCAGCCCCTTCCGTGGTTGTGAAGCCCACAGCCAATCGCAGAGCAACCCTGCACGCGTCTAGTCACAGGAGAGCTGGGTCCAAGTGTGTGCAGCCTCAGCAAGGTGGCATCCCCTTCGCAGTAATTACAGCTGGGTCTTGGCTAGTACTAAAATGGGTACCATTACAGGTATTCAAATCAGCACCCAAATACCAGTTCAGCACTTGAAAGCCAAATTTTGGTTACCGTTTTTCTGAGTAAACGAAATTATCTGAAAAATGGAAATACCCCTAACGTTCCCTGAAATCCAAGACAAAAAGTTGAAAAATTGGGATGAAACCACTAGTATTTTGGTTTAGTGGCTTGTCCATATTTCAACATTTCAGTATTTTGGGGATCGAAAACTGGCCTGGCTACCAAAAAGTAGCCCAGTTTTTAGGTCTATTTGAGTACTGGAAATTCAACAGGCATATCTGTTTGTGGGTTTCAGCACTTGTCCTGGCTGGTCTCCCCGGCAGAGCATCGGACTTGTGGCCAGGCCGAAGCCCGGCACGTGAAGCCGGCGGTCAGAGCTCCAAGCCATGGAGGGGCTGGTTGAAGGAAAGAGTAAGCTTTACCAAAGCCATCCAAGTGAAAGCTTCTTGCTGGCACGTTTGCTGAAGAGACTCGCTCTTTCGGTCGGTTCCAGGTTTTGTCTGATGTCCAGGTCACAGTGGTTGAATAAAAACCCCAAACCATGTCAAGCTTTAATCCCCAGCCCAGGCCGAGAATTGGGTTTGGAGAACAAGACAGGCCACTGCCTAAAATAGAATGTGCCAGTGCGGCAACATGCAAGTCCAAAATTGGGCAAGGTCAGGACTGGAGACTGAAGGGGATGGAGAGGTCAAATAAGAGCCTTGGGTTCAGATTCAGAAGCACTGACGTCTTGCCAGATTTCAGTCCTAACAAGTAGAAGTGAGGGAGGATCACCGCTTTCCTGGCCTCATGAGATCCTGGCTGCCCCTCATCCAGAACTTGGCAACTGACCTCCTCAGTGTTTGTACCTCACCAAGACAAACCTCTAGGAGAGAGCTGGGTTCTAGGGATAGGAATCCCCCTCTGCTCACCGCTGCTGCAAACCAGGGAGGAGGCTGAATTCGGAGTTCTGTCTTTGGGTCCATCTCTTTGGAAGCTGCTTACTAAGTCAAAGTGAGCGACACAGCTACAGCGTCGTCATAGCTGCTTGACGTTTCCATGCTACGAATCGTTCTCACCAGCTAAGACAATGTACCCAATGAATATTTATCTGTCTGCTGGGGACCTGCAACGTGGTAGAGCAATCGCTCAGTTTGTGATGTAGGTGAGGGCATCCTTTCTAACTACATCCCCACCAGCTCCTCTACAAGCAGCACTGACTTTAGTGCAGAATTAGGTCACAGGGTATTATTGACGCTGGTGAGTCTGTGCTTGTGACGGACATCCTGGCGATACCGGTTCTCATCAGCATCTCTCGGGACGATATGGAAGAGAGTTTTCTTCTCCCCCCTGCCTCCCCCAAAAAAAGAATACATATTTTTTTTTGCAGCAGTGACAATGCCACTAAAGTTTTCAAGTTGAAATTTCCCTATCCATGTAATTCAAGAAGATTCCCTCTGCAGTGGGGCAGTCACCATAACGTAGGTATTTATGTAACACCAGTCATGGATCCGGCACTGAACATTCATTAATTCAAGACAGGTGCTTGCTCCAAGGAGCTTCCATCCAGTCTTAGGCAGATACTGGAATCTAGGAGGATCTGTTCTTTAATCCACTGGATGAGTAACGTGCCCACCAGAAGCTGCACAGGGTTTGTTGGATTTTCCAGGTTCCCTTCAGCAAATTTTGTTTTTTGAACATTTTTCCAGTTTGAAGTTTCATGCTGGAAAACCAGAAAATGTTAAGACAGACAGACATGATCCTGTGGGAAATGTTGAGTCTTTCAAAACCAGACTTTGGGACAAAAAATATTGTGTCAAAAATTATTTACCTGGCTCTCTTGTTGGTATTTGCAAATGGTTATAAGACCGACAGCCTGCTCCTCCGAGTTCTCTAGCAGTGCCAACCCCATTCCCTTCAATGGGGTTTGTGCTGGGGAGTACTTGGGGAATGTCATTGGCATGGCTAAAAATTGGAGCTGACGTGAACATTGCCTTTTATGTGTAGTTTGGGCGTTCCTTTACAGTAGCAAATACTCACATTCACACCTTTGAGAACTTGGACCACAATCCACAACGGCTTACTTGGGAGTAGCTCCCTGGAAATGCTGCAAGCTTCAATGAGACTACTCAGGAGTAAGTGGACTGTGGTTCATGGCTTTTGAGTTCATCTCAAGCTTGACTTTGGTTCTTGTTCAACTTTCCCGGCAGTCAACACTTCAGCTTGGTTCATTATTTTTTTTCAGTTGAACAGCTGAAGCAGGTACCTGATTTGGTAGTCGCAGGTAATACCTGCGTTTTCCGCTATCTGAATCATTGCCTGAATACAGTTCAGGTACTAACATCCCTGTCCCCACCCACCCCAATTTTGGTAATTGGTTTTCTGAGTACGTGAAATTACTTGAAAAACCAAAACAATACCTGAAAAACTTCATGAATTCATGAAAAAATAATTGGTATTTTGGTACACCACTTATGTTGGTATTCCAACATTTCGGTATTTCACGTACCCGATCAAAAACTTATTTGGGTACTGAAATTTTCGGTTTGATTTGATTACTTGAAATTCTACGGGTATTCCTGTTTTTGCAGGTACTTGCTTCAGATCCTAGGTTAGACCAAACCTGATCCATTGTGTCTCATTGTGCTTTATTCTGAGCCCGTCAACGACAATGGCAGCGCATGTGAACGCTTACACAACATGCAATGCCCAGTTCATGCAGGCTGGAATTCCAGGGAAACTTCTGCAGCGCAGAAATTCAAATTTCCAATGGGAGAAATTAACGCAGTCTAAGTTCTGATAAAAATGTTGTGCCAGCTGAACGGATACTTCCATCAGATCGGCTTAATTTATTATTTATGTAGCACCAGCAACGTACCTGGCACGGTGCAATCAGTCTCTGCCACAAGAGTTTTACAGTCCAATAAAGTTATTGGCGAGGGAAATGCCACCAATCCCAGTGGAATCTTTGTCTAACCTTAGAGCCTGTCCAGATTGTCTCCCTTTGTTCCCCGGCCCACTTGCCGCACGCCTGCCCTGGACGCTGAATTGGTGACAGCTAAGCAAGGGAAAGCGGTTCTGTTGCTGCACCTCAATGAGGCCGTTGCACCCGTGTAACATTGCAGCAGCCCAGACCACTGCTACACTGATGACGCTGACACGCTTGCTCTTTGCGTTGCATTGCTGTGGAACACCGCACGTTGTTGTGTGCGTGCCGAGTGGAAACGGGTACCCCCAAACCAGGTATATAACTGACGGATTTGTGGTACTCAACCTAACCCACTCCTGTTGGGCACTAAATGGCATCAAATTCATGCCTGGTGAGTTATCTGGGGTCCCAAAGTTCTGGTTCCAATTTTTCAAGTTACTGCCCTGATTTATAGTATTTTACCATACTGATTTACCGATTGGTAAACAGTACATTGGTACATCCAGCAATGGTAAGAATTATTTTCCAGGTAATTGGGTATCCAGTCGGCACTCAGGTACCGACACGGCACTTGAAATGGCAGGTATTAGCCGGTGTTTCAGCTCTGTGTGTCGCAGCGCCTAGCCCAATGCCACCCCCAGTGAGTCCACACGGGAGCTCCCAGGCCCTGCTGGGGTTAACGGAGTCACCAGAATCGCTGTTGGAATATCACGGCATCATGACGCGCCGCTCCTTGGCGACGTTGCCCCCGCAGCAGGGTAGGGTTTGGGGCAGCCCTGCTAAAATGGGGAGGCTGTGCCAGAAAGGAGGGCTCTGCTGTGCCGGGAATAGCTCAGAGATCAGCCTGGTGAAGGCAGGCAGCAGTGCCAAAGCGACAGGCCCTGCCAGCGCTGCCGCGGTCGGGGCTCCATCGCATTAGTGGCACTGGAACACAGGATGATGTTCGGCGAGAGTAAAACCATCCTGTCACAGCAGTAGGGCCTATTAGAAACGAAGCGTTCCCGTGGGGGGATTTTATTTGCACACTCCAGTAGAGTGGACACCAAAGGCTTCGCTAATGCTTCATGGGCTGCTAATTTCCTCTCTGACCTCTTTTGTTGGGGAGTGACCCCAGCCCGAATCTCTCGGCGATGAATGCCAAAGCCTGACACAGGCCCGGGTTAGGGGTGACAATGAGGCCTCTGTGGGCTTTAATCAGGCTCCAGTTTGCAGTTTAAGAACAGGGGGAATTTGTGTGGCTCTCAAAAGATCTGGGTGGCACAATAAGGGGAGGCCCCTGGGTCTCCCATGCAGGCAGAGGCAGCCCGAGGAAGACAGCTTAAAGGATCCGTCAGGCGGGGAGGCAGGGGGTGGAGGAAGAGGAGGGCTGCCTTTGTGAAAGGCTTTCTTTAGAAAGGAAGGGGTTTTTTTCTCTCCCCTGAATGCCCCCATTAGACGACCCAATCGGGTCCTGGCAGATGGATATCACAGGCACGCTGCTTATTCATGGCAGGCTGCAGCTTTTACCGCATTTCCCCTCCCCCACCTTTTATTCATTTTAAGGCTAATTTGTTTTGTTAATGTTTTCTCTACCCCCTCCCCATTTTCTTTCCTGCAGACTGTGACTCATACTGCAAGGCCTCCAAAGGAAAGCTGAAAATCAACATGAAGAAGTACTGCAAGAAAGACTATGGTGAGCCTCACGCTGCGGCGTCTCCGGGAAGGGGCGGGCGGCGTTCAGCGGCGACTAGCGCTAGGGCTGAAAGCCGCTGGCTCTCTGGCTTACCATTTACGTTACTGTTTACCAAATGGCCATTTAATTAATGCTTGGGGGGGTGGGGTTGTTTTTACTTCTTCCTACCTCTGTCCGGACTGGTTTGGTATGCCGCAGTTCAGTCAATGGGAATCGGTAATATCGGGCATTCCGGTTTGGTGGTTAACCTCCGCTGTTCCCAGATGGTTCTCAGGTAACCGCCAAGCTGGGAGGATTAACGCCGGCTCATTTTCCCTTGCTGCTCTCCGAGCACTAGCGCACTCTCAGCTCCTAGCAGGGGGGTTGCCCAGAGCAGACACAGACCGCGATACATAAAACGGGTTCAGACTTCTGGGGCCCCGGCTGCGGCGTGCAGAGTGGGGCCCGCATGTCCGATCTCCAGCCAGGCCCGCCCTGCACGTGCCTGCGGGAACTTTGGGCGTCTCACAGCCTGGAGCGTAGTTGCATTTCTCAAGGCGGAAGTCCCTGTAAGCAGAGCTCATGGGGGCCAGCAGGGATAGGAGTGGATTACCTAGAATGCCATCATGGCTTCTCAAGAGCGCATGCAGCAAATGGACCTGTTGCCTTGTCCAGTCCGAGGGCCGCATCTCCCATTTGCTTCTAGGGGTTCCTGTCCAGCAGCCACAAGTCACCCCTTTCCTCCCTGGGTTTTCTGCCTAGCCTCGGGCTGCACCCACCGCTCAGGGCTCTGAGTCCCCACCCCACAGGCTTGTAGCCTCTGCTGACTCCCCCGCTCCGTCGTCCCCACCCTGATCCACCGGACACACTCCTCTGTGGGCCCCAGCCCGACAGGTCTAGGCACTTTTCAGAGTCGAGAGAAGCAGCAGCTGTAGCCCCTGTAGCTACGGGCTGGGAGCGCACAGAAGACATGGTCCCTTGTGCGCTTTGGGGCCTGCTGACTTCTCCTTCCCTGTTGTCCATGCCCCAAACTCTTCAACTTTTCCCCTTTAGAAAATGTATCAACCCCAAGCCCTCCCCTTGGTGAACCTGAAGGACAAGGCCTGACTAAGGGAGCGGTGAGGAGGAGGTTCCCTTGGCAGCACTTTATTTCCATAGCCATTGTGGATGTGCTATCCACTCGAATTCTGCTAGCCGCCGCCACCAGCCGACTGCTGTCCAGCCGCTACCCACGAGCCGCCGCCAGCCCCGTTTTGCCAAGGGGCAAAACCAAACCCAGCCCCCTCCCCCAGCTGCTGAGGTCCTAGATCTTGCTGCATGAGGCCAGGACCCTGCCACTCTCCCATGTGGGTATGGACTGGCATGTGGATTCACTGCAGTGCCTGGAGCAGACCCAGATGAGCTCAGCTGAATGCTGGAGGCCTCTGGAAAAAAAACAACCAACCCACTAAGAAAGCATCCCCTCTCTCTCTCTGGATCAGAGTTTCCAGCGGCGGCAGCAGCTCCTGAAAGTGTTTTCAAATGCAGAACTAATTTCCATTGACCACCCCTTCTTCCCATCTTCCTCTTGCTAGAGGATTTCTGGCAGAAGGAGAAAGTGCTGCGCCCGGGGGATGCGTCGATACTGCAGTGTGCTCGGACAGCTCCCGGCAAACTCCCACAAGCATGAGTGTGGAGAGGAGGAGCAGGGAGGGCAGGAGAGGACCCTCTCCTCTCATTCCAGTGGCCTGCAGCCCCCCACCTGCTTTGGCAAAACCAAATTCCGTCCTGCGCTTGCAGAGTTAAACTGAATAATTCATCATCTCATTTTCCTTGCAACGATGGAGGGAGGGAGGTGAAGGGCAGAAAGGGGAAATCTTGGAGGAAGGGGTGAAATGGTGATATTCCCAGCCCGTCCTGCATTGCCAGCACTGAATGCAGAAGCGGTCTGTTGATCCTTGCTTCTTTACCCAATGGGTTCTGAAGTTTAAAATGGGAGAGCCTCTGCTTTCTGTCTGCCGTAATGAATATTCAGGAGTGAGATCCATTCTCGGAAAGGAACCCGGCCTGAAATTCTGCTCCCCCTGGCATCTGGTCCACATCCACTGGGGTCTGAAGCCACAAAGCAAAACCAACAAGTGTCCTTCCTTGCGTCACCTCCTGAGGAGAGATGGGAAGAATTTGAAAGGCCGGAGGCACTCACCCCACCCGCAATTGATGCCCTTCGTCACCTGGAGCTAATAATATTTTTAAATTATTATATTTTTTTTGGGGGGGGGGGGGCTTCTAAATGAATGGAGTTTGTAACTACATCAAGTGATGGAAATCCAAGGGCCCCAATCCCAGGCAAGGCCTTGTGCCAAGACAAGAGGAACAGAGGGGGAAGGGGTGCTAGTTTTATCCACTGGACGCTCTTGGCAAACACACTGTTAGGTGAGGGCAACCAAGCTTTTGAAAACATCCCAGGACAAAAGAAAGGCCTGCACCGGCCCCGGGAGAATAATAAAGACTTTGTGACTGACACCCCAGCGGGATGCCAATTAGGAGGCTGTTTCTCTCAACCTCTTGGGATGATAGCAGCCCTGAATCTCCGAGAGAGAGCCCTAATTATTAGGTTGAGCGCGGTTCCTTCTCCCGTGCACTGAGTCAGGGCCGAATCACCCAGCAGCTAGTTGCCCTTAAGAGAGCTTTTCAGCTCCCTTTGGCTCAAAGGGGGATACTTTTAATGATTTCATTTATTTATTTTAGCCGTCAGTGTCTCTTTATGGTTAATAGGCCATCTCGGGCAAATGAGGCTCAGTATAAATATTTAGAATGAGGAAACACAAATGCTGTTTAATCCCGGCAGCCTTTGGGTCCGAACAAACCGTACTGATTTAGAGGGTTGCTGCTAGGGGACTTGGGCAGTGGCTTTACCGAACCCTGTTGCACAGGGAAGGGGAGGGAGATGTGCCCAGTGCTGCCGCCAGGAAAACAGCCCTCTTCCCTGGGTGAGGAGGGGCTGCGGCTCCATGGCCTTTGGAAGGAAAACAGCTGCTTCCTACAGCTCCCTTTTACAGCTAAGGCCCTGCTCCGGCATGTAATATTTGTACAGCCCTGTGGGTGTGAATTGCTGCTGCGTGAGGGAGGGGAGAGGTGTGATGGGGGGGGGCAGTGTGCACCTGCTTTGCATGGGACGGGGTGGGTGGGTGGGTGCTCTTTGGAGTCCTCCGAAGCAGGGCCGGCCTTAGACTTTGTGGAGTCCAGGGCAAAGATAAAACACAGGGCCCCTGGTGGCCCCACCTCCTTGGGAGCCCTACGATCATGCTTGGGGCCCTGCTGTGAGGGAGCAGGGCACCCATCCCCAGACCTGGTGAAAACAGGAGCCACTACAAGGTCCCAGGACCGTCACCCGGGCCCTAGCCCTGTGGTCAGGTCAGCCTTGGTTCCTGGCAAAGCCACGCAGGTAAGGGAGCCTTGCAGCTGGGCTTGCCTTCTGCTTGAGGGCCAGCAAGATGGGCCAGGCTTGGCTCTACCGTGGGTCAGGACTTTGCCCTTCTGTTGCCAGGACGGCACTGGGGTGGTGTGAAATCAGCAGTTGGACCACCGGAACCGTGTGGGGCACAGGCAACGTGCAAGAGCTTGGTGTTTCTGAGAACTGCATGGGAGGCAGTGGGGAAGCGTCTCGCTCTAGCATAAAGTAGGGTTACATCCCAACAGGGGTAAAGGGGAGTAATGGGCAAAGTCTGCAAAGCCAAGAGCCGCCGCTAGAACTCTCCCTCTGTCCAAGAGCTCCGACGAACCTGCACAAAGCGCTCTTGCTTGGTGAGCGGCTGGCGGAGTCGCTCCTGGCTGGGGAGATTCTGAAAAGCAGTGGCAATGAAATGAAGCATTGGGACCAGAGACCAGCCCTGCTGAAGAGCTGCCTGTGGCTCCCAAACCACAGTTTGCCCACTCCTGGCAAGGCAAGCCCTGGGGGGCGGAGAATCTCCAGTCAGTCACTTCTATTAGAGGAGGGTTCTGTCTCTTTCTTTTTTCTCTCTCTCAAAAACAAGGCTTGCAATACGGCGGTGGTCAGTTCTCTCTGACACTAATGTGCACACCCGCATTCTCTCTCTGGCACAGACACACCCACCTGCCCCTTCTCAGTGGGGCGGAGGTTTGCACCCAGGCCAGGAGCTCATTCCCCGCTTCCTCCTCTCTTGACACGCGGGTGTTTCTTTCCCTAGAGAGTTCAGCCTGGCAGCTCCTGTGCCAGCCCTTTCCCTCGAGCTGGCTTGTGCCTTGGCCCAGGGGTGCCAGGACTCCGCACTGCAGCTGGGCGGGCGGGTAGGCAGGAGTTTCTATGCTGGAGCTGTTTAATAATACTGTGATATGCGCCATGGAGCTGGGACTGCTGCTTAGAAACACACAACCGACTGAATGCTTTCCAACCACCTTGACGCTCCCTCTCCCATGCGCCAGTGCGGAGATCAGCGGTCTGCAGAATCGACGGCCCAGCAGACACGAGGGCAGTGGTTTGGTTGAGTCGTCTGGCTGATTGCGAGGGGACTGTACATCGCACTAGATTGGACGTGATAGCGGAAGCAAAGGCAGGGAAAGGAGGCTGTTGCAGTGCATGTACCTTATGAAGCGGACATGAATTTGGCCTTCGAGAGGATGCTCTGGACGCACCGGGCTACTGGATGCACCGTTAAGCAGAGCATGATTGATTATTATCCTATTTAGTCTCACTAATAGGGCATGGCTGCAAAGACACAGCTTAGGTGGTCGCGGCGCTGCAGACACATCACAAAGCAGGGAGCTACTGGATTTGGTGCAACACAGACGCATCACGGAGCTGCTCTACCGCCACTGCCCAGCTCCAGCATGACAAGTCTTTACCAAGAGGGTTTGGATAGAAGTATTCCATGGATTAAACAAGCTTCCCAAGGGATGGAGTGTGAGCACAATAGCTAGAGCAATTTTAGGGGGCAAGCTTTGACAGGCACAGTCCCTCCTTCTCTGCCTGTTCTGCTCTCCAAGGAGGACTGGGTACAGTAGCACCTTCTGTAGTGCGCACAGCAAAGTTGGCATCTCTCCCACTGCCCTGTTGGTGTGCTGAGGCCCAGTCCATGAGCAGCCAGGCAAGGGCGAGTGTGTTCTGGGAGGGTGGGGATTGAGCTTTCTGGTGCTACCAGCTGGCGGCAGAGTCCGCTTTGCTCTTCAAAGGCAGCAGTATCTCTGGGTCACAGCAGAGGTCATTGCAAGGTTGGGAGGAGGAAGAAGCAGCTGCCTTGCATCACACCTGATCTGCAAGTCAACAGTGGGTTTCAGTTTCCAGAGAAGTTACTCTCTTAATTCTCCTGGCCATGTACACTCCCACAGTTTGCCCCTCCAGCTCCATCGCTGACACTCACATGTGCGCACACATCTCCAGAATGCCCCATTTCTCTGTCACACAGACGTGCCCATGAACCCAAGCAGTTTTAGGACATCGCCTTTGCTCCAGCCACTTCCTCCGGATGAGCCTGTCCCTGCGTCACTGCATCTAAATAGCACTATCCGCTGCAGAGTCCGCCTGGCTTCCTAGACCCTGTCAGTTCCAAGGGGCAGCAAGCGTTTGCTCCAAGCCTAGAACGTTAGAAATCCCTCGCCCTCCAGCTAGGACCGATTTCTCTGGAAAGAGGCGGCAGCCAGCCCACCTTGGAGCGAGGACAGTGCACAAGCAGGGAGGCTGTGGCGGTCTCTCATCCCAGAGCGGAGGAGGAAGTGACCCTCCCAAGATCCCTGTGCACCCTAGGGAGACATGAACACCACGGCACTCCATGCTGCCAAGCCCCCAAAACACTCCCTCTTCAAATCAAGGTCTACACAACTAGCAGCAGAGGGCAGGGGGTAGCAGTCGACTCCTATTCTGAAAGGTGAGATCATCATCTCAGTCCGGGCTTTCTTGGAAAAATCCTTCCTTCACAGAGACTTCATTTATTCACCCCCTTTGTTGAAAGGCAGCTTGGCAACGCTGCACGGAAAAATCAAAATATGTTTTCAAAGGCCATTTTCTTTAATATTAAAAAAAAATAAAAAATTATTCCACATGAAAACCTAAAACTTCTGAGGCGAGAGCTGGGTGGGGAAGGGAGGAGGGCTCAGCGTGCACGTCTCTAACAGAGATCGCCTGAGCGTATTCATAGGAGGAAATCCTATTTCGAAGATCGGGGGGTGGGGGGAGGGAAAGGGTAGTAGGACGGCCGTAAAATCGCTGAGAAATCCCAGGTATAACTCTGTCCATAGGTTCTGCCCGGCCTGGGGACAAAGGGAAGTTGGAGGAAACACTCTCCTCCAGAGCAGCCATAAAACACAGTGGGGAAACGAATGAGGGCAAGCGACAGGACGGGTCACACCCTCCCTCAAAGAGCGGAGATGAAACCTCATAAATCTTCAATATTAAACTGGGATGAAATTGGTAAAGCAACACCCCTCCCTCCAACTGAGCTCCGGAGTGAGAGTCTGATGTTATTAGAAGTTACAAACTCTACTCTAGAGAGGAGAAAAAAATGGAACCATTGGAAAGGGGACGTAGGACATGGAGGAGCCTGCCGGCTTCTGGGGGAGAATGCAACAGATTTCCCATGTGAGCATCGGGCTCAGTTCAAGCCCCAAACAGGCAGGGGGGAAAGCCAATCCAATGTCAGGAAGGATGGGCTTGCAGTTAGTACTCTTGACTAGGAAACTCTGCCATTGAGGTTCAGTTCCTGGATGCTCCTCGGGCGGTCTCTGTGGCTTCAGTAAGGCTACTCCAGAGTAAGGAGCTTAAGGACTGCGGTCTTGCAGTGCCTGTGAGGAGGACACTTGCTTGACTCCCCGGCGTGCTGCAAGGATACATTTTAGGGCTGAAACAAGTAGTTAAACGGCTGCTTGTGAGAAGTTTCGCAGTCCTAGGAACCAGGATTGATTTCCTGACTATTTCCCGATACTGATGCCATTTCTCTATTCTGGCAATACCATGAGAGGACTTTCCACTTCCTGTTTACCGTGCACCATTCATTTACCACTTACTGCGTTGCCAAGGGGATCGTTTTATTTCGGAGTTGGTCTGCCTGTTTCCATATTTCTGAGCCAATCACTGTGCAACCCACCCCAAAAAACCCCCCTCCCGGCCAGTGCCCCTTAACCTCCACACCAGGGCCTCCCATCAAAATCGTTGCTCTGTGTTGTTCCCTTTGCTTTGACCAATCTGCAGCTGGATTGCAGATTAGTCAAGGAATCTGTAGCCAATGAATGCCTGGTGGGCCTCCACCGCGTTCCAACAAATTTCTGTACTTGGCAATGTCTTCAGTGAGACCAAGGTCTGCATGGACCATGGATTCCAGACTCCCGCCTTAGCAACTGTTGCTACAGTTGCGGCATCCTCCTGGGTCTTCTCGAGGAGGGCCGTGATCAGGGTCTCCACATACAGAGTCCTCCCGTTGTTGGCGGGCTTTCCCTTTTGCACCACTCCCTGGGCCTGGAGGGCACAAGTGTCCTTTGGAGCCGAGGGGCCCTGCAGGGTTTGGCACACAGTGGAGCAGCCTGTCCTGGGCTTGCCCGTGCTCTGTCTGCATTCCCTTACATGGTGCTAGAGGCTGGAGGACCTTGGTCAAGTTCTCCCCCCCCAAACTCTTCACTCCATTTTCTCTTGCTGCTCCGCTAAGACAAGATTTCATTGGGGGCAACAGGGCTCCCATGCATTTTAAAAACCATTCAAGGGAAGAATCCTTCTGGCCAATACAGCCCCCTCGTCTGTAAGCAGCCCAGAGACAGAGGTTAGCAATATGCAGCTGTGGGGTTTTGAACAAGGCAGGAGCAGCCTTGGGAGAGCCGGCCTGCCAGCGGGCTCTGCACTGGGAGGCTCTAGGTATTCTAGCAGCAAACTGGCTAGGGGCCATGCCGTGCTGGAAACCGGTGTCCTCGGCCCCTGCACCGTCGATATCTTGGTGAAAGATGGAACCCGTTCGATTCTATTCTTCCCTCGGGGGGCACTGTTGGAACGCAGCAGCCTCACACAGCCACTTATGGGGCAGTCACGGCTTTGCCTATAACAGTTCGTCTCAGTTACCAGTCTCGGCAATTTTACCCATCCTGTTTTCCTGGTGCCAGGGCTCAGACTAATCCAGTTGCCTCTGAGCATCGGGTGGGCTTTGTGGCTTACAGAATGCACGCTGCTGTGAATGGAGCAGGGATGCCGCTTTCCAGCAGGACGTTCCCCTCTTCCCTGCTGGGAGAGGTTACCAGCTCTGTTAATCAGCTGGCTCATCAAATCCTTCTGGCTGAATGCGGATTTGATCTCTTTGCCGGCTGTTGGGGCTGCAGTTCCACAATGATGGAAAGCTGACCAGGCTGCAGGCGGGCCTGCGTCTGCCTCCTCTGCCTGGACCCACTGCCCTGCACTAGCTTTGATTTGGCCCTTGGATTCAGTTCCTACCCCCAAGCACTGACCGACTGAGCTCAGAGGACGGGCTCAGAGAGGAGGGTATGCACACAGGGAGAGGGGACAGATCCAAGATCTGGAGCCTCCTTTTCCTCACTACGATCGCTTAAGCAAACCTTGCCTCCAACTTCTCTGTGGCCCTCAGAGTTTGTAAAAGCAAACCCCTGGAGGAAGGGGTCTCTCTCCTCCATCTAAGGGCGCTTTCTGGTGAGACAATGTGCACCGTTTGCCTCCGCAAGGAACTCCAAGAGGCAAATGAAGCGCAGCTTTGATCATATGAGAAAGCGAAGCTGCACAGCTTTGGCGGTAATCACGCACAGCGTGCAAAGCTGGGAAACTCGAGCCCTGCAGGCCATGTACGATTGCTGCCCAAGCTGCGCGGCTTTGCTTTCACACACGACCAAAGCTGCGTTTCATTCGCCTCAGAGTTTCTCGTGGAGGAAAATGGTGGCAGTGCGCATTATGTTTCATCAGAAAGTGCCCTAAGACAAAAAAAATCCAAGCCTGACTGGAAATTTCAAGGTGAAGTGAAAGCTCTTGCTGCCATTAGCTGGACAGTGCAACGGCACCCAAGTGTGATCTGTGCTTTGACGAAATTGCCGTCATGGCCTGAGGAGACACTAAAGTGAGACAGACACCCATAGGTGCCAGCCAACTGTTACCTCTTGGGTCGGCCAAACATCCTTTTCCATCCAGCCTTTAAAGGCTCAGACTTTAACAAGATTAATGAGCATTCAAAGGAGATTGTCATTCCATATGAAGTCCTGCCACTTGATACCATCAATGGAATGGGAGTGTGGCCTCTTAAGAGGACGGGGTCTCTTCTCCATAATGGCGGGATGAGATTGGGGTTCAAATCCAGATGGCGTAACGTTGGCAACGAGGCATTATTTTTCAAATTTCATGACCCTGATAATCAGGGATCCAGGCTTATGAAAAATGGTCTCTATGAGCCCAACTCCCCATGTCTGCGGAAATCATTGCAAAATGAGCTTGGCGCTCCATCTCAAAACCACTTTGATTTCCTCGACGGAGCCAAGATTACGAACTCTAGAAGGCAGCCTGAAGGGTTAGGATTTCTTGGCTGTTCCGAAGGGAGTCTGAGAAATGACCTAGGATTAAATCAGTTGATAACTTGGATGGAATAAATAGAAACCCCCGGTGACTGTGTTGGCGGTTTGAAGTGTGCTTGCCACATCAGTCCCACGTGGGAGGCCAAATTAAGGTGTTAGGATGATAGTATTTATTGGGGCAGCTTCTGTTGGGGAACGCATGGAAGCTTTTGGGCACAGATCCTAATTTTGATCAGCAAACTGGTTATTAAGCATGTTAGCAGCTGCAAGATGGCAGGGACTGGGAACTGGAGCCGGGTCGAGGAAGCCAAGAAGCCAATGGCCACAATTCACAAGCTACTTACACTAGAGCAATCCTGTTGAAGCCCAACTACTCTGGAGGAAGTGCTTGCTGGATTGAAGTCACTCTATTTAGTCCACTGTTTGGGGTATCTAGTAGGCTGCGAGCTTTTTGTTCCCAGTCCCTTAAGCGAGTTGTCCAAGCTCCCGTTTCAGGCCAAGCACTGAGGCACGAGGCATGGAGCGGCAAGACAGGGGGAAGCCGATCCAGGGCTACTTTCAATCGCTTTTCAATGTGAATTTTTAAAATGGGTTTTAAAGTTGTTAATAAACTAGATTTTAAGAGAGCCAGCAGTAGCTTTCTGGTGTCCCATAAGCCTGTTGTGGGCACTTAGTAGTCATAGCTTTGCATACCGCATTCTTGGGAACAGAAGCCGTGGGTGTAAGGGGCAGAGTGAACGGGGGCGGCTGGAATTCCTAGCAGGGAGCTTGTGGATGACAATCAGTGCCTCATAAAGGATGCAACTGTACCCCACAGTTGATCCACAAAGCACTACCTACTCTCCCCCTCGATTCAGGCCTCCATTCGCCAGGACATGACAAACCCAACAGGTTCAACAACTCCACCTTTAACCAGACTTCGATTTCTAAATTTCTCCTTGAAATTAGGAAATGGTGAAATTCAGTCTTAGGTTCCTCATGAGAAGCCCCAAGGTTGGAATAGCCCCCAATTCAACCCTCATGGTAGAAGGTCTCCTCTGATCATTTGCTTGGGCCTAAGCCAAAGCCCGATGCCCCCAGTCAACTGGTTTCCTCTCCCCAATCCCTTGGCTCCCAGAGCTTGATGCTCTGTATCAATTCCTACATCCCAAGTCAATCTCCCATTGGAGTGGCCCAGGGCCTGGCTCCTTGTGCCTTAAACCTCTATCTTGACGTGTCTTGTCTAATCATTTGCACCAGACATTTTCCTCCTCCAGGTACCCAAGGAGGGCTCATTCACACCTGCAGGAAAGTATCATTAGAAGGTCGGGAGAGGAGCTGCGAATGCAAATTGAACACGTCTTTGAGCACGTTGGAGTGCCCAGAGATGCATGATTGAAGCTTTTATGAGCATTTACAAGGGCTATTGACAGAACTGGATTTTGCAAATCCATCAATCACCTTTGTAAACATGTGTTCCGATGGGCATTCCGATGTGATCAAAGACGTGCCCGATTTGTATGCGCAGCTCCTCTCCCGACCTTCTAATGACACTTTCCCGCAGGCGTGAATGAGCCCTAAGCGCTTCCTTGATGGTTTCTACTAGAAACACCATCTGTGTAACTAATGGGTTCTTTAGCAATTAAGTGGATTGCCACAGGTGAATAACTAAGATGGACACATTTCTCCAAGCTCAGGAATTCAACCTTTCCTGCTACCTCATGAGCTTCCCCCAACATACCAGGAGTTTAAACAGTGACAGCGTTGGGGTGCATCCAGCTACTTATTGCTCTCTGGATTTGGGGAACACACTGCTCCACATCTAGCCTTGAATGTGGTGGCTTTGTGGCTACTGACCTAGTATGGGAGTGTTGTTCAGAGCTCCCAAGGATGAGGAGAGCTGGAGTCACTTTCCATCCCTCGCCACGTATGGGTGGCTTCCCAACGCCCTTCCAGTTGCATTGGGGGCATTCATGAGAATCCTAGATGAGGGTGAAAGACGTTTGGCTGCTCTCTCCTAGCAGTTGGAGATGGCCAGTCGTAATGGAGGGGCTGCTACTCTAACCTTCAGCTCCAAGGAAACCACATGCTCTAGATGCACGACGGGAACATAAAACTCTGTCAATGGACACAGCTGTGACCATGCCAGCCAAGTTTTCACCTAAGCCTTCAGCCTTCCACTTCATTAATAAAAAAGAGAGGAGACTTTGACATAAAAAAAACATACCATCTGTGTATTTTAGGCAGACAAAGTTTCCTGTAACCACCTCTCGGCTGTTCCTTTGCATCAATTTTCCCAATGCTGTCAGCACGGATCTGAGCAGGTCAAAGGTTTAATTTTTTTATTTTTTTTTCCCCTTTAAAAGAGGTTTCCATAAAAACTGAATTTGGCTCATCCGTACATTTTCTTACCTTCACACTTGTCTGGGAAATATGTGGTCACAGCTCCGATTTTAATGAAAGCATCTGGTGTCCGTGACATGCTTTTATATATATTTAGAAGGGGGGAGGGAGTATTTGTGAATGTAACAGCTAGCAGCCCCCCAACATTCATTCATGTCTCTAATGCAGATGTGTTGCTCTTGCAAGTGTTAATTCCACAGGCTTCATGTTACGTCGCCGTGCACACGGGTGAAAGATTCTTGCTTGGGTTGTTGGGGTATTTTAAGCTACATAAATCCCACTGAAGATCCGGCCCCTCCAGCCTTAACGTGGGATGCAGTTAGTCTTGCACCAAGGGACAGACAGAAAGTGCCTTGCAACCCATGAGGCTGGAAGTGAGACGAGGATGAACCCAGGTCCAGAGCGTTTTGTTGTTGTACTACAAAGGAAGGCTGGGAAACGGGAAAAGGCGACATCACTGCATCCTCTGTGCCGAGCCAGCTTGAACTGGCTTTAAAGAGGCTTCTCTTTACTTTGTCTCCCATCCAGTGCTGTAACTTCCAGTGGATTCCCCTCCATCTCCGGTTGTGTGGAGTCCTCGCGGCTCGCAATTAGCAAATAAACACAAGGTCCGTGTAATCCTTCCCAATGAAGCTCGTCTCCTGGAAGCATTGATTCCTACCAGAAAAACAAGATGTGGGCATGGACACCTCTTTGTGGCAGAGGGCATACTGGTCTCCATCCCCATCACTCCCATTTTCTGCTTCTGACTGCCAGGCCCGGACTTAGGGGCAGGCCCCCTAGACCCGGGCCTTGGGCAGCATTTTTTGGGGGGGGTGGGGGCAGCAATTGCCGGCACCACCCGCTCCATTTTTTCCCCTCCCTGCATGGCCGGAGGCTGCTGCCCACAGCCGAACCCTACTCCCTGGGTCCCCATCCCTCACCTGTCTCCTCGCTGCCTGCTAGTAGTGCAGCAGCAGCAGCAGCGGGACACCTATCAGGCTGGGAGATAAAGCTGTTTACAAACTCCCCCTGCTCATGTGAGTGATGAGAATGTTGTTGCCTTGTAAATAAGGTTCTTCGAGATGGCATCTAACGTTTTCACAACTGGGTTGTGCATGCTCACCCTATTCAAATAGACCACGTGATGATCTCGAGCTCCTCTAGTATAAAAAGCACTTTCCCCCTCAGAATGACAGTTCCTTCCAACCCTTTCTAGGTATATAAGAAAATTCCATGCAGGGCTGGAAGGGTGGGTGAGAGAACGTTTGGAGCCATCTCGAAGAACCTTATTTACAAGCCAGCAACCTTCTGTTTTTCTTTGAGTGACTCCTCACAGGCCTTTTTTACATGGCTCCGCCAGGTGGATGGGGAGTCTGTGAATGTGCCAGTGCGTGGGAGGGGTGTGCACATGGCTGCACACGCATCCCCACTCATCCGCACCCAACCACCGTTTCCCCTGGTTGCTCTGGGTATGTGGACGAGTGGGGGGTGAGTGGGGATGCATTAGGCGGGCACACGCATGCACCCCCATTCACTGCGGGTGCGTGCGCTGCGTCGTTCACATGGGGCTCCCCCACCCATGAACACGCAGCATGGGGGTGGCGCTTGGCTTGTGGACAGGGCTTGTGGCAGAGCTTGGTTTGGGGGCAGCAGCCGGAGAAGGGCCTAGGGGTGCAAAATTCCTAAGTCCGGCCCTGCTGACTGCCAGGATTGTCATGGGACAGGTATCCAAGAGGAAACATATAAACAAAGCCAAAAGGAGAGGGAGTTTCCCTTTGTTTCCATCAACATGTGCTTCTAGAATGCTCTATCACTTGAGCAAAAAACCATTTTCCTTACTGCATGTTGTTTGAAACCAAGGTGACGTTTTTATGAATGGAAATTCCGACAGGACCAGGCATCACGGGATGGAGGAATCTCGACCAGTCGGTCTCTGCAGCACTTGGTACAAGCAGCAAGAGGCTAACGGCCTTTACCTGCTCTTCATGCAGCGATTCCCTCCGCACCTGCATTCGCTCCTAGGTGCCAATGGCATGGATTGGATTCAGGGGGTGGGAGGCAGCACTAGTAGGGCTGCTCCACCTGGAAACAGCTAGAGGTCTGTATCAACAGCAGCTAGATCAGCGTTCAGGACAATGAATTGGCTGAGCAGTTTCCAAAAATCTCAAACTCAAGACCGTTTGGGGGAAAATGCTTTTGACAGGAATTTCCCAAAGGAAAAATTCCACTTTGTCAAAATCTAGAAGAGAATTTGCTGTAGGAAGAGCTACCTTGAACCTTGCCGCTTCTCCAAGCAGCAGTGGCGGCTCTTTAGGCCCATCTGTTCCCATAGACCTGTGCTCCCCAACAGACCACATTTCCCATGAAGCATCCCTGTGGTTGCCTAAGCCCCCAGAGACCGTGTTTTATGGGAGATGTAGTTCAGCGAGGAGAATAGCGTCAGGGTGACTGGGAGCCTGTAGTCTAGAAACTAGGGAGATGCTGGAGCAGAAACCCAAGCCGCCTCCCAAATTACAGGCATCCAGAGCTTTGTGGTCAGCCCACAGAAACTGAGGTGGATGGGGAGGGGGGCATTATCTACCAGCCCATTGGGTTGCCCAGGCTTAGCAGAGGAAGGAGCCAGGCCAGCCTCCCCAAGCAGCACCTGGGATTCTGCACAGCTCCAAATGCCATGTCCAGATGCATCTGGGCCCCACACCTAAATGGAACATCTGTCATTTCCCAAGGCACATCATACAAGCCGCTTTAGAAAAACACAGGAGACTCTGCGGTGCAGGACTGTTAATGCTGGCTCAAGTCCTGCACTAACAACAGGGATATGCCCCAGTCTAAACTGTCTTCCCGTCACATGATTTTTTTTGCAGCTGGCCTAATACAAATCCAGGTGCCTCCCCGCTCCTGGGATATCCCCTAAATCCTACTCAGAGGGGAGTGGGTCAGACCGCGACCTCAGCTGCTGGAGGCATCCTGTGCAAAGCCCAGCAAGCCACTGGGGAAATCACTCCCTGAATCTTTGCAGTTTGGCTGGCTGGGGCCTGGCTATCAGAGCCTGCCTACGAGACATGGCGAGGTGCACCTGGGTTTACAGGATGCGGCCTGGTCATCGGAGACTACGCAGCTACCTTGTCAGTTACACAAGATGCTCTCAGAATTCCTTGTTGCAGCCCAGCCCCTTTGGAGCTCGATGGCCACCGCTTGCACCAGGTACATCCCCCTCTCCGGCATGCCCAACGAGCAGCATGTTACTTCTATTGGCTGCTTTTGATACCGTTGACCATGAGATGTTGGTGACGCGCTTCTGGTACCACCTAGGATAGATGGCATCATTCATGAATGGCTCCACTCTTTCCTGGCTGGAAGAACTCAGCAAGTGGTGCTGGGGGACCATTCTGTGTCTCCCCGGGACCTCACGTGTGGAGTTCCGCAAGATTCAGTGGCTGTATATACACATTGAACAGGAGGGAGGACAGAATTGAGAGAGGTTGCAAGAGGGTTTGGGGTTCAGTGGCATCAGTATGCTGATGACGCCCAGCTCTACCTCTCGTTTTCATCTGACTCAGACCCGGCCATCTTGGCGTTGACTTGGGTGTTTGGTGGCTATGTGGGACTGGAAGAGGGTGAGTCATCTGAAGTTGAATCCTGACAAGACAAATGATGCTGGTAGGTGGGACGGGGATAGGGGTGGGAGAGGTCCCCATCACTGATGGGGTCCACACATCCTTGGTCCCTCAGGTTCGGAGTCTGGGGGTGCTCCTCGATTCACAGCTCCACCTGGATGCTCAGGTGGTGGCTGTGGCAAGGAGTGCTTTTTGCCAATTACATCTTGTGTGATGGCTTCGGCTGTATCTCAGGCTCCGACCTTGCCACCATTATCCATGCCTTCATCACCTCGAGATTGGACTACTGCAACGCGCTCTACATAGGGCTATCCTTGTTAACAGTCCGGAGACTGCAGCTAGTGCAGAACGCGGCGGTCTGTATCCTTATGGGGACAGGTCGCCATGAGTATATTGCCTTCGTGTCTGTTGAACAGGGATGATGGAGAAGGCGTTCTCGGTGGCTGCTCCAAGGCTGTGGAACTCCTTCCTGATAGAGGTTTGTCTGTCTCCAAACCTTTCCTCCTTCCGAAGATGGCGTAAGACCTGGATGTTTCACTGGGCATTTGGCGAGGGAGTGTGTGTGTGGTTTATTTTTTTATGGGATACCTATTTATTGTTCTATGAGTGTTGGTTTTTCATATTTTATTGTGTTTTATATATTCTATGAAAAGTGTAAGCTGCCTCGAGCCGCCATTAGGCGGGAGGGGATTGGATATAAACTTTGTATAAATAAATTTTAGTAAAAAGACCATTTAAAATTTATCTAAATTGATTACTGCAAGTCTGAGCCTGATCTCTAACCCCACCCCAAGTCTGTGAACTGAAGCGATCATGCAACAAGTTGTAAGCAAACAAAAGGAGGCTACTTCCTTGCAATGCAGGATTTGCCCTGTGGAATTTGCTACTGCGGGATGGTGTGAAGGCTAATACTTAATAGGATTGCGTTCCAGAAGGGCTAGACACATTCAACAGAGAATGGATCCATCGGAAGCTGCTGGCCGTAAAGTCTCATGATCAGGGTGTCCCCAAACCCTAGAGCAGTCCGTCCTCTATCGAATTGCCAGTGGCTTCTTGTCCCCTTTGAGATACAGGGCTGAATGCACCACCGGTCTGGCAGCTTTTCTGAGTGGCATTCAGCGGATGGGGAGAACACAGCAGGCTCCAGGTACAGGCCTCTGCTGAGCGCCTGCAGCCGCAGGATTCATTCCACATGCGCGGCCAAGGAAAATGAGTGGCCTGGCAAAGGCCCGGGTGGGCTTTTATTTTCCTTTCTTCTCTCTCTGTTGCTTTAAGTGAAAGGGGTGCCTTTTGTTGCCATGGTCACCTCCATAACTTCAGTCAAACATGAACCCGATTTCCTTTATGCTTTATTTATTGTTTTAAAATTCATAATGAGCCTCAAATCCCCGGGCGAGGGAAACATGGAAACGGTTACCATCATAGCCGGGTTTGGAGCACAAGGAGGCTAGTGCAAAGGTCAGGATGCCCAAGAACATCTGCAGGAAAGAGAAAGGAAAGTTGGACAGGTCTCTCCCCCTGCAGGAGCCAGGAGTAACTAGTACGCGAGCTCGGCGTGCCTGGGGCAGCCAGATGTGCTAGGGAGGGTATGGAGGAGACAGGACAGGACGGGAGGGAATAGCCAAGAGGCTCGGCGAAGCCAGAGGTGTTGAACCTAGCGCACACACAGAGACACACTGGCATGACTGGCCAACAGGCTAAGACTGGACAGGGCTTCAGTAACTGCTTACACACCTCTCTGCTGAGGGGTCGGACTGCTGGTAACTCTTGTGATGAGGGCATGTGCACAATAACCATGGTCCCTTTCAGACCAGGCTCGATTAGCCCTGTTGACCAATGTGGAAGAGTCCTAGCTCAGGGCAGGGTGTGATTTGGGGGGGGGGGGGGGGGGGGGCAGGCGGGAAAGGAAAAAACTCCTTTTGACTTCCTTGTTTTGACTTCTTGTTCTCAGCTGTCCAGATCCACATCTTGAAAGCGGACAAAGCCGGGGACTGGTGGAAATTCACGGTCAACATCATCTCCGTGTATAAGCAAGGAACTAACCGGATACGGCGCGGCGACCAGATCCTGTGGATCCGCTCCAAGGACATCGCCTGCAAATGCCCCAAAATCAAACCCATGAAGAGATACTTGCTTCTGGGGAACGACGAGGACTCGCCCGACCAGAATGGCATCGTGGCTGACAAAAGCAGCCTGGTGATACAGTGGAGGGACACGTGGGCTCGGAGGCTGAGGAAGTTCCAGCAGCGGGAGAAAAAGGGGAAGTGTAAGAAAGCTTAGAGGGAGAGGGGGCGACCGAGACGGAGAGAGAGACCGGGCGAGAGACTGCGCGCTGCTTTGTGTAGAACCCGGAGCAGACGGGGGCAGGAGTTAGGGGCTCTGGCAGAAAGAGTGTGTGTGTGTGTGTGTCCTGGGGCTGGGTGGGGGAGGGCAAGGGGAATCACTTCTGTGAACATGCCGAGTTTGCACCTCGTGACAGGAAAAGAAAAAAGAAATTACATAAAAAATAGAGCTAAATTTGTCAGGAGAGGAGATTCTAGCAGGGAGGGGTGGGACCCCTCTCATCACGACAGCAACCACCAGGCCAGTTCCCAGCTCCCATCACCCCTTTGCTGGTTTCTCTTCCAACTGCCTGGATATGCTAGCGCCTGCTAGGCCCCAAGTCCAGACATGGAGCCACCCAAACCCTCCGGCAATTCATCCCGGAATGCCAAATTCCCTCCAAAACATGCCGTTCTAGCACAGCTGGGACCAAACCAGTCGGTTTTGAACTCTGTTATTCACTGGGCAGTGCCTGAGCGGCCAGGTCACGCGCGCCCCCTGAATGCGGAGCAGCCGCTGTGAGCGACGCTGTGCAGCCAGTGTCTTGCACATCCAGGTGCTGAAAATGCAGCAAGACACCCACCTTAGCCTGGTGCAAATCCAAAACGGATTCCCCTAGGAAACCGGGGGGCTGTGTCACCTACTTACCGGAAGAGCTGCTGTTTGACCATGGCATCCCCATTTCCGCTGCCAGTGCGCGCTCTAGGGAGCAATGGGGCACCGGTTCTCTAGGGCTCAGTGAAGCTTTCTGAAAACAAGGAGTGCCTGGCATCCAGTGGCTAGCTCCAGCTGCAGCAGAGGGGCTGTGAGGAAAACGTTCTCCTAAGGCAGGGAGCTGCTCACCCCTATCACTGGGCATCAGCTTTACGGAGCGCTAGTGCTCTGGAAACCCCTCTAGTTGCCAACCGTCCTGCAAGGTCGCCACACACACTTCCTTTGTGGTTTTACCCGGCTGCGAGGTCACCAGTAGGTTTGCAAGTCACCTGGGGATGAAATACGTTCCATGGGTGGGGCCCAAAACCTTCCTGACTGGAGCTTCACGTCCGAACCCAACAGCACATTCCCAACCCACCCTGCCTTCATTCCCAGCAGCAGTCTCTTCAACGTCACTCCATTTCCGAGGGGTTCAGCAGTCTCTCAGTGGTCCCAGCTGCACTTCTCCCAAGCTGGCAGGCAGGGCTTTTGGAAGCTTCCAAGTTTAAGTTCACGAGGGGTGACGGCTGTTTCTGTGCTTACACAAATAACTCTGAGTGACTGCCTGTAAAATAACAAAAAACAGGAGGGCAGCTTGGGTGTGTGGCGCAGGCCCGAAAGCTAGGATGCTGGTGCTACAAAGATCAAAACCTCCCTGAGACTTTTCCTGTTTGGAAACTTGGAAGCCTCAATTTTATGACATTTTCCAGTGGTTTTGCCTTGTTTTATTGCAATTGACAATATTTATATAATGACCTAAACTGCCATAAAGCATAGCGAAGAGGTGTAAAGAGGTGTCAAGTGGCGCGATGCCCGAGTGGGTGCAGCACTGGGGTAGGAAATGGGGCACTCGGAACGGCTCCCCTCCTGGCTGGAAATTACCATGCCCTTCCACCGTCCTTTCCCCCCAAGCTTGGTCTATAGAGGAGGAACACGCACAGCATCTCCCACAAGCCAGTAATTCACTCCCCACTCCCCATTTTAATTCCAGAGTGTGCCTAGAGCTCCGAGCAGGAGGGGTAGAACATTGGGAAGGGTCCATACTTAGTCCCTTTTCATTGTGGTTTCTTCTTCCCCAAGCCCTTCCATTTTCATTGGTGATACATTTAAAGTGTCCTGCATCCCCCCCAACCAAAGTCCTGTCCTGTCCAAGGAGCTCCCACAACACGATCCTGTATGGATTCCTTTTTGAAAAGCAAAGCATCACCCCCTGGCCCAATGGCATCCCAACCTGCCTCTGTTAGACCAACACTCAGCCTGCAGGAATAGAGATGTTCAATCATCTCAACAGCACAGCACCAATCGGGCACAGTAAAGGGGGAGCGGCATTGCTGACGGGCCCCATCTCCAGCCTGAGAGATCAGGTTTCTCAGCAGGGCTAAGCAAACAGAGAACCAGCCATGCTTAATTCAACACCAGAGCATCCACATGGGTCTGGAATACAGATTCATCCTCAACAAAGAACACTCCAGTGGATATGACCCAAGAGAGCCAGGCAGCCAATTCCTGCTGGACATCACTTTGCTCCTCTACACATTCCCTTAAGAACAAATCTCCCTGTTCTGTTCTCTGGCAGGGAGCGGGGTCCCATGGCAGAGTCAATCCTACAACAGCAGCCCCCTTTGCGTTCCCACCCAGTGTACTGCTCACTCTGCAAGACCTGCTGCAGACCGCTGCAATGGACACTTCTGGTTTGGTTTTTGGAGTTAGCATTAATAACCACTATTCAGTTCCCCATTTATAAACACAAGCCATCGTGGCATCCAGTTGGGATGGGGAGAAACCATTTTCTTCTTCCAGGGTGGAGACCGGTATTCTGCAAAGCTGCGAGAAGGGGCACTGGGATCCCAGACAGTGGACAGAAGGTAAACTTACTGGGAAACCAAGAAGGTTCTGTTTGTAGAGCAAGTAGGAGACAAAGAAACACAAAACCTAGAGCTCAGAGATTTTATTATTAACCGGAAATGTAATATTGTAGTTTTTAAAGACACCTCCCCCCCACCCAACCACACAAGTCTAGTCAGATAGACCTTTTCTTTGTGAAATGTCATGCTTCCCGACAGGCTTGAGGGGTTTCTTCTTTGCTGTTTCCACTGCTAACAAAAATACCTTGTTAGTTACGGTCTAATGAGTACATGTAACGTGGACAATTTTAGCTTTTATCAGGTGAAGTGGAACATAAAGAATTCTGCATTTGGGGGCTTCTTGTGAAGGAGTTATTCCACATAGTCCGTTCTCTCTGTTTTAAGAAAATACCCAACTGGCGTAGCTGCGGTTGCACCTCCGAAAAGTATTACAGGCCCTGATTTGGAGACAGACAACTAGGCAATATCACATGATCTAGCCAGCCAGACCCACCCAAACCTTCCCCCATGCTGTCTCAGACCCAAAGTCAACGGCCCGCGGTTGGTGGAGTTGGACAGTGGTTTAGGTAACTCACTTCCAGACTCTACTTTCACAGCCTTGCACTAAGTACCTTGTGAAAATGCTCCACTGAAAATCAAAACATACATTAAAAAAAAAAAAATCAAATTAATACTACTAGATAAAGAGAGAGAGAGGAAAAAGAAAAAAGATGGGGGTGAGATTGGTTCTGAAGGAGTTTGGGGGAAAGGCAAGCATGCTTCCGAGTCCTACAACTGCAACTAAATGCTACACACAATGGCGGGATGTTACGGCACCTTGAGTAATGCATAATACTGAGGTACTCTTAGGCAATGTTAACCTAGCGTTTGTAACAGGGTAAAAGGGCTACAGGGACTACAAAACCGATTCTGGAAAGCAGCTGAAATGCCAAAACAAGCCTCATGCCCCAGCAACAGCAAACAAAGTCGTTTGGTGGTTTTTCTTGTTGTGTTTAGTTTGTTCCATCCTGTGTCCACAACCTTGCACACACACACCCGCCTTTTCCCCTGTTACACCGACCTGTTGGAAAAACCTGTGTTGTTTTTTTTATTATTTCTGTTAATATCTTGAATTGTAAATGTTGTTTAGTTGTGACCATTGCATACTTTTGGGGCAATGTTTCTTTACAATGCATACTAATATATTATGGTTATTATATAAGAATATATTTAATGACATGTGAAAAAGTTGTGGATTTTCTTATTTTTTTTTTCCAGGTTGTCTTTCTTGTTTTATTTTTGTTTGTTCTGATCTGTTAGATGGGCTGTAACTGAACCAGAAGGTGCTTGTAGTCATGCAGCACACACTTGGTAGAACTAAAGTCAGAAACCAGATGAATAAACTCTTTTAAACTCATTCTGCGTCCATCTTTTTTCCTCCATCGGTATGGACAAAGCGTCCCTTGGAGCACATTTGTTTCAGTGGAACGTGGGGCTGTTCTTACAAAATGCTGGGCACCCCCCAGCGCTCAGGAAAGGGGTCTGGATCAGGCCCTAACCTCAAATATTCTGTAATGTCAATGCAAATCACTTCTGCTACTGGCAATGGAGAGGAAGGAGTGGAGCTGTCAACAGGTTGGCGGTCCATGAAAACCTTGCTTGGCCTTGAATGAAGAATGCCAGCAATGGGTAGATGCCTGCCCACCAGAGTCTCCTCTTCTCACCCAGCCTTCTGCGATTAAACAAACGTGACTGTGCTTCTGTGTCCCTTTGGTCATAAGGATGTAAGTACCATATACTGGTCCAGAGCAAAGGTCCATCCAGTTCGGCATTCTGTCTCCGACAGCAGCCAGCCTCCCGATTGCCTCGGGGGGAATAAGCAGCAGGTTACAATGGAGTCCTCCATTTCCTGCCATCCTCCTCCAGCTTTCAACAGTGAAGGGTCTCATACCCCCTGACCAATCCAACTAGTCCCCTTACTGGACCCGGCTTTCAAAAACTCATCCAGTCCTTTTTTGAAACCTGGTATGCTCCTGGCCTGGACAGCATCCTCTGGCAAGGAGTGCCACAATTTTATTTTACATTGGGTGAAAAAGTACTTCCTTTGATTTCTTTTAAATCTGCTCCCTGTTAATTTCAAGGAGTGACCCCAAATAGCAGCTCCTTATTTACCTGTTCCACATCTTTCACGATCTAGTAAACCTCTTTCATGTCCCCTCTCAGTTGTCTCTTCTCTAATCTGAAGAGCCCCAACCTATTCAAGCCTTTCCTCGTATGGAAGCTGCTCTAGGCCGCTCGATATTTTTTGTTGCCCTTCCCTGAACCTTTTCCATTTCTGCTAGGCCTTTTTTGAGATGGGGCAACCAGAAATGGACACAATATTCCAGGTGTGGTTGCACTATACATTTATACAGTGGCATATTTTCTGTTTTGTCATCTAACCCGTGCCTTATGACTGCCCTCTCTCTGCTGGGGAACAAAAGGCACAAGGCTGCATAAGGACAGGAAAGACATTGGTCCCAGGGCCCAAGCTGGGAGGGGGAGGAGGAGGAAGGGGAGGCACAAATCTTGCCCTGTTGTGATGCGGCAGGTCAGAGAGTGAGCAGAAGCGCCTACGGCATGTGGCATGCATGGGACCCACCCGGCGGGTGGCACAGACTGGAGCAAGCACTGGTGGTGTCAGCGGCGGTGGCAGCATGAGGTAGACAGTGCAGCGGCAGCCTCCGAGGCTCAGGCAGAAGCGGCGGGAGGGAGAGGTGCTGCGGTGTCAGGACTGGAAGTGGTCAGAGTGGAGGGGAGAGCAGCAGCAGGTCCGTGCCAGCCCCAGGAGGCATTTGAGAGCAGCGGTGCCCTGCCCTGGGATTGGAAACGTGAGTGAGGGGTGGGGCCGCGCCTCCATAGCTGAACTGTGTTCCCTCGTGTCTGGGGGTGGTTGGGTGATACGCTGCAGTAGGCGTGTACGAGCTTGCTTTACCATGTAAGTGGAGGGTTTTCTGCACTAAAGATGTTGGGGGATGGGGAGAGGATGGCGATAGCGGGGAGGAGCAAGTCTTATTTCTTGCACCGGGTCCCATTCCAGTCTAGCTACACCTGTGAAAAGGCAGACAGATGAACCAGAGGAGGTGCTGTACTCCCCCAGGAGATCATAGGTGTGTGGCTAGCACACCCTGGAGCCAGAAGGCCACACTGGGGTGCAGAACAGCAACTAGATGGGCACAAACCTACTGAGGAGTCATCGTCCCTTCTCTGTAGCCTCCATAAAACGACGCCCAGGATTGCATGGGATCTTCTTGCTGCCTTGGAACTTCTGGGGCCTGGTTTGTCTCTGAAACTCTTATCTGGTTCGGGAGTTGGCTCGGTGATGCCCGGGGGCCTCTTTGCCTCAAATGGGCTGCGTTCACCGATATTCCTTTCATGGGCACTTTTGGGAGCCTGGGTGCTTTCAGCATCTGTGCAAGGACACACTAAGGCTTGAGGTGACTGCTAGGCAGTGCCGAGTGAGAGAGCATGGTGAGGGTGCCCATGTGCTCTACAGCAGGGAAGTTAACGAGCAGCCTGGCCCGGTGCCATGCCTCCCGATGTCACAGCGATACACACACACAACGCGAAGTGCCTGTCTGGAGCGATCACTTCAATCCTGCTCAATCAGAAGAGCAAGCAGCCACCTACCTGTTAGCCTTGTCTTCTCTTCCAAAGAGAGGTGGTTTCCATCCACGACAAAGCCATGCCAAGTCCACACCTTCCTCTTTTCTAGCCATCTAACCTACAGAGCTCAGGTAACAGGCTGTGGAGCTCCCAACTCTACTAGACTGTAAATCAACTGTGACCAAGGTGCGGCGGAGTCCCTCGTGTGGACAAAACCCAAGTGTCACTTCAGCAACTTAACTGAAATAAATTGGTGGCCTAGGTCTCATCTGCTCTGAAAGTCACGTTCACATCACAAAAATACCAACCAACCCAACTGGCCGGACAGTTCTGATGTTTGCTCTTGCAGTGACCAGCGAGTCACTGTGAATGATGCTGCTCTGTGTGATGGCGGGCAAGGACGTGGGGGCAACTTACCCGATGTTCCCCATGTGCAGTTCCTGCAAGAACACCCCCCCACCCCCCCCGCCTCAGCTCTTACTAGCTGACGCACAGGAAAACTAACCTGGGTCTAAAAAGATTTCAAGTTAATCTGGACAAAAACGAAAGAGCAGGCCTCCTTCCCTCCTCATGGTCTGGCTTCAGGACATTGAAACCCCAAGGGCCAGTGGGAAATCATAAGAATAAGCCAGTAACAAGTGGCATAGAAACAAACTGGCTTTTATTCAGTATTGTTATTGCTCTAGCAAGTTGGCACATGTTACAAAAGAATTTGGGGGAGAGGAATGGACGTTAAATACTTGCTGATAAATTCTTAGTGCTCGCAGTATTTGCCATCACAATTCTAACAAGTTTTGAGAAGTTAGAAAGAAATACGGCTCTCTGACCTTCGGGTTAGTACAATAATGGTGCTGTCCCCAGCATGGAGAGTCTGCAGGGGGTGGGGAGGACGTCGTGGCCCAAGCAAGCTCCAAGCAGAGCGAGCTTGGAGACTCTCCTCCTAATGAGCGTGCTTTCCGCAAGGCCTCATGTTCTTTCCACCTGGCTGCGATCATGCTTGGCAATACCCACCACTGTTTACATTTCGTTTCTGCCTGTGGAGATCAAGACTGATAATTATCCTATAATAGCCAAAAGCTGCCTCATACTCGTGTGTGTGTGTGTGTAAGGGACATGTGAGCTCCTATGCACATCCCCACCCTGGGGTCAGGCTTTCATTTAAAGGGATATCCTTGTCTTCTGCCTTCAGCCTCCTTAGGGGGGTGGGGGGAAATCCAGTCTTCAAAACATTCACTCCTTTTCAAGCTACAAAAGTCTTGCCTCCAAAGAGCCCACTGGAAAGAGGGGACGCCACAAAATGTCCCACCCAAGCAGACTTGCACCTTGTCTCTTAACAGAAGAGGCAGAGCTGCTGGGTGGAATACAGCAATAACGATCCCTTGCTTAATTAGTTGCGCTGAGGTGTGAACATCAAAAGCTACATCTCCTCCCAGATGTGCCCTTGCAAAGTACGAAGTCAGGTTAGCAAGACAATCCTTTCTGCCACAAAGTCCTTCAGCGGATGCAGGAGCACATGGCAGCGTCCTATTAGACAGCTGAGTCGGCCTCCGACCCAGAAGACAAGCTTGTAATAGAATTGACCATGATCTCCTCCTGCAATGGGTGGAATCTCCAACAGGCCCCTGGTTTGCATTAATGCTTTGGCCACACAGCGACAACAACAATCGCAATGAGCAACAGGACAATCACCACCAGCATTCCTGAAAGAGAAAACAAGGTTCAGTGTGTGTGTGTGTTTGGTTAGATTTTATCCCGCCTACCTGCAAACATCAGTCTCAGAGCAACTTACAATAAAATCAAAATCCAGTCTTGATTTTAAAATATTGAAATAAATAAATCCCTAGCCCATCTGCAGCCCCCGAAAGCCCATCTAATGACAAATCTTTTACACGGTTTCCAGGACGTGCACAGGCTCGGCCTCTGGCAGAATCGCAGGGGCAGAGAGTTCCACAGCTGGGGAGCAACCGCCAAGAACACCACCTGCGCCTGCACTTTGTGCACTGAGGGCTGAGTCAGAAGACTGCTCCCGCTGGACTGGCAAGACGGCGATGGAACAGAGGGAGGCAGCAACCCCTAAGTTATGCTGCCAGGGCCCAGGCTGTTTAGGGCTTTATAAGGTCAAAACCAGCACTTTGCATTGTGCCTCCAACACGACAGGAAGCCATTTCTCTTGGATTACTTTAATTTGAACCCAATTTCTTTTTATACAGCTTTCTTCTACTCTGAAACAGACTGTGCACACATTCGCTGAAACTGGGTACCGGATTCTAAAGTGGCCTGTTTATACAGCATACAGAGGGGCAAGCCTACCCAAACACATTTTCTGTGAGCCGAGTACACCCCAAGATGACAGATGGCCCAGGGTCTGTCATTGTGAAGTTCCCTTGGGGTCTCTGGCCCAGCTCACTCTCAGAAGAGCATGTAGATAGATCCCTGGCTGTAAGAGCAATAGTCCGTGAAGATTACGATTCAGGAAACTGAATCACAGCTGTGTTTTGATGCACAGAGGAGTGAACCCCACTACCCGATCACAGATGTGAGCAGGTCTTTGCAGGACTAGGGACTTAGCTTAACTCTCTAGTTCACAGTGTTAGAAGTGTGACCAAGTGGATTGCCTGGGGCAAGCTGCTGCTGATACGCACATAATCTGTTACTGGAGACAAAAAGAATCCGATAGCACTTTCCCTAAACTCTCGCTTGTAATGGTGGGGGGAGGTGTAAATGACTGTTTGACCCTGCCTTACAAAATCATCTTTAGCATGACCACAACAAAGCCTCCCAGATTAGGAACACACACACACACACACACACACACACAGGAGAAGTAGCTAAGGAGAACTTTGCAAACCTCCTCCATTTGTGTCTCAAAGAAACAACTCTGTGCACATGCTAAAAGCAAGAGAAGACGAGCAGCAAGTTCCCAGGCTGAACTAGCTGGATGAAGTCACCACAGCCCTGACCTGCCCTGTCCCCCTCTGCTGAAATAAAAGTTTTACGTCTTGCAGCGATGCACTCCATTTGCAGTTCTGGTAATAAACCCTTCTCCTTTCTCAACAATGGCAAGTCCCGGAGCATTTACAGCACCTGGAAGGGCTTCTTCGATTGCTGCAAAACGTCCCAGGCCTTTCACTCACCAGGCTGACACACGCCACCGGCTTCCATTGAGCCAACTCGGCATGAGTAAGCAGCCCTCTCTTTCTTTCATATCCGTGCCCCACTCTCCCCTTCGGAGTGGTGAGAACCACGGGACTACAGGAGTGGGGGGAAAATGTCCCTCTCTCTCGGGCCTGCTCACCGAGCGCTGTTACTCAGCCACTTAGGATATTTACAAGTCTAGCTCATAGCAATTAAAAAAGGATGTATTAAAATAAACTCCTCTTTCCATGCTGGAAAAGGCTGTTCGGCACAGCTCTTCCGAAACAGTGTCATGTTTTCTGTGAAGAAACTCTTTTGATGCCAGCGGTCCATATTTTTTTCCAGTGAATGTACTTGCCACCCGTTTTATTTTCTTATACTCTGTTGCCAACGTTTAGGATCTGCATTTTGCACCAGGAACAATCCTCCAGATTGAGCAAGTCAAAATCTCCCAGCGCTAGGCACAGATGACTCAGCTCTCACTAACAAAGTTGTTGCCCATTTTCATTAGGTGAATGCAAGAAGCCGTTCTTACTTAGCCTGCACGTGCCCCATGGTAGGGTCTCGGACCCCTTCAGCAGCGTTGTGTTCATCCCACTTGAACGAGCCCACACCGACCTCCACCATCTCCCAACATTGTCGGCACCCAGTTCTTCGGCCAAGAGCTGAACCCCAGGAAGACTAAAGCTCTTCAGAGCAGCTCTCGCTTCAGCAATCTCCACTTTCAAGGGAGTCTCAGACACTTGAGCTGCTCTGCAGCCTTGCTGTCTCCTTTCAGTCCCCTCCGGGCAACCAGCAGCCCCAATAGCCAGAAAGGGAAACCGGTGTAACTGCTTTTTGGAACAAGCTGCAAGATTCTGCCCTGACCTACTTTGCTTGTGACTCACTAGCATTTGCGACCCCTGCAACTTGATGACTTCAGCTCATTCGATGTAATGAAGTCTCATGCCCAGAGAAAGTTGCAACACTTACTAAACTCCTCAGCTCAGATTGCCATGAACACACCACCCTCATGTTCTCTGGCGGAGTGCCCCTGAACTCCCCTAGGACCACAGTAACCACATCCCTCTGGGACCATTAAAACGTTAACAAGTGCAGCAAGACTCAGGAGACCGAACCTCTACAGAAACTGGGATGAACTTTGACATTTACTTTCCAGCAGATGGGGATGGTCATAGGTTTGACCTACAGCTGAAACAGTTATCTGATCTGGTACCCATGGGTAAAGCCTGCATTTTTAAATCCCATTTTAGGTATCCGAACTGATACCTGAATACTGACTGAGTACTTGAAAACCCAAAATTTCTGTGACCGATTTTTTTGAGTACCCGAAATTACCGGAAAGCCCAAAATAATACCCCAAAATTTGGGATGAAAAAAAATATATCAGTATTTCAGTATAACAGTTTTCAGTATTTTGGGTACTCAATCAAAAACCAGTTCAGGTACTGAGAAATACCCAAAATAGTCAGTTTCATTGGGGTACTGGAAAATTGACATGCATACTTGTTTTTGTGAGTCATCGTTTCTGCTCGTTTGAGCAAATTCACAACCAAATATTGATTAAATGCATTAGCCAAAGCCCATCATGCAAAATAAGCAGTAAATGATAAATGATACTAAAAATACAGAACAAATTTAAAACCACTATACAATTAAGACAGATTTTTTTTAACCAAGCCAAGTATGTCCACTTGAGACCTCNATTCTCATCGTAACCAAGCCAAGTACGTGCACTTGAGACCTCGCATCTTCATGAATGTTAGACCCCTTGTCTCTCCCTCTGTTCCCCTTCCTAATTCTCTCCCCCAGTTCCTGTCTCTCAGATTGTAAGCCCTAGGGGCAGGGACCGTGTCTGTTTTATTACTTTGTAAAGTGCCAGGTACACTGCTGGCGCTATATAAATGTTTGTTAATAATAATAAATAATAATAATTTTGAATCGTATAAAGAACATTACAAACATGCAACCACTTCTGGCTTTTTACCAATTTATGTCATTTTATTAGTTACCCATGAAAATAAAGCAGCTGCCTGTATATACACTTTTGCATTGACACCCCCAATTAAACAAAAAGAAATTGCAATTTCCAAGTTTTTGTAATTTTTTTGATTCCCTGCCAGCACACGCCTGCCACTCGCTCGTAGAGGAGGTTGAGGAACAAACATCTTCTCAATGCCATGTCCTCAGAGTTTTACTGTTCCTCAGTAAGTTTCTTTCAGGTAGCATCCATGCACCCTCCACAATATGGACCAGATCAATTCCTGGTTGACGTAAGCAGATTTCCACTGGGCAAGCTTCTGTCTCATAATCAAGTAACCTATTCCTGCCTGCTGGGAAGGGAGAGAGGTGGGATGTGATTTGCTACTTGTGATTCTTGGGAGGAACAGACATTACCATATTGGGCACTGAACAGAAGTAGGTGGATGAGCCCCTCTCCCCCCATCGCCTTTAAAGGAGAGTGAATAGTGAATTTAACAAAACAAATTCACTTTGGAATGAACTGTTTATTATCTTTCATAAAAGCATCAAATGAAGTTTATAACAATTCAATGTGTTTTCACCTAATTTTGAAATTTTAGCACGTATTTGGAGATTGTCACTTCATGCAGAGATAGGAGTGCATAACGCTATTAAACAGAAACTGCATATGAGCCGGTGGACACAACTGGGGTTTGCTGGTCTGGTTTTGCACTATAGGAAGGCGTTTTAGAGGGTGAAAATCCTCCATGTAAGTTCGTTGTAACCAACTTTCCAGTCTTTAGCAATTACTAGACCACCGAGATTGGCTTCCTGGAAAATATTTTGGGTCTACAGGAGTGAATTATTAAGGATACGAACTAAAATTAATGAGGCATAATTATCCTTTGAAAACGCCCAAGAAAAACTATGTGCAAAAACAGTGCTATGACCCAGCAGGCGTTCAGGGAAGTAGATGATTAATGAAAATGTAGCTAAAATACAGTAAGGAGGAGGACCAGGAGGTCTAAGAGGAGTAGCCAGAGGAACACCACAGCTGCAGAAGAGGATGGAAACTAAGTTCTGCTCCTTGAAAGAAACTGGTTAAAAAAGAAAATCCAGAAGTGGTTATTCTATGTGTTTGCAAATGAGAGCAGCTCCACTGCTGAAACATTACCTTCTACAGTGGAGAGAGAAACCAAGACTTGAAAGCATAGGTTAAGACTGGTCAGCAAGTTCTAAATGTTTGTTTTAGCCAGTCAACTCATCCTAAAAAAGGAAGGAAGATATTTCGGCAAGGAGATACAAATTGCAAGCCACCCTGGCATCAGAGTCCCAATGACCTATCTGCATCATCAACAATACTTTTAAGCCTCTTACAAGGACATACATGCATAAAGTATTAATTAATTATTATTATTATAAGCATTTGTATAGCACCAGCTGTGTACCTGGTGCTTTACAGAACAACGAGAGACACGGTCCCTGCCTACGGCTCACAATCTAATAGACACGGAGGGGGGAAGACAAGGAGAGGGGACAGGGAGAGACATGGGATAAATGACATTCAGCGGATGCGAAGTCTCAGGTGCACGTGCTTGGCTTGGTTGCAGTTAGGTGGGGAGGGCAGACAGTAAATGTTGAAGGAAAGTTCTAGCAGGCGTCGGGAAAGGCGGCGAGGAAGAGATGGGTTTTGAGGAGGGATTTGAAGGAGCAGAGGGAGGGGGCAAGGTGGATGTGGGCAGGGAGGGAGTTCCAGGCATGGGGGGCAGCAAGTGAGAAGGGACGAAGACGGTTAGGGGAGCAGGGGAGATGAGGGAGAGCGACGGAGGGAACAGAGGAGGAGCGGAGAGTGCGTGCAGGAGTGAGTAAGGAGACATGGGCTGAGAGGTAAGGGGGAGCCAGGTTGTGAAGGGATGTGTACGTGAACACCAGGAGTTTGTGAAGGATGCGTTGTGGAAGGGAGAGCCAGTGAAGTGAGGAGAGGAGAGGCTGCATGTGGTCGAAGCGACGGGCTGAGTGGATGACCCTAGCAGCGGAGTTTGGGATGGAGATAAGGGGGGAGAGGTGAGAGCGGGGGAGGCCAGTAAGGAGGAGGTTGCAGTAGTCAAGGTGAGAGATGACCATGGCGTGAACAAGGGTTTTGGCCGAGGAGATGGAGAGAAAGGGACGAATCCGAGCAATGTTGTGCAGGGCAAAGCGACAGGACTTGGCAACAGAATTGATGTAAGGTTTAAAGGAGAGGTGAGTGTCAAAGATGAAGCCCAAGCTACGGGCTTGGGAAACGGGACGGATGGTGACCCCATCGATAAGGATGGACAGGGAAGAGGGAGAGGGAAGGGTAGGCAGGAAAGATAAGGAGCTTGAGCTGAAGTTGGGACATCCAGGCGGAGATATCAGAGAGAGAGTTGATGAGGCGAGGTTGGACAGAAGGGGAGAGAGAGGGGGTGGAGAGATAGAGTTGAGTGTCATCAGCATAAAGGTGGTATTTGAAGCCGTGGGAGGCAATGAGTTTGCCAAGGGACAGGGTGTAGATAGAGAAGAGGAGAGGGCCCAGGACAGAGCCTTGGGGAACCTCAACCGAGAAGGGGAGGGAGGAGGAGTTGGAATTGGGGAGAGAGAAGATAATGAGGCGTTGGGCCTCTGTCTCCTGGAAGTCCAGGAGAATGTGGAGAAAATTAGACACCAGCTCCACCGGCTTTTGAGGAAACAGAGCGCACAGTGGAGCCGAAGGGGAGGGAGCAGAAAATGAAGAACCTGGTCTTAGGTTTTTTTTAACGTATATTTGTGCTGCTTGGTTTTTTTCCTTTATATAATGTGGTTCTGATTTTTGTTGTATTGTTAGCTTTTATGGTTCTTGTTCCTGCTTATTTTAATAAATATTTTGTTATGCTTTACATCTGTTCTTTGTTGGAGGGGGGCTGCCTCTCTCATGTGTAGGTGCTGAGTGTGTGTGGTTGTGCAAATGCACACTGTTTCTGTGTCCATTTCTGCTTTCCTTTGTGCTGTTCCTGTCAGTTTGACTGTTGTGGGTTGGTCACTGTCTGGAGAGTCCAAGGTTCTCTGCATGTGGGTCATGGGCTTTGCTGCCTGCTGGGGATGCTGTGCCCAGCTCCCACTGCCGTCCTGGATTGCCTGCGTGAACTTTCCTGTGATTTCCCTCATCTGTTCCCTTTCCATGCACGTTATCGGCGCTTGGCTTCTTGTGCTGTCCTCCCTGCTGTCCGCGTTCCATGAGTAGTGTATGGCTTCCTGTGTGTCCCGTCCAGTATGCNAAGAGGTGGCAGGGGTCACGAGTGGTAGGATTCAACCCGGGAGGCATAGCAGTGTTGCCTTGCTAGGGAGATAGCGGAAGAGAGGGAGAATTTATAGTGGAGGAAGTCAGGGTGGAAGCAGGATTTGCGCCAGAGGCGTTCAGCAGCCCGGGTGCAGGAGCGGAGGTAGCGGATAGTAGGGGTGAGCCAAGGACGGGGGTTTTGGGGTCGAACGGGGAGGGAGGAGAGGGGGGCAAGAGAGTCGAGGGTCATGGTGAGAGGCGTTGAGAGAAGAGATGGCAGTGTCAGGGAAAGAAGAGGAGAAGACAGGAGGAAGGAAGCAAAATCTAAAGGATTAATAGCCTGCAAATCACGGAAGGGGTGTGGAGCTAAGGACGAAGATGGGGATTGAAGGAAGCGAGGTAATGGTCGGATATGGGACAAAGGAAAGGTCAGCAACAGGACAGTTTCTGGAGAAGATGAGATCAAGAGAGTGGCCATCGGTGTGGGTGGGGGAATCAGTCCAGAGACGGAGATCAAAGGAGGAGGTTAGGGAGAGAAAGCGGGAGATAGAGGGTTGGGAAGGTGCATCAACATGGATGTTGAAGTCTCCAAGAATGACAGCGGGGGTATCATCACAGAGGAAGAAGGTAAGCCAGGATTCGAAGTCCCGGAGAAAAGAGGGCCAGGGGGTGGGGGGTAGATGACAGCGACGCAAAGGCAAAGGGGGGAGAAGAGATGTACAGAGTGAGCCTCGAAGGAGGGGAAGGAGAGGGAGGGGAGAGGGGCTGGAATCAACAGGGGTTGGCAAGGATTCCCATTAATTTCAAGTTTCAAGAGAGTACTGTTGGGTCTCAAACAAGCTGAAGGCAAAGTAGTTCAGTTAATCTCTTATTGAACCATCTTCTGTTGGCGAGTATGCAAGGTTTGTGCGCCACACAGGGCTTCCTCAGGCATGGAAGAAACTGGCCCAATAAAAGAAATCATCTGAACTACATTGTTTCTATCGGTTAACTTCAAGACATGTGAAACTCATGCTTTGTAATAAAGGGCAAATGCTTATTGATGAGATGGGAGAGTAATTACATGCTCTCTATTCTCTGACCGTTGGGTTTTCTTGCTTAAAAATACTGTGGAATGTAAAAATCCAACCCATCAAGGAGAGCCTAAAAGAAAACCTGCAGAGAACAAAAAAATCACAAAGGAGGTAAACAGCCATTACAAAGAGGGGGAAGAGACATGTACTAATTTATTGATGACGACTAGGCAGGCCTAAGGTTTACATGTTTACAAAGAGGGAAAGGTGACAAACCGTTGATTTGTTGATAATCAAGAGAACAACTGGTCGGCCAACACGGACATGTGGAGGAAGGTCAGCTTTGTGGCTGTCTGAAATGGTAACAAGTCTTCATAGCTCCTTACTCCAATGGTTTCGGAATAGAAACACGGCTGAAATTCCAGGATGCAAATGTAGGGGACGGGCATGTAGGTGTCCAGCTTGTTAGCTTGGTAAGGCCTGATGTTCTAACAGCTGGGCAGTGGTGTGGCTATGAGAAACACAAGACTATCCACCTGCGAACTCACAGCTTCCAGTTCAGGGTTCTGAATATGCTTAAGCAGACGGTAAAGAAACCTCCATTACAGATTGAGGAAAGCTAGCAGAGCTTTGGTCATTCCCCCACTGGTAACTGAATTGGTATTTTAAATTCTCTTGCCCCTAGGGAGTGATTTGAGACGTCAGTTTCTCAACAAACATATCTGCATTAGACGTTCCAGTAACGAAGCCTGCCAGTGTCACCAGCTGGAGGCTGGATGTGTATGTTTTTAGGAATCACCTTCTGCGTTAGTGAAAGAAACTGGATTTTAGACAGCTCGTCACAGTCACCTGGAATGGCTACTGAGAAGCAAAAGACAAACAACTTTTGCAATTTCTCTAGGTTCTGCTAATTTCCAACAGCAATGATGGGTTGGACGTCAGAGCCTCGCGTCATCCGCACAAAGCAGCCAATTGCTGCTTGTCAAGTCAATGCTGAATGCCTCTTTTCTGACATGCCAATATTTGATGGTGAAAAAATCCACTTATTGTGTTGAATATAACTCCAGAGAATCTGAGTGCGCACAGAGCCTGGCAGCCATCCAAGCACCTTTGAAAAGGCAATCAGGAACTCTGTCATAAACATGTCTTGTTTTGACAACTCCCTCCTGAATAAGCATCAAAAAACTTCTGGGCTGCTTCTATCAGGCTATTGATTTACCATTAAAGTCACTCCGAAACTCACTCTAAACCAACTGTTTATGCTTAATATGGTATCAATTGGGGTGCTCGGTAATAGGTTTCTAACAAGGCTTGCAGAACAGTACTGGCAACATGCAAGAACCTCCAGCCCCATCCTTGGGTTGCTGAAAGACTGCCCAAGCCAAGGCCATTTCTCTTTAGTTGCTCAGTAGGAAAGAAGAACCTACCCAGAACATTTGGATCATATATTTGGTAGCCTAAAAACTTTCCAATCTACCTTGTCACACCACACTGCGGATACTGCCCAACTCCAAGGAGCAGCGACAGCTTGGGGTCCCTCCTTCCCATCCAAGAATGTTCCCGCAATGACTCCTCTCTCAAGCCCCCAAGTTAGCACTAAGACGGGCCGTGTGAACACAGGCACCCTGCTACCCACTCTGCACTGCTGCTTTGTGGGTTCGCACGTGGTAGCAGGATAGCCCACTGCCAACGCGGAACGTCCTGCAACCCACACCACTTCCGCCCTACCAGCGTGGCATTCCAACTGTCGGGAGCTAGTTCATTCATGGCTGCGGTCCTGAAGAGGGGCTGGGCTCTCGAGTTACTCTGCTGCTCCTTCTCTGAAGCGGCAGCTCCTTCTGCCGCAGAAGCCCAGCCACATCCTAAGCCGAGTATTCATGCCGCTGTTCAAGTTAACGAGGAGACAGATTGCAACGTCTGCTGCACTCTGCTCTACAGCCACAGCAACCAAGGAAGCCTACGGTCTCTATTCCATGGCCAGGAACTTCCATCCCTGTAGAGCTGTCTCCCAAACGCTTTTGAGTAAAGCCACAGCTTGGGAACGTCCAGCCAAAATGACCTAGGGCTCTCAGTTTCACAACACGGCCCATTTAGGATTCATTTTAGGGCTGAAATGCAATTGTCATTTCTCACATTTCTTGATGAGAATCACAATTCTCGTCCCATTCTTGCAAATGAGAAGAGAATTGGCTGGATTCTTGCTAAGAAACATGAGAATCTTGAAAAACGAAATACCGGATGCTGATTGAGGGGAGGGAGGGAGCCACACTGTCCCCTCCCCAGCTCTCTTACCTTGTCTGGGGCTGGCAGCTCGGGGGACAGAGCCCTGAGCAGTCTCTGTGGGGAGCTCCTGATAATTCTTTATCAGGAATGGAAGGGGGGGAGGAGTCAGGAGGGAAAGACTCAGCAGATATCTTCAGCATTCTGTTGGCTAGCAGGAGTCAGCAGCCAATAGAACGTTGAAGAGCTGGGCTGAGCCCGCCTCTTACCTTCAGCTTTCCCCCTCCCATCTTGAAAGATGTTTTTTTTGGGGGTGGGGTGGGGCCTTTTCAAGATGGGAGGAAGGAAAGCTGAAGGGAAGAGGCGGGTTTAGCCCAGTTCTTCAGCATTCTATTGGCTGCTGACTCCTGCTAGCCAACAGAACGCTGAAGATGTCTGCTGAGTTCCCCCCCCCCCCTTTCTGCTAATTCTTTATCGGGAGCTCCCCAGAGACTGCTTATGGCCCCAATCTCTATCCCTGAAGCTGCCAGCCCCAGACAAGGTGAGAGAGGGGAAAGCGTGGCTTCCTCCTCCCTCCCCATTTAATTTCTCTGGACTGGGAGACCAGCCTCGACGCGCTTGGGGGTGGGGGGAGAAATCTCATGAGAACTGAATCCAGGAATCTCGACCCCGATTCTGGATTCTCATTTCAGCCCTAAATTTTATGCAAAAGCCGCTTGTTGTTGCTTGCCCCACCTGGGCGTTTAAAATAAGTTATTTTGAACCTATGCTGCCAGATCTTGCCCAACCCTGTTAAAAACCTTCATCTCCAGGGCTCCAGAGGCCTGACTATGAACTCATTTTATTCACCAAAGCGTGAGGATTTCTACAGCAAACACCCAGGCAAATCCATCCTGCTGCTATCCGTCAGAGTCCCTAAGAAAACATTTTCCTCCCCCAAAAGCCATAAAACCTTTCCCTCTGACATTTTCCTGCTTTAAAGTGAGATGGGGTATTCAATTTGTATTGCATTAAGAACCACTTTAGTCTAAATCCCACACTCTTAAGCTGGTTTGTATGTAAATATGCTTCTTGATTGCTACACCTGCCCTGTTCGAAACCAGGCCTCGAGAGGCCCATTCTTTATTAATTTTGTGACAGCCAACGTTTCTCTCCTCGCACGATATGTCAGTATAAAATGCTGCGACTGGCCATTATTCTGCACCCTGCCCACTCAAAGAATCACAGCCGCATTATTGCTTTTGACCTCCTTTTTAACGGTTACGAGTTGAAAAAAATTAATATTACAGTTGTGCCTCTCAACTCTGACACCAAAACTCCCTGGCAGCCCTCAAACAAATCAAGAACAGTCTTTGAGAAGAGCTAGTAAAGACTCAGAAAGCCATATGTTCCAGTGAGTTAGAAGGAAAAATGATCATCTGACAGAGCTTGAACGCTTGGAGAACAACGTTTGCAGGATTAAATCTTAGTTTTAGAAAAGGAATAGCTAGATCACAAGGTGGCATGAAAATATTAGAAGTCGCACATAATCTGGAGTCATACATAAATTCATAGGTTAATTATTAATCCAATAAAACGACATTGTGCAAGGGCAAATGCAAGAAGGTAAATTTCTTCCCAACAGCCCCTCCATCTGCTTAGCAAGATGACCAAGGGAACTGGCGTCCTTTCTCTCTATTTTCAGAGTCTTCCCTAATAACGGCTCTAGCTGCTTGGTGCTAAGTGACATGCAAGAAGGCTTTACAATGACACTCACCACCAAAGCACAAAAATGAATTCATTTTTTACTATCCAGCAATTGCGATTAGTAAAACAATGAGGAAACATAAAAAACAAATTGGGAAGAGAATCTTGTCCAAAGTTGTACCAAGCGACTTTGGATCCAAAACGTTTGTTTTCTTTAAGATCAAAAAAACCCTAGACCTTCTCTACTCCCAGACCACAGGCCCAGCCAAGCAAATGAAGGGAAATGAGACAAGAATTTCCCATAATCTATCATTGTTAGACCTCGGTTTATTTCTGGGTCTCTTTTTCTAAAACTGTTGCTACTTAAACAAAAAACAATATCTTAAAATACTCTAATTCCAAGTGGAATTTCAAAGACTCTCCAAGCTCTTTCAAGAAAAAAAAAAAAAAAAGAAGTCATTTTTAAACTATCCATCTTTGAGAAGGCTGCGAGAGTGGATGACCCGATTAAGCAGAGTAATAATGTCAGTACTTGAACTCACTTTTTTTTATATACAGTGCATTTATCCTTACGAACACTCTGCATCATCCTTTCCAAGAGAAACCCACCTGTGCTGGCAACGATAACAGCAATTGAATTCCATGTAAGGATGCGACTGAGGAACAGAAATCGACATGGTTTAGGTATATGCCAATAAGAGCTGTTACACTGATCTGGGAACGCGCAGGGCATTGACGGTACAACAGCTGGATGCAAACTTCCAGCACTTCAAGAAAAGCCTGCACAATGCACACACAGGGACAAATGCTAGACCGAACAGACTCCATTCTCATAGGCTTTCCCACTATGGCTTGCACTCTAACCCCTTTATCATCCTGGGTGCTCTCTTCAGTGTCCTCTTCAATTTATCAAAATTCTTCTTGGAGTGCAGTGTCCAAAACGGATCACACAATTCCGGGCGAGTTAGTTCTCCCCAGTGCTAAGTGAGGTAGCACCGTTGTCTCCTGTACCTTGGAAACAATGCATTTGTTAATGCAGCCCAATGGCATTGCCCTTTTTAGCAACAGCATCACGTTGTTGACTTACCATAACTCCCAACTCCTTCTCTGCAGCGCTACTGGCCTAGCTAGTTGTCCCGTTTTATATTTGCACCTCTGGATTTTTTGTTCTTGTATGAAACTCTTGGCTTACTTAGGGTGAAAACAGACATGACGCTAACCACCCTTGGGGGGTTACTTATGCATGTTGCAGGGCTGTATTGGTGTCCTATGCAGCCCTGCAACAGGCATAAATGACCACCAAGGGTGGTTAGCGTCATGTCTGTTTTCGCCCCTAGATCATCCTATAATCATTATACCTCTTCAACATATTTACCCTCACAGAACCCAATAGAGTACAGAGGTGTCATATTCCTCATTTTCTGAGCAGAAGGGACTATCCCAAAGATATGCAGGATGTTTGTGTCAGAGCAGGAAACCGAGTCTGGTCCTCCCAAGCCCCATTTCATCACCTCACCCAGAAAGCAGCATCCCCCTTACATCTGGGGTGTTAAGCAACAGCAGGAGTTCTAAACCAGCAGAGAATGTCACAGCAGCTTCCCAGTGCTAGCCTGGCGGGGCTGAGACAGGGTGAAACGTGCCCTGGCTCAGATACCCCTTCTGGATGTTTGGCTCCCCAGATAAGCCCTTGAAGTCAGAAAAGAGTTGGCAGCGCAACAACAAGGAGCCCACCCGGGAACTGCGCAAAAGCAGGGAACGTTTGGGAGTGCCAGCTTTCAGGGGAAAATGGACTTCTTCCTCTCACCTCAAACTAAAAGCTGGGCTGCGTTGCCTGCTGCATGTGAACTCCAGTCACATGCAGGCTGCAAAACCACGTTGAAACGAATGAATGTGACTAGAGAATGGGTGGGTTTTCAATCACCGACAGTATATGGAAAGCCTGGTTGTCGGGGCAATGGGCAGCACCGCTCCATGGCCAGGCACTGCCCAATGCAGGAGCGATTTCGGACAACACACCCGATCCAATTCACAAGACTGCTAAGAGTTGGAGCAGTCCGGTGAGCCTCATCCTGTTGGTCAGACAACATTCCCCCCACTGAGGGGAAGCTGGAAATGGCATCGGGCAGACACCCAGAAGGTGCCCAGGTATAAAGGTGCCAATAGGTATTCTTGTTGAAACTAAACACACCAGTATTAAAGGATTTCCTAAATCCAGCACTCTCTTCCCCGTTATGGGAGCGTCTGAGATCACATCAACACAGGCGGCAGCCCGCACTGCTCTGAGCACGAGAGAAATCAAGTTTCCTAGCAATAAAGGCCAGTATATACAAACGCTGCAATGGCTGAATTAGGAATCGAGATCGCTAAACTGGAGAGGGTGGGTGAAATAGCAGGCTGCATTTCTAGTGATTAGTTCCTTATGCTCTTTGCATTCTTGAAGCGTGCACTTCCTGGAACACTTCTGCATTCTTGATTGCGAGACGGCAACTGAAGCCATTTCTTTTTGAAGCTCCGTCTTTTATTAGGACTATCCCTGAGCGGGGGCTCTGCACAGCTCTGTGTGTGTGTGTGTGGGGGGGGGGGGGGGCGCCTCATCCCTCTGGGCTCGGTTTCGAGGAGCGCAGCAAACATTTCAGAAGGGTCTGTTCGATTCCCCCTTATTCAATATTTCGTACTTCCTTTGCAGCCCCACAACCGCCATAAATCATCCTTTGACAGAGGAAGCATGAAAAATTCTAGCTCTGAAGAGGTTTTTCTTTTTTTAGAAAAAGGTTAGAAACGAGTGAAAAAAAATTGGGTTAAGAACAGAATAAGGCTGGAAACTATAAACAACCAAGCCACTAACGTAACCCAGTAAGCGGGAAGACTTTAAATGGCTGGTGAATATGTCGTGCACCTACACTTCACACTATTAATTTGATGTAGTAAGCTTAGCATGGTGGAGGGCAGCTTGCAGGTTATGGTCGGCAGGGACTAATGTTCACTGGGTTTTCTCCACAGACAGTCAGGCAGAAAACAGGGCGAATACACATCCCTGATTGTAAGAAACGGAGAGTCACAAAGTCTCAACAAATATGGGTTTGGAGTGCGCCAACTGCTTCCAACTTGAAAAACCACAGAGGATTAGTTACATGCAGCACTGCTAAGTTTTATGATTTGTTTTTTATTGTTCAATTTTGTGTGTGTGTTCGCTGCCCCGAGCTGCCTTTGGGCAGGAGGGGCGGGATACAAGTTTTAAATAAATAAATAAATAAAGTGGGACACAGGCAGCCATTAACGTCAGCACTGCAGCTTCCTAAAGTCTCCATTCACACTATTCTGGAGGCCCAAAGAGAAGCCGGTAGCAGCTATAGCACAGAACCCCCATTTTTGTCATGACTATGCTAGTTCTGGGTCAAGGAGCTTCCCTGTTGGAAGCAGCTCCATGGGTGCCTGTGGAGTGGGGCCACGTGCCGTTGTTCACCTCCGGCTGCTAGATGTAATGCAGATGGGGCAAGTTATTCCTGGATCCCCTGGGGGAATTGAGAAGTTTATGGTAAACGACATCTTGCTTGTAAATTAGCTTATTTGGAGTTTGGCTATTGCTAGGCACGCCCCCACTCTCACCGCAGACAACAAGCCTGGGATGCAGTTATTAATGGGGTACAAAACTACTTTGCAGTTTTTCAATTCACTCCTTACATTTTTAAATTTCTAGGTTTATAAGTTCTAGGTTTTAAGGTTAATAAATATTCTCTCTCTTTCTAGGATTTGATAAATTAGGAAATACATAGTTAATGCTTATTAAATCAATATTCTACCGTTTGAATAAAAAGTACTTTTTTTACACAAGAAAATGACTTCTGCAGGTTATTGGTCAGGCATTTCTGGTACAAATATTCCCCATCAAAGAGATTCTCTCGTGTGTGTGCAGGGCAGAGACTGTGTGGGTACTGGGAGAGAAAGTTAACATTTTTGGCACATTTTTATTCCACAGGCGAAAACCTGTTTGGGGTACAAATGTACCCCACAAGCTGTTGTGTGTATTTTTTTTTAAATGAGAAAAGGCAAAGGTTAAGAGCTTTGGCTGGACCCTTCCTCTGCTCATCCCCCCGCTTTGCTGCACTGCAAGGAAATATTTATTTTTAATTTTATTTATAAAAGATTTCTATCCTGCCCCTCCAGCCCACAGGGCAGCTCGGGGCGGCGAACAACTCAAAACATTAAAACAATTCACAATTAAAAACCTCATGCATTTTTAAAAAACACACCCCCCCCGAACCACCACCCTACCCCCCTTGCCAAAAGCCTGGCAGAACAGCTAGGTCTTACACAAACGTCAAAACGACAGGAGGGTGGGGGTCAACAGCCTCCTTTTGGAGCGAATTCCACAGCACGGGGGTGGCTACCAAAAAAGATCTCACATCAGTGGCCACCCGCCTCGCCCAGGGAACCTCCAAAAAGGCCCCCCCAGACGATCTCAGGGGTCACACGGGCACATGGGGAGTGAGGCGATCCCGCAGATAAGCAGGGCCCAGGCCGTGAAGGGCTTTAAAGGTCAGAACCAGCACCGTGAACCTGGCCCAGTGCTTTATAGGCAGCCAGTGCTGAGGCTGGAGCACTGGTGTCATGTGCTCCCTGAGGCCCTCCCCCGTAAGGAGACGGGCCGCGGCATTCTGCATCAGCTTCAGCCTCCGGACCAGCTTCTCGGGCAGCCCCACGTAGAGCACATTGCAGTAATCCAGCCTCGAGGTGATGAAGGCATGGATGACGGTGGCAAGGTCAGAGTTTGAGAGATACAGCTGAAGCCGCCGGACAAGATGTAACTGCCGAAACGCACTCCCTGCCACGGCCACAACCTGAGATTCCAGGCTGAGCCGTGAATCGAGGAGCACACCCAGACTCCGCACTTGAGAGACCATGGGAGGGCGAACCCCGCCCCCCAAGAGGAGAAGATTCAACCACTCCCAGGCCCCCCCAGGCCCTCAGCAACCACCATCACCTCCGTCTTGTCAGGATTCAGCTGCAGATGGCTCAACCTCATCCAAGCCCCCACAGCCGACAGGCACTGGGAAAATAAAGAGACTGCATGGCCTGGGTTGATGGAAAAGGAGAGATAGAGCTGAGTGTCATCAGCATACTGACGACACTGCATGCCCTGAAACCCTCTCACGATCTCCCCTAACGGCTGCATATAGATGTTAAACAAGAGGGGGGAAAGAATGGCACCCTGCAGGACTCCACATGTGAGGTCCCGGGGGGAAGATGTACAATCCTCCAAGACCACCCGGTGAGTTCCCCGGCCAGGAATGAACGAAACCAGTCCAAGACCGTCCCGCCAAATCCCGGCACAGTTCCTCAGGCGAGTCACCAACACCTCATGATTGACTGTGTCGAACACAGCCGAAAGGTCTAGCAGGACCAGTAAGGTCTGACGACCCTGGTCCAATGCCAGATGGAAATCATCAACCAAGGCCACCAATGCCATCTCCGTACCATACCCAGGCCGAAACCCGGACTGAGAGCGGTCAAGGAAGCCGGTGCAGTCCAGATGTTCCTGGAGCTGCCGTGCCACAGCCTGTTCCAGCTGATAACTGGCAGGAGCATCAGCGTCAAGAGATGGTTTCTTGAGCAGGGGCCTAACCACAGCCTCCTTCAGGCATTCAGGCGCCCTGCCTCCCGAAGGGAGGCACTATCCACCCCAACCAGCAACAGCCGTAACGTCTCCTGGCTGGCTTTCACCAGCCAGGACGGGCAAGAATCTTGTTCACAAGTGGTGGCACCAACAGATCCCAACAAGGACTCCACATCGGCAGGCGACACCATCTGAAACCGATCCCACAAAACAGGACAGGACGCCCCATCCATAGCCCCAAGATGATCCTCTGCAATAACTGCGGAACCGAAATCGTGGTGGATGCGAACAATCTTATCAACAAAGTACTCGATAAACTGGTCACAGCGGTCACTGGATTGCTCCAGGTCCACGCGGAGGAAGGCAGGACTGGCCAAGCCTTTCATCACCCAGAAAAGCTCCGCTGGACATGACTTTGCAGATGCAATAAGGGCAGCAAAGAACTGCTTCTTTGATGCCTGCACCGCCACAGCATAGGCTTTTAAACTGCTTTTATGCTGCGATCAATCATACTCATCACGAGTCTGGCGCCACCGTCGCTCCAACCGCCTGCTCTCCCACTTCATGCCCCTTTACTCCGCCGAGGCTCTGGCGGCTGCCTTGTATTCCTGTTATTTCTAAAGAAACAAGAGGCGGGATCAGCAGAAGCCTGCAAGATACGTTGTTCATGTGTGTAGGCTCCAACCCAGGAAAGCACATCAGAAGATGCACAGCTAATGCTACAAGCATGTCATTTTTGTTATTGCCAGAACAATTCCAAGGGGGACACACTCACTGGGTCCCTATAAGGACAATCTGCATAAGCCACCGGACTAATAAAGTTAGGATTTCTTGGTTCAAGTCTTGAACCTGCCGTGGACTGTGTGAGATATGATGGGCAAATCATTGTGTGTGTATGTCTCACCAACGGTAAAGCAGCACGCCCTCCAACTTCAGAGATGTAGTACCCGAGGCAGGGCACGCTAACATAACAGCAGTGGAGCCCGTTCATACAGGGTGATCTCTGGACAGCAGATCTGGAATCACTGTGAGGGGGGTGGGGTTTTATTATTTGTGGGTTTTTTGCGTTCTCTTTTAATGTATTTGGTTTTATGCATTTTATGTGTTTTTATGTTGTAAGCTGCCCCTGACTGCTTGGAGCAGGAGGGGTGGGGTAGAGAATTGTTTTATAGATTAATCACTTTTAAAAATCTAATCCTGCAGACACTTATTCCAGGGTAATATAGGAAGAATCTCCATTAACTTCACAAGGACCATGTGATGGCTGGCTCTAAGTAGCTGCAGGTTTGGGTCTGGGTATGTTCTGGTGAGGGTGCAACCCTCCTGAATAGTTGGGGTGACTGTCCCTTTAAGGGAGTTGGCTACCTCCACAGGCCACACCCCTCCTGGAGATATAAACCCAGGAGGTTCTGCAGAAAGGTCAGTCTGGCTGTTTGGGACTGGAGAAGGAGCTGGCCAAGGTGCTGCCTGGGAAGAGCCTGGTAGGAGAAAGGAGTGGATGTCTACAGACCAGCTCACTGTAACCTCTCTGCGACAGATCTGAACTGTATATTTGGATCTTGGCATGTCTAGATTGTCGCACTCTAAACAAACCTGCGCTTGGTGGTAAAAAGTGTTTGGAGCGGTGTGGCTCATTGGGGCCCTGATCCTGACAAACTCTGGGGCCCCAGGCCACCCTGCCACGCAGGCTAATTAATGCTTGCAACCTCTATAACCAGCAATCAGCGCTTGCAGAACTGGGGCTAAGGGTCAAAGGCTTATATAAGGGCATTTACTTGTGAGTAGCTACTGGAACATCTCAGGTATTGTAGTGTTTACAGGATCTGACCCATAAAGACTCCATGTACCATAGGTTTGCAGGATCTGACCCCATGTTCTAATCTTTATCACACCCATCTGCAACCTCATGCCAGGATGTAGGCCTCAAGCATTGCCAATGGTCAAACACCATGTCTAGTTTAACGAGAACCGAGCAAGGTGGCAATGGGATTTTTTAAAAGCACCTAGAGAAGGAGCATCCACACCGATTAGCTTCAGACAACATTCCTGCACTTTTCATTTCAGCAAGGCTAAAAAAATGTATCAGTCCTGCCAAGTTGGCTCAGACAGCCATGGAACTGGATGTAGCAATATTAGCTCGCGCCTTATCTTGATTAAGTTTTAATTGCATTACATTTAAGTCAAAAATGACACTTGCCAAAATTAGGAAAGTTGGAGTCATTCTGTCCTCTTTCCCAAACCTTGTGAAGTTATTTTTCCCCCCTTGCAGGTAGATATGGCTTCCCCCTGACTCAAACAGAACTATGCTGCATTGCTTCATTTCCAAAATTCCTACCAATTTTACATGCAGCTCTCCTAACAGCACGCAGAGCACTTTCAGTAAGAAAAATCTGAGGTGAACTATAAACCAAGAGTGGTTCATTCACAATGTTCACTTGACTTTTAATTGCTTAGCAGCTTGTTACAAGCCTACTGCTTGACTTCTTTATATTCCCATTTCATACGTGAACAAGGTGTTTTGAGAGCGGGCAAGGGGAGAAAGCTCTTGGAAAGTAATTTTTATGATCCTGAATCAAGCCAAGCAAAACATGCTCTAGTCATCCAAATTACAAGACAGCACCTGCGTTCGAGTGTTGCCTCAGTTTCATGTCTTAAGCATTTCATAGTTCTCTATGAAGCTCTATAGGCGACCTCAAGCAGAACAGACATAAATGTGTGTTGGAAAGATTATGCTCTGTCTAATAAACTGGGAAGAAGTTTTTTTTAATAAGCCATTAAAACTATTTTTGGAAGCTTTTCGCTGTCTTATAGGAGGGGCTGTTAGAGTATCTTAAACCCCACATAACTCGCCCAAAGGCTAGGATGTATGTGCCTTTTAGGAGGGAAAATGATTGATTTGATAGTGAGTGTCGGGGGGAAAAACGAGAATGACAGCTAGTATATTCCACCTACAGGAATACTAATAATTGCAATATTCCTCCCTATTTCGACATTCTCAGAAAACAGTACAGGAAATTGCTTAGGGATAAGAAACTGGCCTAGTCTAAAGGGCCGTGCACTAACTTGGTCTTAGTCGCACATAACAAGGCCAGTACAGGTATTTGGTGGATTACTAATGGCTCTTTTTAGACAGGAATGGTTTGACCCTATATATTGCATATCGAAGGCGGATTGGGAGCGTTACTTTGAATCTCTTTTTGCTAGTGAATCTATGGCACGGTCCTGACTCCTTTTGAAATATCTAGTCTTTTATAGACCAATTCAAACCTAGAAAAGCCCCTGAATCAGATTTTGTGTCTCCTGACTGCCCCCTCCCTGCCCCCAGTCTTATATACAAGTAGCTAAAGACCATCTTACAAACAAAGCCAGAAAAAAATTCAATGTTTTGTAATAATACATTTAAATCCAATCCCCAGCTAAGTAGTTCCCTTTAAGCCAAAATAGGTCAAGGTATTAACTTGGACATGAAGTGTTTTGCCATAATTTTTATTGAACTAGATCTAGGGCTGCCAAGAGGGAGATGCTACATTTGTGCTTAGGAAAGTAAATGATTTCATTAGATTTCAAAAGAGGTACAAATAGTTTTAAAAATATGCTCACTTTTTAGTAATCAAAACTGACTCAAGTGCTCAAATGTTTTGGCAAACAGCAGCTATTTCTATGAACACTGTTCACAGCTGTTAAGAACTACAAACAACTCTTCCAAAAATGCCAAGGAAAACAAGATGTGGGGAGGCAGGACAAGTTAGTTAAAGTCCAAGTAAACAAACAACGGTGACAAGGAATTGTCTGAAATGTGTAATCATAATTTTTTAATTGCCCATGTGGCTAACCAAGTCTGAAGGACAGAAGACTGATAAGACGCCACAGTTCAGTTTAACAATTCAAAAATGTTTGTTCATGAAGACCAGGAATGGAATCCAGTCCTCACTGAAATTCCTGAAGACACTGAATTGTTAACGGAAGTTCCTTCTCCAAAAACAGAAGGAAAGGCGTATATCGGAGCTCCCACACAATGATCTTTGACTCATCAATGATGGTGCACAACACACAATTATTTTGGTTTTGGAAGACAGCACTGGCTCGTGTGTTGGGGTGGCTATTTTTTTTTTAAAAAGCCCTGTCTTCAATGGTACCAAAACTACAAAATTTATGCAAGTACAGTACAAGAGGTTCTTTCTCATTTTGCAAAAATAAAGTACAAAAGAAAGGAATAGAAAAAAAATAAATACACAATGGTATTTCATCTCAATACTTTTCTAAACCATGATAAGTTTATAAGCTCATAGCTCTTTCCTTTGATAGCTATAAGCTGTCACAGCAGCTGCAAAGTGAATGTCTTTAAAGGAAATAAAGAAATAATTGCATTAAGAACAAAGGACAGAGCAAAACTGACTGGGTGACATGAGTAATGCAAGGCTGAACGGGGTGTACCCACGGGACTGAATGTAGGATTTGTTTCAGAATGATATAGGGTAACCTCACTGGATAGACACTAAACATCCAAGACCTTTGTTCAGCACGCAAAAGGGGTAGTAAAACTACAAAGGGTGAAGGGAGAACCTGCCCATGGCAATAAGTCTGGAAACTGTTTTTGTGCAATGGTACATTTCTCCCCATTTAAATCCTCAACACCCATATTGTTTAGATAGTGCTATAGGGTGAGGTATCCTGATGGTAAGAGCAGAATAAAGATACTCTCAAGCAAAATTAGATTTCCTGACTTTTTACAGACTTCTTGCTTGGCTCTGGCACTGTAAACGATGCTTTTGTATTGGATTCCACTAGCACTTTGGGGGGGGGGGGGGGGGGGGGGGGGGGGGGGGGGGGGCGGCGGCAGGACAGCAGAGTGGTATGTAAATTATTGCCGATCATTTGTCCGAATTCTACTCTCACCCCTGAACGAGGGATGCTCCATATGCTTTTGCAATAGGACTGTTTTGATAATATCACCCCAAGTTTCTCTTATCAATCACCTTGCCACTAAAGTTTCCCAGGAGTATTTACTTAGAATATTCTTTTCCAGTCTGTTTCAACTTACCCTTAATATCAATGGCTCAAAAACTACAATGTTATTCCCCATTAGATTCTGCTAGGAGAGAAACCAGAAAACGGAAAGAAATCTATTTCCCAGTAATCTAGACAGCTCTTTTTAAATCCCTTCCCTCGACAACTTGAGAACCCCTGGTTTCTTTTTGAGGCGACACTGAAGTTGACGAAATATATTCCAGATTAGCGCTAAATCAAGATGCCTAGAAGAAACCATCGATGGAACTAATCATCACTTAAGATGCAATCCTCACCACCCACTAAAGTGAATGGGAACTCACAATTAGAATTACACATGTGCTAAAGTGCTTTCCTGGAGCAGAATCAGAGCACTCATCACCTTCCACTGCAAGCATTCACCATCGTGTAAGGCATAGGATAAATAGGATCGGACTGGAGTGGGTTAAGTAAGATTAGGAAAACCGAGATCACTTGGTTAATATGTGAAGGTAAAATATTTTGCATAGCATGCTTTTCCATGAAATTAATACTCAACACCATACATGCAATGCATGTTCTGTTCTTCCTCACACACATCGAGCCACCTAGAGGCAGAAGCATAAGAAGGAGAGAAGAGACCTGCTGAGTAAAGGACCATGCTTGCAGCACAGATCCGTGCCACTCCGACATTTCACCATTTCCTTGCCACTCCGACATTTCACCTTCCTTCACTGCTCGACGGGAGCAGTGAAGGTTAGCAGGTTTCCGCATGCCTGGAGCTCCCTCCCTGCCCTCGTCCACCTTGCCCCCACCCTCCATGCCTTCAAGTCCTTCCTCAAAACCCACCTCTTCCCCTCCGCCCTTCCTAACTCCTGCTAACCATCCCCACCCAGGATTATCCCCCACCTGTTATCTGCAAACTCCTAATTTACTGTAACCAAGCTAAGAACGTGTACCTGAGTTCTCGCACCCTCATGAATGTCGCATCCCTTGTCTCTCCCTCTGTTTCCCCTTTCTTGTCTCCCCTCCCCCTCTTTAGATTGTAAGCTCTTGGGCAGGGACCGTGTCTATCTTGTTTTTTATAAAGTGCCAGGTACATTGCTGGTGCTATATAAATAATAATAATAAATAATAATAATAATAGACAGACCGACTACTGGCACAGACTGGTGCAAGGAGTGTCTTGCACTGTTCACTAGCAGCTCAAATTCCTCTAATTTTGCTCCGCAGCACGTGGAAGGAGTTTGCATGTTTGAAACCTACATATACCAGTGCAAAAAAGGCACTGTGACCTAATTTTCAAAAATCTGCTTGAAAACGATTCATGCATATTTATGCAAGTTTTAAAATAGTCCATTGCCTAACTCAGACACTGGACTGAGAAAAATAGAACAGGATTTTTATTTGTTTTTAAGTGAAAGCAGACCTATATAGCGCCCCATCATGTAAGCCATGCGGGAACCTCTGATCTTTTTTTTCCCTTTTCACAGCTGTACCACTGGAAGTACAGAAGTAACTGCTGGTGGCGCTTTTAGATTCGACTGCTAAGAGAAGGATTTTGCTGATTGTCTAATAGTTTTCTTTGTTAGGATGCTGCAACAGCATAAGTCGAATGGCTGGGTAGGTCAACGGGGTCGTACCATGCCAGGAATCTTAGTTTCTATTCCTTGCAGGACCCCATGTTATCTTTGTGAGCTTATGTAGAAAGGCGGCAGCTCCTAGCTCTACTGGGAGGATGCGGCTCAAGAGGGAAAAAGGAGAGCGGTAGAAGGACAATTGGGAGGAGAAGTGAGATTCAAACCCTCAACCCCCGTGGGCTTAAGCTCGAAGCTACAGGAAAACTCATTCCGCATGCCAACCTAAGCATCGCACACGGCTCTGCAGAACTGTGCACACAAGGACACAGTGGGGACAGGCCAGCAGCCCCTCTGGGCTTTACCAGGTGCTTGTCTGGGAATTCCAGAGGCTAATTCCGGTGTGGTGCGGCGTGTAAATCAACAAGGGAGGTGGCGACCATGCTACGGGAGCCGATCATTACAGCTCTGGAAGGAACACGCCAAGAGCATTCTGCCCGTGGAGAAACGTGCTGAGGATCAACCAAGTTGAGCTAGGCTTAGCAATAAACAAGACAACTAATACTCCACCCCCCCCGCAGAAGGCCTCTTCTATATGCAAAGCAGTAACCCAAGACAGATGGGGCAATTTGGCCAAAATATCAATTGTTTTCCTCCATGATTAAAACATGCGTACGTGCATTTTATTACAGAGCTCCCGTCCTCAGCAGAGTCCCAACCAAGGCACGCAGGCTCCCCCTCCATCCTCACTTGAAACCGGGGCCTGGGAGCGTGATCAGAAACTGCGCTGAGGTCAGTATAAAGAATAAATTGGCCTTCAGTGCCTTTCGATCAGGGCCCAGAAGACTGCCGCTGGTGTGCAATTCAGTAATGGACTGGGTGGCTGCAGTGGAGTCAATGAACGGATGCAGAACATCGGATGCCAGAACCTTTCAAACAACGGACTACAATTTGGGGGAGGACGGAAACCTTATTAGGAAGCAGGACTCCAATCCCGCCCTGGTGGCATCTTTAGCTTGTACATCTGTGGCCTCATAAAGACGTCTCTTCTGTTGCATGTCTATCCGGTGTAGCTCTGCCAATTCACTCCTAGCAGGACTGGAGGCTTTAGGCAAGCCATGGAGAATTAATACAATCACAGAATTGCAAGGGCGGAAGATGTTTTGAGCGGCCCCTCTACTTTACCCCTGTGCACCAAGGCAGGAATAATTATACCGAGCCCATCTCCCAACCATCCTACCTATTCTCAAAAACTCCCAAAGGGGGTTAATACAACCACCCCTGTTAACTTGTTCCACTGCTGAAGTAACCGTAGGGTTGGGAAGTTCTCTAAAATTAAACTAAACCTTTCTTCCTACAACGCAAATGCCATTCCCTTGTCTTGCCCTCTGCAGCTACGGACTACAATTAGTTGCCATGGTTCTTTATACTAGCCTTTTATATATGAGAAAGCTGATCGCTTGTTTACTCTCCCGCTCCTCTTTTCTTTTAGACTAGACTTACACATGCCCGGTTCTTCCCATCTTTCCTCATGGGTCTTATTTTCTGAACTCTATCACTGTTGTTCTCGTCTCCTGTAAACCCTCTCCAGTTTGGAGACATTTCTGAACACGCTGTGCTCCAAACTACTGGGGCCTGACCAGTTCCCTCTCATCTTTTTCTTCTCTTCACCTCACCTTCACGCGGACGACTCCTATAAACCAGAGACCCTTCTATAGGGTAATGCCACTGAGACAGCGATGCCTTAGTCTGTATTTTCCCTCCTATGTATATAGTTTTACACACCTAAAAGCCCAAATTATTTACTCAAGCTTCTTCCCATTCTACTCCAGTTTCATTCTTTCTTCACCGTTCTGGGCAGAGCTTGACAAAACCTCACCACAGACCATGAATTTTATTTTGAAAGAGGATCCCTGCTCAACATGCCTGTCTTTAGGGTTAAAAACAAAAGCACGAGAGCGCAGACAGAATGGTTTTCTTCTTGTGTTAAGTGCACTGAAGTTTAGCACAAGGTGAACCCAATAAAACTAGAAAGCCAACACATTTGATGGACTTGATTAATTTCTTTAGAAAAGAAGGCCTGAGGTATTGCAATTAGCTTGCTTGCGAGCCATCACTTTAAAAATCTCTGTGGTTTTTTTTTTTAAGTCTTTGAGAGGACATTTTAGTATGATTGACTGCCAAGAAACATCTCCTAGTTAACTTGGCCTGGTCATAAGTCATTAGCTGACACTGGTGCAGCAGATTGTATCTGCAAATCCAATAATCTGAAAATCTGATGGCCAGTTTTTCCCAGATTGAAAAACGTCCTTAACATTTCAGCCTAGAATAATTCTCCCAAGAAAGGAGGTTTTCAAGTCCTCTTCCTCACTTAACCTGCCAGCCGAACATGGGAAACCATTAGCTCAAGCAGATACAATTAACTCACAGCTTCCCCTTCAAAGGCTCACACAATCTGGAGCTACTTGTCATGCAAACAACCTGGGAGACTCATTCTCCTGGCCGTGCCAAAAGAGGGGTAAATTACTCAGTTAAGTAGATTATTGGGGAAGGAGTCACACTCAGAAGCCTTATGAGATGATTAGGCCCTGGGAAATTCATACTCCAAATCCCTAACCCCTGATAACGCACATTCATTAACAGCTTCTGGGTAATCTGCAACCAGGAACTTTCTCTTTCAGCTTGAAGAATCCCGCTCCCAATGAAATCACATTTAACTTGTCAAAGGGGAGCTCCATGGCAGTGTAGGGATCAAACCACGCTGAACAGAATGTGCAGTTGGTGGCTTCCCAGCAAGGAGAGCACAATGCGTTTTCATCCGTTGGAACAAGAAATCCCTTGGGATACACAACGCGTATGCACATTCGCGCGCACAACGTGAAGTGCAGAAGTTTATCCGTTACGTTTATTCAATGCACGATGGCAACGGGACACCACGAAACTGGACAAGTAAGAAAACCCTTGCAGCAAGCTGGGCAGTTTCCTGGATTGTAAAATGTATGTAAATAACTCACTAGCCCAGCACAAAAGACAACTTGTCAGGCTGGGACTTCCAATGGGGGTGGGGGTGTGAGGGGTCAGGGGAAGCGGGACAAGGGGTCTAGAGAATTCACTTGCCAGGTCAAGAAGTCTCCTTGTCAAAGGCAAGTGGATCGTTCCAACCCTGCAAAGAGAACGCAAACGCCCTGCGTGCGGCACGTTCCCCATGTATTATCCCGGCAGATACAGGAACGGATCAGGTGACCAGCAACGCGCGCTAGAGGGAGGCCACTCCCCATTCTGCGTGTGTGAAGGGAACGGGTGCTAGCGGTGAGCTCCGGGAATGGCCGTGCCACGGGAGCGTCTGTCTGGGAGCCCCAATAGGCTTTGCTAAGCTGAAGAGCCTGCAGCACTAAGCAATACTGCCCAGATGCGGCTTCAGGCATCTGAAACGGGGTTTTAAAACCGGACTCCCCGAGAGAAAGGAGGCAGAAGAGCTGGGATAAAAATTCTGAAAGGAAAACCCCACCAACCGTGGGACAGCTTTTCCAGTGCTAGTAATTCAGCATCTGCATCCAGGGCAGCGACACCACCACCTGTCCGTCCGTCTGTCTCTTGACCTGTCCAGGAACAGCACGGAAGCAATTCCAAAAGTACAGACTTCCCTGTCTATGGAATCAGACCACCTTGGAAATGCAACATCAAGAACAGGGAAGAAATGGAGAGGCTTGGGAACCAGTCACTGAACTGGTTTGAAAGGAATAATCTACTACTAATAATAATTATTTCTATAGCACTACGCAGCGCTTTGTAGTCACAGGTTTTAGAGACAGGTCCCTGCCCAGTGGGCTTACAATCTAAGATGGACATGGGTGAGGGGAACACAGGGAGACATGCACATATTATGAATTATTATAAGCATTTATATAGCACCAGCAATGTACCTGGCGCTTTACAAAAAACAAGATATATACGGTCCCTGCCCGAGGGCTTACAATCGAAAGAAGACAGGGGGAGGGGAGACAGGGAAGGGGGAACAGAGGGAGAGACAAGGGATGCAACATTCATGAGGATGCGAGAGCTCAGGTACACGTTCTTGGCTTGGTTACAGTACATTGGGAGTTTGCAGATAACAGGTGGGGGATAATCCTGGGTGGGAATGGTTAGCAGGAGTTAGGAAGGGCGGAGTGGAAGAGGTGGGTTTTGAGGAGGGACTTGAAGGTGTGGAGGGTGGGGGCAAGGCAGATGTGGGCAGGGAGGGAGTTCCAGGCATGCGAGGCAGCGAGGGAGAAGGGACGAAGGCGGTTGGTGTAGCAGGGGAGGTGTGGGAGGGTGATGGAGTGGATGGATGAGGAGCAGAGTGCTCGAGCAGGGGTTCGGAGAGAGATCAGGGCAGAGAGGTAGGGGGGAGCGAGGTTGTGAAGGGCTTTGTAAGTGAAGACGAGGACCTTGTACAGAATACGCTCAGGAAGAGGGAGCCAGTGGGGAGAGGAAAGGCTGCACATGGTCAAAGCGACAGGCTAGGTGGATGATCCTGGCAGCAGAGTTTTGAACAGAGATGGGGGACGAAAGGTGAGAGCGGGGAAGGCCAGCAAGGAGGAGGTTACAATAGTTGAGGTGTGAGATGACTAGGGCATGAATGAGTTTGGCAGAGGAGACAGACAGAAAAGGGCGGCTCTTAGCAATGTTGTGGAGGGAGAAACAACGGGATTTGGCCACAGAGTCAATGTAGGGTTTGAAGGTGAGGTGCGAGTCAAAGATGAAGCTCAAGCTATGGGCTTGGGGGACAGGGAGGATGGAGACCCCGTCAATGGTAACTGACAGGGAAGAGGGAGAGGAAGGATTGGGAGGGAAGATAAGGAGTTCAGTTTTTGCCATGTTCAATTTGAGTTGGCGTTGAGACATCCAGGCAGAGATATCGGAGAGACAGTTGGTCCTTGACATTTGCCAAAGACACGTTTGCTGCTTTGTGGGATCTCCTCTCCTGTAGCACAACCACTCTGGACCCACCCCCCCTTTAAAGAAAGGACTATTTCAATAAAAGAAATCACGTCAACAGTCGAAGGAGCTAGTGAGTGGAAATAATGCAAGGTATTACACTATTTATCCAGGATCACGCTTGACTAAATCATATCACTGTGGACAGATTCACAAACAATTATTCTTTCACAACCTTTAAAATGAACCAGTTACTTTAGCACTAAGGAGATTAAATTATTTTCAATTTAAGCCGTTTGAGACACTAGTAACGCCAAGCAGCGGGAGAGCCAGGATCCCCCCCAGGCTCAATACAAACACAAATGGTGACCATGCAAAGAAGAGCGTTTGCCCTTTTTGGTTTAACCCTGACTCCTCATTAACACTGACGAACAACCCTGTGGAAACCGTTACAAAACCCCTTCTGCCCCCCACTAATTTTTTGTTTACACACATACACAGCTTATAAAAGTCTGTTAGCTTGAGGCCCTGAAGAAACGCTCCGCCAATTGCTCTCGCTTTCTGCTGGGAGACATGGCTCACTTTTAGAAACAAGGAGATGACCTCTGGCAAGGCCGAACTTGCACTCGCCACTGTCTTTAGTTTGGCAACACAACACAAAAGCAGCATGCATGCATGTAGACACTTTCGAGGCTGAGCCCTCTATTCAGCGGGGGCCGGAGCTTTGGACGTAATGGGCCCCCCTACAGACAAAGCCGGCAAGTTTCTTAATTAAGTCTAAGTGAAAGACGCCTAACAGCACCCGGCTTCCATTTTCGGAGTAGCTTCATTCTGGGCTTCAAAAACACACACGCACACACACACACACACAGTGCACTGCCCACCAAGCACACCAAAGCATTCATGGGCCGCTGACAATTTCTCTCTTTTAAATCTAGAATGCCCAGCCTTCAGTGGAGCCTCTTCAGTCTGCTCTCATTTTCTGTGCAATTTTTAGGACGTCTATGGTTTATAAAACAGGAAACAAAGGGGCTTCTTGTGTGTCAGAAGAGTCTGTGCTTCATTCCTCCCTTCTCCAAAGCAGGGCAGTGCCTGGAGAGCTCTTTAGCCAGCTTGGCCTGATTAACGTTTTCAGGAGGGATCAAAGAATATATTTTCAAAATATCTAAGTATAAGCACAATTCCTGCCATGGAACTAGAACTGCTAAGAAAAACCTGCCCTGGCCAGTTTCATTATTAGATAATTGTCTGTTCATGAAACTAGCTTTTATTTCCACTGAGTCTATAAATCCTGTGAAAATCTCAATAAATACGTTCCACTGAACCCCCTGCCCCCAAACATGCTCTGTTGTCCAAGCTTTGCTGTGATAATGTCCCGCGCAAACAGATTCCTGGCAGTAAGTCACCGGGAGTATGAACTGCAGACATTTCCCCCCCTTTAACATCTGCTGCGGGTGGACTGCGAGGTGGCTGGGGTAATCAAGCCCGGAGGAATACTAAATGGCATTCTGCAGGGGAAGGAGGGCTTCATTTTCTCTTATATTTAAGTACTTGTTGCAGGAAGCAAAAATCGTTGCACTTTTATGCCTCAAAGAGGGAGCTTTCCGCTGTATACTTGCATTCCCAAACCTAGTCGGAATAGGCATCTCCACGCACCTGACTAGTGCTGTTAAGTGGGAAGACACCCTTCCCTTCCCAGCTTTCCCCCTCCGCAATTCTCTGCTTTCTCATCAGCAATGCCCAGCAACATCCACCAGACAAAGACACCGCAAACAAAGTGTATGGAAAAAGGAAAGAAAAGAAAAATTAAAGAAAAGAGAAGACCGACGTGCAGAGGAATTCCTCTCTGCCTGATCTGTAGAATACATTAATATCCTAAACTGTTGGCACAGCCCGGAATACTCAGGAAACTAACAATGCAAGCAATGACTCCCGAGTCTGGGATCTTCAAATAAACCTCCCCTGCTGTCATGGCCACCGGCAAAGAGAAGAACGGGGATATTAGCTGACCTTCATTTGCTGTTTCTCCAGCTCTGACTGCCGGACCTCGCTCTGTCTGTTACTAGGAGTTCGGGGCTGAAAAATGTAAGCATTTCCTAGACAATGGGAGAGGCAGTTTACAAGGTAAACAAGGCAGGCCTCAAACAGCCACTTCTGCCTTTGGATGGGAATCCAGGGGGATGGGGGAGAGAGGGGCAAGAAACTAGTCTCCCCGCGCAAGCACCCAAAAGAAAACCCCGCTGGTGCTGGAAGCAGACAGGTAGGGGTCATTCGAGTTAGCCAACCGAGAACCAAGATCACACGCTCAGAAAACTAAATCCTAATACTTCCCACTGGTTTTGGGGCCTAGGTCGCAGGAATCTGTGCCTGGCATTCGGTTTCAAATATTTTAGCAGAGAGGGCGTGATGGGGAAATCATTGTTTTTAAAGTTTGAGCCTGCACTAAAACCACAGGAGACATAGGAGTGAAGACATTCAATCCACAGTGGGAGCCACTTCTGACTCTTGACAAGCTTAACGCGCCTTCTGACGGAGCATCCCAAAGTGACAACTCAGTAACAATTCTAAGCATCACAACAACGCTGCGAGGAAGACGCAAGGTACAGACGGGAAACTAGGAGTAAACTGCAGGACAACTCCTGAATCAGCCTGCCTTCTGGATAGCTCCAGTTAGAGATGCAATGGGTGGACAAGCCACTTCCAGGAGGGCGTACAGTACACTCAAACACGACTGATTTAATACCATCAGGGGCTTCATAAAGGCGTGTGGGATGGGAGAACGGGAACCACTATTATCGTTACATGATCAACTTGCTTGTTACCTCCTCTAATTAGCAACACAACTAGGGAATGGGGTCAGGACAGAGTGGAGGGGGGGATTCTGAGCAGTGGGTTTTCACCCATCTCTGGTTGGCTTCCCCAGGGGAGGAGAGTAGCTTTTTCAGGATATAAATAAATTTTAAAAAAACAAAACCTAAGCTACTCAAAAGCAAGAGACATGAAATCCACAATTAAACCCCCTGCAAAGGCATAGATCATTGTTATGAAAAAAGGGGGCAGAAAAATCAACTTAATCAAATTAACGCATTTCAGCCCAACTCTCCGAAATATAAAGTGGTGATTTAATCCTGCGAGATGTATCCTTGGAAACCAAACTGTAAGCAGTTGCCCTTGGACGTTTCCAGCAATCCCAACTTTCTCTTTTTATATTCAAATATAACTAATTACTTGGCCTTTTGGAATGATGGATGGCTGGGCTGGGGGGTGTCTCTCTACCACCCTAGACTGCGACAATCGAGCTACATGGGATGGCAACAGCTGCCCCTAAATCTCCTACTAGGTGTGAACAAGCACTGGGGAGGGTCTGTCTGTTTGAACAGGGGCATATGCAAATGTAATTAACTAGGTGACTCTGCCAGCCCTTAGCGCTCTCTCAGGCAAACTGTGCCCCCTCCTCACGCATCTGACTAAACCTGCCAAACCTTTCTGAGATCTCGTCAAAAATAAAGGGTACAATTTATACCTTCGCCGATGGATTCCAGGGTCTCCGGTTTTCAGTCTCCCCACAAACATTGTTTTATCACTCTGAAATTTGGGTCTTTGCCCTCAGAAGCTGGACTAGGTTGCCTCGCACGGTCTCGCTTTGAGAGACTCTCCTCCAGTGCTCGAAACCGAGTAGCCCAGCCCAGAAGCAAGGGAACGGGTTTTACTCGACACGGATTTCTTGCTGTTTCAAGGCTGTTCCTTCCTGATCAGAGCAACAGGTGCATATATGGCTTGGTGATTAAAGCAAAGGGCTAGAAGCCAGGGGATTGGGGTTTTGTTTTAACCTGAGTCAGGCCATAAAAACGGAGACACTCCAAGCAAATCACTGAACTTCTGTGTCCTACTTGCCACATAAGGAAGAGAAGAATCGGGAGGGAGCAGAGGGCGGCTATGGGGCGTATCAGTATTCATAAAGCTCTTTATAGCTTCAGCTGGAGCAAAATACCGTTTCCTCTTGGGCTTTCACCACTGCTTAAGGCCCAAGTCAATGATAATTTTGTGCGTCAACATTTGCTTAATTAGGCCAATTGTAACCACAACATGACAAGAGTTAACAGGCCTTTAAGAGGGCAGGACCAAACTTAAAGGCAAGGGTGATAATTAAGGGAGTGGGGCCATGTGGACGATGTCTGTGGCGGGACGTCGAGGGAAAGGATGGCCTTGTGGCTAGGGTGTTTGCCTAGGACTTACAAGATCCGGGTTAAATTCTCTGCTCTTCTGGTCATAAATGCCCTGTGTGACCATGGGCAATTTACCTAGCCCTCCAAGCTAATGGGAGACAAGGAATCCTGCCAATGTACGGGACGACAAGGAAAGGGGGCGGGTCAATTTCACCGAGGGATTCGGCACAGGATTGCCCTCCTTGCTCTCCACCGGACAGGTAAACAACAGGGGACAGGAGCGGAGGAAAGCAGCCCAATGCAGTTGGTAGCAGCTCCAGAAACCAAAGCTAAGGAAATAAGTTACGAGTGATGTTTTTAAAAAAATCCCTTTAAAACCAGTTTTGGGTAGCACACCTGGAACCTTCCTTAACAAAATCTGTGGTCTGAGAACCACACTTGCCTGTCGTGCTAATGCTGGGTTATAAAAAGCAGGAAGAGGAATCAACTAACTGTGCAGTGGAGGAAGATAAACTGGCAGAGACAACGTGTTGGGGGGGGGGGAGCTGAAAAGAGGGAACAATATTTCTCTCTCAAACCATGTTCAGTTTGATAATACTAAGTGTTCCTTTTAAAGGTAGTACTTCAAAAGCAGACGAGTTCCTTTCAGAGCTCATCGATATAGATGGCGACAGAAGTTCAGTGCAGCAATCGGATTCCTTGATTTTATACACACTCGGCCTGCAAGGAGGCAGCACAACTGAAGGATGTGGGCGGATGGAGAACTGGGCAGGTATAGGATCTGTGATGGTCCTAATGCAGAACACTGTCCAAGGGAAACCTCCAAATGCAGTTGGTCCCCTAACCCACCCAAATTACACTGGCTTCCATCCGTCTCCTGAGCAAACACCTCATCCCTACAAAGAATACTTTTTCCATCACCGGCCTTGGATTTTCCATTTCCTGATTCTTCATTGCATTGTCAGTGAACATTTATATTTTCTCAGGCTGCAAACTCCCGGAGGGTGGCATCTTTTCTCTACGCCTATGGCACAGCCCCTATGAGAGACTGGCTCCCAGTCACTGGAAAAATCAGTAAACAATGAGGTCCCACAAACACAATTAAGCCTGCTCGGTTTTCACCTTTATCTTAAAAAGAACACACAGCGGCATCGCTATTGTGAGATGCAGTGAGTGGAGTCAGTGTTTGATAGGCTGCCCTTCTAACTCCATGCAAGACACCACAACAACTTTCAGGAAAAGAATATTTCACTGAGCCTGGGGACTGGGGTTTTAGTGCAAGCAGGAAGACAGGAACAGCGTCCACGTATCCCAGAGCTGGAGACAGCTGAAGCTTGAGAAGAGGCTACGCTACAGACAAGTGACAGCGGCGGTGGGAATGACCGCTCTAGCAGACAAAAGGGGAGAGCTTGTGAATGGCTTGGACTGGGCCCTGTCCCTTTTGTAATGCTTTACAGCCAAGCACTCCCTGAGGAACGCTGCAGCGTAGATTGCCATTGCTTGGTTACTAGCACATCGGCTCCACCAGATTTAGCCTACTGGCCCTAAGCATCAGACAGCCCAGGAAAAGGAAGAGTCTAGTTTCCTGCACCCTAAATGCTCTCCACGCCTGGGACTCCCTTCCCAAATACAAACACTGCTCCCTGCCTTCCAACTTTCAAATCCCAAGAAACCCTGGCTCTCCCATCAAGCTTTCCCCAGCCCCTCACCCATGGCTTACTGGCGCTTCTCCTCATACCGCGTTACCATTCAGGATCTTCCTCCTCGCCTTGCCCCTTCCCATGTCCGTGCCCCTTCCCACGCCCGTGCCCCTTTGCCGCGCCCCTTCCCCCGCCCATGCCCCTTTGCCGCGCCCCTTCCCACGCCCATGCCCCTTTGCCGCGCCCCTTCCCACGCCCATGCCCCTTTGCCGCGCCCCTTCCCACGCCCGTGCCCCTTTGCCGTGCCCCTTCCCACACCCGCACCCCTTCCCACGCCCGTGCCCCTTCCCATGCCCGTGCCCCTTCCCACGTCCATGCATCTGCAACTTCTCAACTTCCCAAATCTAGCCCGGTCTCCATCCATGTTCCCCTCTCCCTTGTTCATCCCAGATTGTAAGCCTCTCTTTAACCATGACTCTACAGCTCCAGGCACGTTGCTGGGGCTATATAAACACACACCACCAACATGGGTTATATCTGCATTTTGCATATTGTTTGCAATCCTCTTGCAACGGACCGTGTCTATTCAATTACTTTGGAACGCGCCAGGTACATTGCTGGCACTATATAATGCTTGATTATTATTATTAATAATAATCTCATCATTCTACTGGAGAGGTGGCAGTTCAGGTTCCAGACACCAACTGGCTTTCAATGGCATCGTCCTGTCTGCCCCTCTCTCATGAAAAACTCAGTAAAGACTCAATACTGTCACCGAGAGATGGGGACGGTCTGTTGATCTTGTCGGTCCCCATTTGTGAAATACAACCTGTCCCGAGGACGCCACTGGGGAGGCATCAGCTCTTTGCTATGCAGTACGTGGCACAATCTATCGGACTGACTTGGCAGGAACATAGATAGTGCTGTTGCACCCATGTGCTTCCAGAACAGAGGAATTTTATTTATTGTGCAATCAACTGAACTATTTCCGTTACTTGTCAGCCTACAACCACCGTGACTAAAATAAACATGGAAACAAGAAGATCTTGGCATCAAACACAACAGAAAATTCACTAGAAAATAATGAGTGATCTCAATGTTTCCAGCTTCTTCACAGCCAAGTTTTAAGTGGACAAAAACAAAAAAACAAATTATTCCTAAATTATTCCTGCTACCAGATAAAACTGCAGTGAACTGGGGTAGAATGTTCTCCAATGTTATGACTGTCAGATACCCACGAAATAAGTCCGTTTATTACAATAAAGTCTTTTCCCCCCTTCTGAGCAACTCACTCAACATCTGATTCACAAGAGAGGCCTTTCTAAGCCGCATCTGAAAGCAATGCAAGAAAGTCAGCAAGGGGGTGGGGGAGAAGTAAAAAAATAGAACTGTGTTGGCAGAGAAAATCATCCCTTCCAACACAGATAGGTGTGGAGTCCAAGAACTAACTCAACTGCCAGGGCCATGTTTAGGAGGAAAGGGAATTTACCCTTTCTGAGAAACAGAGTGCAGGGAAGGGTCAGTCAATGTCACACTAGATAGATCAAGCTCTCCAGTGCGCTACCAAAGAGACTTGCTCATCTAAACACACAATGTACATCAGAGGAACAAATCTGAGTAATTGCCATCCATAATTTATAAAGCAAATGAAGTTCATGGCAAAAATAACTGTAGGAGATAAAAACATTTGAGTCCGGAAGGAAAAGGCCACTGACAGCGTGAATCATTACTTTGTATAAGATTTCTTGCATTCATCTTCTGTTTTTAATCGGAAAACAAATTAAAAATTGGCAAAGTTTGAGGAAAGCATTCCGTTCAAACTTTGTTGATTTGCTAAGGAAAAACATCCCATTCCGCACTAGTTTCATAATGGCTGAAGTCACTATTTCAACTTGTTCTTGAAGTCTTTCAAAACTCCATTGAAATAGAGAGGCCTCCACTTAGCTTTCCGAGGATTGCAATGCCACCTTGTGGAGCAGGAGAGACTAGGCACAACACTCCCGCCCAACCATTGCTGTGGCTGTTGATTATATTGACTGTGGAAGAAACATCAAGGAGGGTAAAGCTAACATGTGGGTTTGCTCAGCGTTGCTTCTTGTTTTCTTTGTGTATCTTGGAAGTAGTTCAAGGCAGCACAGGGAAACAAAGGCATTCTCCTCCCTAACACTGCTTGGAAGGAGGAAAGACAGTAATGCTGCAAGAAACGTTAAAACCAGTTCTTTCCTCGCCATGTAGAAGTCACTCTGTTCCTTGCTGCCTCTTCAAAAAACATGCTCTGTGTCCTTAATCCTAGTCCAAGAGCCTCCTTCAAGAGACCACCCAAAGAGCATCATCTGAATAAGAAATGAGTACGATTGTGTGGCCCCCAACCTCATGTCTTGCCTTAAGCCTTCATACCACTGGAGCACTCATCAATGACCTTGGTTTGGCTGCGGTCTAGTCTTGACCTCTGAGGAAAAAGGCCAAGCCACTAGTCTGCTATATCGGGCAGCCCCCCGCCCCCCATTTCATACCCTTTGTTCCAAATTCAGGACTGAGCTTTATCTGCATACGGGACACTGAACAGCAGACGTCAGCACCAACACGGACTGGCATATGGACCTCCATGTTCGGTGCCAGAATTACAACATTGGGGGTTTACTAGGAAGTGAAGCCAGGTACGTTACAGTTCTCAAATCTCTCTTTTCTGCCTCTCAGCTGCGAGAGCCAAACAGTATTTTATTTTGAAGGAAGAAACAGAGGTTGAGGTTTGAAAAAGTGTATAGAATGCGTTTGCTCAGTGTTGTATATAATGTGTATACAATGAACAGAGTCCCAATGAGGTAAACAGGGAAGAGCATACGCGTTGCCAAAGTAGATGACAAAAAGTTAATAAGGCAGGCAGACAAAAAGGAATTTGAAGAGCAACTTGCTAAAGATGCTAAAACTAATAATAAAAACTTTCTCAAGTACATCAGAAGATGCAAGAAGCCAGCTAGGGAGTCAGTTGGGCCATTAGATGACCAGGGGGTGAAAGGGAGGGCTTAGGGAGGAAATGGACATTGCAGAGAAGCCGAATGAGTTCTTTGCTTTGGTCTTCACTGCAGAGGATGTTGGGGAGATACCCATGTCTGAACCTTACTTTGTAGATGATGAATTGGAAGAGCTGTTACAAATCAACGCGACTCTGGAGGAGGTTCAAGAGCAAATTGACAAAACTGAATGCTAACAAATCACCAGGACCAGATGGCATTCACCCTGGAGTTCTGAAGGAACTCAAATATGAAATTGCAGACCTACTGTTAGTAATTTGTAACCTATCGCTAAAATCTGCCACTGTACCAGAGGACTGGAGGGTGGCAAATGTAACCCCGATATTTAAAAACTGATCCAGAGGTGATCCTGGAAACTACAGACCAGTAAGCTTGACGTCTGTGCCGGGCAAAATGGTGGAAACTATCATTAAGAACAAAACTGCTGGGCATGTTGATAAACATAGCTTAATGGGGAAGAGTCAACATGGATTTAGCAAAGGTAAGTCATGCCTCACTAATCTGTTGGAATTCTTTGAGGGTTTAAATAAGCATGTGGACAAGGGTGATTCGGTAGATATATTGTACCTGGATTTCCAGAAAGCATTTGATAAGGTCCCACATAAAAGACTCTTGAGAAAATTAAAAAGTCATGGGATAGGAGGTAGTGTCTTACTATGGATCGGTAACTGGTTAAAGGATAGGAAGCAAAGAGTAGGACTGAATGGTCAGTTTTCACAGTGCAGAGATGTAAACAGTGCTGTGCCTCAGGGATCTGTATTGGGACCCGTGCTGTTTAATGTATTAATTAATGATCTGGAGAAGGGCATTAAGAGTGAAGTGATCAAATCTGCAGATGACACCAAGTTATTCAAGGCAGTTAAAACACAAGCAGACTGAAGAACTGCAACAAGATCTTACGACACTGGGTGCCTGGGCATCTAAATGGCAGATGAGATTTAATGTGGACAAGTGCAAAGTGATTCACATAGGGGAAAAATAATCCTAACTATGAGTACACAATGCTGGGTACTAAGCTAGGAGTCACCACTGAAGAAAATGATCTGGGAGTGATTGTGGACAATACACTGAAATTCACAGCGCAGTGCGCAGCAGCAGTCAAAAAAGCAAACACAATGTTAGGAGTTACTCGCAAAGAGATTGAGAATAAAACTGAGGAGGTCATAATACCTCTATACAAATCAATGGTGCGACTGCACCTCAAATATTGTGTGCAGTTCTGGTCGCCCCATCTCAAAAAAGACATAGCTGAACTAGAAAAGGTGCAGAGAAGGGCAACGAGAATGATAAAGGGCATGGAACGGCTTCCGTACAAAGAGAGAAGATTGAGAGGGGACATGATAAGAGGTTCATAAAATCCTGAGTGGTGTGGAACGAGTAGATAGGGATCAAGTTATTTACTCTCTCAAATAGCACTAGAACTAGGGGACACTCCATGAAACTAGCTGCTGGCAGATTTAACACAAATAAAGGAAGTACTTTTTCACTCAATGCATAATTAACTTATGGAATCTGTTACCAGAGGCCATTGTCAAGGCCAGTAGTGTAGCTGTGTTTAAAAAAAGGACTGGGTAAGTTCTTAGAGAATAGGTCCATTAATGGCTATTAACCAAGAATCTTAACGGGATGAACGTCTTACTGTCGGGAGCTGGGAGTGATCAGCAAGGAATGGATTGCCCACTGTGACTGTTGGTTCTTCTCCCATGCGATCGAGATTGGCCACTGTCGGAGGACAGGATGCTGGGCTTGATGGGCCATTGATCTGACTCAGTCTGGCACGACTTATGTTCTTAGCTATGTGTGCATTTTACTGTGCACACAAACCCCAATTCGGGCTGATCCAGGCTTGCGGTTACATCAGAGTTGTGCCAGCACAGAAGCACTTGGTGCAATCTGGCCTGGGCTTTGGGGGGGGGGGGCGCGCGCGCGCAGGAGTGGATGACGATGACACCCCTCTCCCAAAAGGCTCAGAGTGGCTTACAACACACACAAATAGAGAGTATCAAAGCCAACAAGTCACAGACTCCACAGTACAACTGCTAGCCCCACCTACTCACGCGAGCGAGTCCCCTTTCCCCCTCCCCACCCAGCCCTATGTTTAGGGATGGGTGGGTGGGGGGTTGGCATCATTTAATTTCTGGAAAGCACACTTGTGGTCTAATACCAGTAACTAAGAAGCTCTATCACAGCATGTGCTTGGAGGAGGAACAAAAGGATTACCTTTGTCATTTCTAATTGGCTAATAAGACTAAGAAAACTTCTGAAACCTCTTCCTCACGTGCAGACACCAAATTCTGCTAGAGAATACCCTACCTTTAGGCATAAGAGATAAAACAGTGCCAAAGCAACTCCAAGCTTGTGGATTCACTCATGCCCCTAGTGAAGGCAAGATATGGGGCTGCCGCTGATTCCACTTGGACATCGTGGTAACCACCACAGACCATGTATTGAAAATGGGGATTGCCTTCATTGGTTAGCGTTTGGAGGGTGGAATCTGCTCTCAGTGAGACTACGGGGAGTTTTTCCATTGACTTTGACAGGAGCAGTCCAGTGCTGAGTGCTTGTGAAAGATCCCACCTTATTGCAAAGCCACACAGTGAATAAGGCACCCAAAACATGAGGCAAGAGAGAGACAGTAAACACTCCTTACAGTGAGTCAGCATAACAAACTCTGCAATAAAACCCCTGCGCCCATTGACAGGTCTCTGCATTTTCTCAGGATGGGCGAGAGAATTCTGTATCTCGTCCATGCCTTTATTTAATGGGAGACTGAAATTGTGCTCCTGCAGACAGAATGACGATTGCATCAGCGGCAGCACTCTGGCCTACTGGCACACCAGCTGCCAAAGCAGCTCCAGGCTGGTGAGCCATCTAGTGCTTGTACCAGGTTGGACCCACTAGGGTGTCATGTTCATGCTCATAAAAAGGAGCAGATTATTCCCCAGCTGAAGTTAAAAGCCTCCACTGATTTGCTCTGAAAAGGACAAAGGAGAAAGCAGCTCAACGCAGCATGCGAGAATTTTACCTGCAGCGCCATTTTCAACGCGTGACATAATGGTCAGACATAGCGATAGCTCTTTAAAGACCCCTGTACTCTCTGCGGCCATGCAAACACAGGAAACCCAACTGGGCAGACTCAGGAGAACAGAGGCGGCAGCAGGCAGGTCACCTGGGAAGCGTGTGTCAGTGCAGAGCAGGGGAGAGAAAGCACTCCGACTAATGCAGCCTTGGGAATCTTCCTCATTCCCCAGTTTTGCTCACGCTGCTGCCCTCCACCCCAATCACCGTTGTTAGCTGAACTGCTTGGATCCTACGTTTGCAAACCTCAGAACCTTTTACAAAAGGGAACATTTATTTAAGGCACTTGAGATAGTACTAGCCATTACAATATCTCGCTGGACAAGACACACCTAGCTGATGTTGATTTGGATAGTTCTAATTTAAGTTTCCCTTGCTCCTGTAGAACTCAACTCTCACACTAGGAAAATTGCCGGGCAAAACACAGGCAATACAATAGTGGTGGCTTGGGCTTGGTTTTGTTTTTCTTTCAATGACCTAGATTGTGAAGCTATGGCATCACTTAAAAAGTAACCCAAGTAGCAGGAAGACTGCAACCCAACATTTAACTCTGCCCACAGACGACAATCACCAGGCTAAGCAGGCAAATTAGCCCTCCAAGAGGAAGGCAGCCTGACTGTTAGAGTTCTGGGCTCCCCACTCAGAGGACGGTTGAAAACGAAAGCAGTGAAGAGTTTCCCGTGAGGGAATTCATCGCACACAGAAGCCACTGAACAGCACTGAAAGAGAGCAGAACTCTAGCTCAAGCCATCTCCTACCACAAGAAGTCGACTTTCTGTCCACCAGCGTCACACGCCGGGTCTGAGCACGCAGCTTGTCATCCGTGTTTTCCACCAAGTTGGCGAGGTCGTCAATGATTTCTGGGGAGAGAAGCAGCAAGACACGTTAAATATCTGATCTTCCCTGCATCCCCTTCTCCTCCGCCTCCCCTGAAACGAGATTTCACCAGGGACGGCAAAGACGAAACTGGCCACACCTTTGCATTGCGTGCAATCACAGATGTGCGAGACCCCGTCCTTGGGCAAGCGTAGAAGCTAATTAAATAAAAAGTGCCCCAATTCAATAGAATGCAAAGTCACAAGGAGTCTTGGGCTAATTCTCGCGGGCATCCCTGAAACAGGGTAGCCATTTCAGAGGAGTCACTCCTCTCTGCCTTGTTCCCATCAACGGAGAGAAGAAGGGCGTTGTGAGTTCTCCTCTTGACTCTATCTCCTTTCCCCTTTCAGAGTTTGTACTGTATGCAGGGGACTTGAGAGAACCGGGATTCTGCATCTGGGAGATCCACCCACCACCCACCATTCTTGGAGTTTAAGGGACCGGGGGGGGGGGGGAAGAGACTGAGCATGAGCAACTTTTACACACACCGTTCTAGTGAACTCAGTGGGAACGACGAACATACACAGCGTTTCAAAGCACCACAGCACTACTTGCAGCTAAGACAACATGTCCAAGAAAGAGCCCCTGGTGCCCGGACCAACCTGACTCACCTCAATGCACTGTTACGTGACACACACTGGACTTGGCCTTCCCCTAGAAACCAGACTGTGTAAAAAGCCAGAGCCAAGACTTGCAGAAATGGATGCCTAAAACCAAGCCTGGGTTTTAGCATCAATTTTCTAAAATCTTGGCCATAAACGTATGCATGTCAAGGAAACTGAAATGCTTTTTCTTTGTGGAGTTCATCTGTCCATGCAAAAACTGAATTGGATCAGTCACTTGCTTACTGGCCAGCATTGCTAGATTTAGGAGTTTATACGTACTGCTTATTCCTGGGAGTATAAACGCACTCCACTGCAACTGGTTTCCATCACAGATAAAGGGAGTGAATTCAGAGTAAAAAATGAATGAAATCAGGTAACAGAAATTAGCAGAGGGACAGCAGCCAGAGACAGCACAAGGTTTCAACATGTCGTCCTCTGGTTACACTCCTTCTCTTTCTGTTATTGATCAGTGTCTTAGTAAATGCAATTGGGTGTCTTTTCAGATAGGTTCAGGGCTGAGTGGAGTGCCGACTGGCAGGTGGCAAGTTATGAAGTCATTTGTACACACACAGCTCCTAGTATTTGATTTCTCAGCTAAGGCACTGATGAAGATTCAAGACTTAATGGACTTCTGACAATTTTAAAAACACTACATTAAAATTAAGTTTTGCTATACATGTTAATAACCTTTTTGATTTCCCAGTGCTTAAAATATGCTGCTTACACTTTAGTCACGCGCTAGACAGAGCAATTATGAAAGGCAGTAAGAGACGTCCGTCCATTTGACGTTTACGGTAACAAACCAAGCTGCTGGGTTCAAGTCCCAAAGTTTTTTCCAGCTAATTCGAGACTTGGTCATTCCAATAAGAACTTGGTTCTGCCTTCCCCGAGCATGACAAACTTCCAGTAACTTTAAGCAAGGGCTTATGAATATGCACGGACTGTAAGCCCTGCACTTGATACAGAGACTAGATTTTTCTAGATCTCGTAAAACTATTTCATTCATTTGTGGCTCAGGATGAACTTTGCAAGAATGCATGAAACAAAACAAAGTCTTATACGCACCTTCCTCTGACTACCTCAGTTGGGCAAACTCCCTAATGAGCTTGATCCTAGGACAGTCTGATCCTACAGGTTTACCCTGATCCCCCCAAAGCATGTAAACGCATGCTTCACTTCCAGTATGTGTAAGTAGTTCATGTTTGTTTGCAGCATTCCTGTACCCGCCGCCATGCTTTGAGAAACGAGCACACAACGGCTCTCTGCCCTGCAGGACTCAGGAGCCAGTGCAGATGCCTGCAGAGAAAAGCTGCCGCAGCAGCAGCTAGTACAATCACTCTCTTCACCCCCTCCCCAAATCCCCTCTAATTCTCAGTTTCATTTTTCCAATCTGGATTTCCATTACTCCGATACCAAATCAGCATGTTTTATATCAAGGTATGGTGAATAGAAAATACACACACGCATAAACATATATATATAATTTTCATTTTTACCCCATCCCTCTTGCTAATAGCAACTTGAGGTGGTTTACAATAGATACAAGATACAAAAAAATATAAAACATCAAACAAAACCATCAATATAAAACCGCCATTCTAACCAGTTCTGTGCAAAACACAGTAAAATCCCACCCACGAACCCCCGTGAGCAGACGGGCCACTGCATTTTGCACTAGCTGCAGCCTCCAGACCATCTACCCCACCCCATCCAGCCTCACGGCAGCTCGGAATAGCTTACATAATTTAAAACAGATAAAAATATACCGGGGGGGGTGGGGGGGTTATAAAGACAACAAATACAAGGAAAGGAAATAAGACCCACATTGCAGTAGTCTAGCTTGGAGGTGATGAAAGCATGGATGATAGTGCCAAGACCGGAGTCCGAGACATGGGCGGAGCCTCTTCACCAGATACAAGTGACAGCCGCGCCGGCACCCCTGGCCACCGCCGACACCTGCAGATCCAGGCACAGCTGCGAATCCAGGAGCAACCCCAGACTTCACACGAGAAGCCAATGGAGTATGGACCCCCCCCCCCCCAATACTGAGAGTGTCCCCCTCCTTCAGACCTCTGTTCCCACCCACTATCACCACCTCTGTCTTGTTGGGTTTGAGCTTCAATCGACTCCACCTCATCCAATCCCTCACAGCAGCCAGGCACCGGGGAGACACACACACACCCCTATATCTTGGTGTAAAAATGCTGATTTGGCATCAGAGCAACGGAAATCCCGATAGTTCCGCTCTTACTCGGTTATCCTAGAAAGTTTTCTTTTTAAACATTTTATTCATTTTAATTTGTAGCATATAGATATACCAAATACAAGCCTACATAAGTAAAAGAGAAAGAAAAAAAGAGGGAAACATACGAACACATAACCACTATATCCTCAGTATTATTCTCTTATATAATACAGATGTGTTTGTTATTTTAAAAATACATTAAAAAAGGAAATTGTGTACACAAACAGTCAACTAATTTCTGCTTGCTTGGGAGGTTCCACTAGTTTCCAAAATACTCAAATATCCTAAAAACATCCAAAATAAATTAAAATATCCTAGTTCTTTTTTTCTCAACTACCCTTTATTTAAAGTGTGGGGTCTGATGAGAGATTCTGCTTAATCCATAATCTGGGTGCAAGTGTCTCTTTCCCAAGCCCAAAGGCCGTGGCGAGAGCCTTTCGGAGCAGCGTTATCTGCCCTCAGTGACAGGGGTACACAGGGTAACAGCACAACTGTATCCCGTGCAACAGCGAGCTCACTCATGTTTGCCTCTAAGTGTAAGAAACAAAACATTTCCATCCCAAGGCAATTTCCCATCGTTGTCAAGGACAAAGCGATAAGCATGCTTGGGAAATAAGATACTTTCCTTTGCCAACACTGACCAGACCCTCTTTGAAAAACATCCTGGCCAACAAGCAGCAGCTAAATGAGAAGAAACAATTGCAACGCACAGGACTCTGTCTCAAGGTATTATGCCCAGACTCAAGTCTTTTCTTCCCCCCGCCATCCAACGCAGGGCTTCAGCAATGACTCATACCCCTACAGAACACAGCCATTTTTGTATGGAAGGGCTCGGCCGTCTCCAAATTGGGTTAGATGTTTTAAGCCTATACATATTTTTGCTCCCCATTTGCTTTATACAACTGTCAATACCCCTAGCTCAGCTGGGTCAATTTCATTAAGAATTTAATAACTAGTAAGATGATTGTATTTCTCAGACACTGAAATCCAGTAAATTCATGACAAATTGTTAAGAGTCACGCACACCAAGGGCTCCATCCCCATGGACATGCACTCTCTCTAGCACCAATCCCCTCTGCAGAGGCACAGTGTAAAGCAGGAGGGAAGAACCTCCGGACTGGGGGCTAAACGTAGCCCACAGCCAGCCAGTGCCTTATATAGCACCAGCAGTGTAGCTGGCGCTTTCCAATCCAAGACAGACAAGGTAGGGGAACAGAGGGAGACCCAGGGATACATCCAAGGGGCACTCATTCAAGGAGAGGGGACACATCCATGGGATAGAGCCATGATCCGTACCTTTCACTTCTTGAGCACCCCCCTTAAGCCCCCTCATCAGCTTCTATGCAGCCGCTGCCGAATGCGGCTGGGACAGGCCAACATGAGCACATTGGACCGCTGCTCCACTCTCTGCACTGGCTGCCGATAGTTCTCCGGGCCCAATTCAAGGTGTTGATGTTGACCTTTAAAGCCCTAAAAGGCTTGGGCCCCACCTACCTGCAGGACCGCCTCACTGTCCGTCCTCCTCGGGGTCCCCCGGGTTTCCCAGGTATCCACCATGAGGAGGGCGTTCTCTGTGGTGGCACCGTGGCTGTGGAACTCTCTCCCGTTGGGAGATCCGCTTGATTACCGACCTCCCCTGTTTCCGCAGACATTGTAAGACCTGGCTGTTCTGCCAGGCCTTTCCCGAAGGAGATGGGGTGGGTATGGGTTTGATATTGTTTTAATTGCTCTTTATTATTGTATATTTTAATATGTTTTAAAATGTTGTGAGCCGCCCCGAGATGTGAGGCAGCATATAATAATAATAATAATAATAATAATAATAATGTGGCCCTGTGCCCCCAGGAGGAAACAGGTTTCCCACCCCCAGTCCAAAGGCTGAGAGCGTATGGGAAGGCGGAGCAAATCAGGAAGCAAAAATTCTAGGCCCCTAAATCAAAATCCCATGCGTCGTGGGCTGTGCTGGGAAGGTGTGGTTCATCCTAGAGCCTCCCCTAGGTCTGCATTAACTATAAAGTATCCCTTCCCCCAAGCAATCCTCCACCAATGGAAGAGGAGAGACTACGCCCTCCACCGGTGGATCACAAGCTGCAAGTGGGTGTTGATGGTCTCGACTCTGCCAACCACGGTGGGGCTGACCGCTCACCCCCAGCAGTTGGGAGAGGACGCCGCAACGCCCGGCAGAAACTGTGGCGTGGATGGATTTGCTCCACACCACAGCTTCTAACCCATCCTCCCTACACTCCCGTCCCAGGTGGTGGGCGGTCCCTGCCCACCCACAGTTTCTTGCATTGACAGTGCAACATCTGTCAACACCCTCCCAAGACTACACAGGCCCTTGAAAGGAAAGGGGTACGTGTTCCTGTAGCAGGATGAATGCTCAATCCACCAGCTCCATCAGCTAGTAGGATCCCAATTAGGTACCCAGTAAGATGAAGTATCCAGGACACCCATCTGCTCAGCATAAGTAAGTTACTTTTGGAAGAGAAAGTTTCCTTCTCCTTCCTTGCTTTATGCAACCACGTCTCAGAAATACTGAGCAAGTTGCTGAACAGAGAGATCAATGGAAGCCCAAAGGAGCAGAAACTTCTTTTAACTAGGCAGCAGAATGGAAAAGCAAGTGGAAGATCGAAAGGTTGTCAACTAAGGCGACTGTACCTCCCCTTTAAAAGAGGACGCTTCTTAAAAATACATGGTGCAGGGCTGCACTGGAACCAATGCAGCCCTGCAACATGTATTTTTAAGAAGTGTCCTCTTTTAAAGGGGAGGTATGGCCACCCCATTGCCAACAGTCCCCAGTGTAACACTGCACTGTTAAACCCAACAAATCTGCTGGAGATTTCTCTTTCGGCAAAGCAGGATCACAGCAGAGAGAGAAACCAGGCTGGGGAATGCCAAGCATTTCAACGGCCAGAGCCTCCCCTGCTGCACCTTTGTGCCATTCCCAGCAGGCTGGGTGGCTCTCTTTGTTGCCCGTGTCTTCACCACTTGGGCATAGCGGTGAGTCGAACACAAAGCACGTCAGCAATCTGGGCAGATGGAACGGGAGAACAGCTGGAGCGTACCCAAGCCTTGGGCGATTGGGGGACGAGAAGCCTTCACGGCAACTAAAAGGAACTACCATCGGACCCCAAAGCAAGTTTCATGGACGGCTCCTCCTCGGGCACACAAACCCCTATACAGCAATGGGGTAAAGCAGTCATTCCTGGGGCGGCCACTTACAACGATATTCAAAATACCCAAACCAACATGTTTCACATCCAGCAGAAGATACTTGCCTCCATATGTGAAGACATTGGTACATGGCAAAAATGAGAAACAAGCAGCATAACTTTACCCCCCCATTTTAATTCATTCTTGTGCCATCTATTAGGGAATAATGAATTAGACTCATAACTGCACCCAATGAGCCTTGAGCATGGGGCTGCAGAGAGGCACTGTCAGTGGCTGCCTCGCAGTTACACAACTCCCTTCCCTTGGAGGTTTGTCATATCAAATCTTTATTAGCTTAACCATAGGTCATCACATAACACATCTACAGACATACAAATGTTATTCATTCACAAATACACAAATGTAACTGTTTAACTATTTAGTATTTACAATTAGTTAACAAATCCTCTCTGGATTAAGTGGAAGCTGCCATTAACAAAGATAGGTACCAAAAAGTGTCAAGATCCATACCTGCAGGCTACTAAATCAAAACATCGCGAGGCTAACTAAGAGTCAGTCCAACATACGTAATTTCAACTCCAAAAAGGAATGTCTCTAATTAAATGCAGAAATCGAGAACTGTGCTACATTGTAATTTCTGAGGCAATATCTGACAGAAAGAATTGAAGCACCCACAAGTCAGACCTACCAGGGTATCTTTCAAAATACTGAGCAAGAAACTTATTTCTCACTAGGTCATACAAGTAACAGCAAAGGATAATATGTTGAGTGGACTCCGTATTTTGATGATCGAAGGGGTACAAACGGCTCATTAAAGCATCCCTCTAACACCATCGTGGGGAGAGCATTCATGCAGGCACAGAATACAAGGTATTTCCCCCTGTTCAAAGTAGGGGAGCACAAATATTTGGCAATTTCACCCTGGGACAGATGCCGCAGTCAATCGTCCCGTAAGTGTGGAGAAGCCTGTACCCTTGCAATTTCATTCTGCCAGCCTACATCTTTCAACCTAGTAAGAACCTCCGTTCTAATTGTACTAAATTCTTTCTCTACTAAGTAATTGTGAAAGAAACCCAAGTTGGCCAAGTACATTTCTACTGCTATATGCCATTTGCTTTTATAAGTATCTGCTGAGAGGAACTGGAAAAGTCCAGTGTCGGGGGAACCCTTCAACCTAGACCAAAACGTGAGCGCACTTGCCCAAGCAAATAAGTTCCAACTACTCTGACCAGCTTCCATCCTTATGGCAGCAGAAGGCGTACCACTTGGGGCCTTAAAAAGTCTCTGGAGAAAAAAAGATTGTAACCCATAAATATTACTATTCAAAGGGAGAAGAGGTGCCCATATTTCCACCCCGAACAGTAACTGTGGCCTCACCTTATTATCATGGACCCTAATCGCCATCTCAGGTCTCAGTTTCCCAGTATTGGCAAAGAACCTCAAGATAGCAATTGAGGATCCCTTTGAAACAGCTGACAACTTCCGGAAGTGCTCTGACCAATTTCCTAAGGAGGTAAAATTCAGGCCAAGATATTTGAAGATTTTAACTTGTTGCAGGGCATGGCCATTAATATCCCAGACAAGAGAATTCCTATTTTTAGAAAAAACAACTACTTTCAACTAAGTCACTGCCAAAGTAATATGTAGAGTCCCTTGCCTTTGTGAGTTGGGAGCAACACAGAGGCAAAGCTGCGCAAGAACCCAGAGCAGATATCAGAAGAGTCTGTTGTGTCCAGCAGGGTTTTCCTCACTGTCCCTGTGCAGTCTTTAGACCGTTTTTAAAGGCTTGGTTAACAGAAGGTTTGAACAGTAATAGCCATCACAAAAGAAACCTACCAGATGAGCCACTGCCTTCTCCATGACTGGCTCCTTCATTCACAGCATCTCCCCTCTGCACAACAACTTCCAGGCCACCAATATGTGCACTTTCTCTGGGCGTCCTCCCTGTTCTCTCCTCTATAAACTCTAGTTGTCAATTCACTGCTCTCTAATCTCCATTGCCCTTGGTCCCTCTCAGGCCGTAAGTCTGCCCCAACCATCTCCCAACTTCTAGATGTTCCTGCTATGCTGCAGTGGGGCTGAACTGCTTTGGGGAGCGGGCCAGGACGCATCTCCATGTCAAAATCTCACTTCAGAGATGAAAGCTTTGCCGAGTCCTGAAAGGACTTGGTGCGATAGCTGGTGCGGAATGGTCAAAGTTCATCGTGTCTATGGGTGCCCTAATCATTAATAGGGAAGGGCAGCAGGCCAGATGGGAATGGGTGTACAAATGTAGCAGACCCTCAAACGTGGTGGGAGTGGGGGTGGAACAGAGACACTAAGCTTCTTAGCATGTATTAAAACAGGATGACTAAAACGAGAAGTTGCAAGTAACACAGGTAAATAAGGTACCAGTATGATCTCCAAAAATCGACTTCCAAGCTTACGAGGGGTGAGGGTGTGGGGTGCGATGGGAGGTCAAGGGCCCCTAGCTATGAAGATGCACTGGGGTCCCAACTTTATCTCAGTAGGACTGAAGGAAGGGAGGATTTCATGCCCCCAACATGAAATGCTCCATTCGGACCAAGCGGGAGGGCTTCGTCAGTGGCAGCTGCATACGAAGGGGAATCAACCCGCTTTAGTTTAAGCAGTTTCCCGTTTAGCCTGGGCCGGCGGCAGCTCTGAGATACATTAGCCAAAGAAGCTCCGTTTGTGAAAGAGGCACCGAGCATCCATTCTCGAGCACCTGCTACTAGAATCCCTGCCCTTACTCTTGTCTGTTAAATGAACTGAATCGGGGGGGCTGGGGGTGGCGAGGGGACGAGCACTCCACGAAATGAGTGGCAGCCGGACAGCGAGGGAACTGGAGAGCAGGGGAAAAAAACCCGCCTCTCTCTTTTGCAGGAAACGCGTGGGTGTGTGTGAGAGTGAGTTCTCCCTGCAACCCCACGCCCCCAAACAGGAAAGAGGCTTGTTCAGCTTGGTCTCCTTTACATCCCATCATTTCCCAGAGTTTGTGCGTTCCGGTGTGCCCTTTCCTCACAGGACTGGGCTGGGGTCCCAAGGGAGAGGGAATTCGGTCTTCGCTCTCTAATGATGCAGAGCAGGCCTCCAGTGCCCCAAGGCCCCATATCCTTGCACTGAGTTTTATACAGTCTCTGGTTTATTTAAAAACATGTAAATACTTCATTTGGTTTTGGCAATGTCTCTCGAGCCTTGCCCTTTCTGCTATTGCAGTAAAAGAAAGTCAAGTAGAAACATGAAATATACCAGAGGCCAAAAAGGCGTCTTTAAAAACCCACTTAGGCCACGTTCACACGAACAGCTACGGTCAGCTCAGTAACGCCTTAATTTGCTCGTACCTTGGTATCGTTCACACATCAAGCAATGGGATTCAGGAGCAGAAGAGGAGGTATGCACTCTGGAACAATCAGGAGCAGATAATCCCCTGCACTTTCTAAACCAGAGTGCCTTGTAGTGCGAACCCTTGCTGTGCTTGGCCAGCGAGAACGGTGCACAAATCATTCCCAGGCTGCAGTGCCGAGTCTCTCACTTGCTGAGGACTCTGCAGAATCCATCCCAGAATGCTTTGCATGCAAGGCATTCTGGGATGGGTCATCGTGTGCAATTTCATGGCATGACCTCTGGGGCAGAGGGTGATGGCGGTAAATCAGTTAAGGAGTGACGTGTGAATGATACCAAAGTGAGTTACTAAAACCTGAATAATTGCTTTGATAAACTGGTTTATTTTTGTACATTGCCTTGTGTTTTTTACGTTGTTTTCTTATGTTTTGATACAGTGAAAGCCCCTTTTCATGCAAGAGGCAGCTTTGGGGGTGGTAAGGCCCCATGGGGTTGGAGGTTCAGAAGCACAACGGCACTCTTGTGGCTTCATTTTACAGATCGCTGCAGAACAGTTCTCAATGAGCAATGTCTCTCTCTCTACAGGGTATCCCGCAGCAGCACAAGTCATGGGACATGCAATTTTATAGGTAGGTTGGAGCCGAGCTTAAAGAATTCCCTTCAAGAATGAGAAGCCATAACATCGCACAGTCTACCGAAAACAATAAGGCAGGAAACCAGCTAAGAATGTAGCTCCCCCTTTGAAGAGCCACGGCCCCTCAGGAGAGGAGCAAGATGCCAAAGACAGAAATCACACATTGAATGCCAGACAGCGTAGAGCAATTAGACATGATAAGAAAGCAAGCATTGTGCACAATGCCAGTGAGAGATGAAGATTGCAACTAAGGTAAGCACACCAGAAACCTGCCAACTAACATGCAGGCTCTGAGGGAAAGAGTAAAAAACACACCTGGCTGATCAGAGCCAAGATACTTGGTCCATCCTTAATTCCATTAACAGCAGCCGGTGTCACCAAAAGCCTCAACCGTAGGTGACGGCACGTGCCGGGCACAAAGCCGAGACAACTGCAGGTTTTTAGTCCAACCCCAACATTTAAAATTCACATGGAAGTTTTTGTTGTTGTTGATTTGTCTTGCCCAATAAAACTGGAAGCAGTCATGGTTCCACTGTTAAGACTTGAAACCTCAACCTATCTCCCCAGGCTAGAAAGGCTCACTGTTCCTTTCTAGCCTGGCTGCCTGTGGAATAGCAACAAGTTCCCATCAGCTCCTGTATCAAGCCCAGGTCTTCTGGTACGGCTAGAGCAGGGACAGGACATCGTTTTGTTCCCGGTGGCATCTTCCTGAGGTTCCCTACTCCTTAGCCGGGGCATCGAAAGACACATCAAACACGGATGTAAAGGCTTCAAGCAGACGGAGAATTCACCACTGCCCTAGGGAAGCAAGTTGTTCCAACAGTTCTCTTAAGATCAAATTTAGGTCTTATTTCTAGTCTGAACTTGGTGTCTTCTTAATGTGCCATCTATGATCAGGCATCTCCTCTCCACATAGACGCTTAGAGCACGATCAAGTCACCTAACTTTCTTCTGAATAAATAATGTTGATTGACCTTCTTGTGTCTCAATACCAGGCACACTTTACAGATCTTGAATCATTATTTTAGCTGTTTTATGAGAAGCCTTTAAACAAAAAAGGGAGGACTAGAATCCTTCTCTCTCTCGACTGATTAAATTTAATCTCTAGATCTAGGAGGCCCAGATCCTCTTCTGAGGAAAAAGAAAGAAAAATGAGTGCACGGACTAAAATTCCTCTGTTTCACACTCTACTAAATTTAATCTTTCCTCTTCTGGCTTTTGTGAACAAAGAAAAATTAATGTGCTGTGGTGGGTTTCCATGCTTTCCACGTACCCTCTGAGAAGTGAAACCAGGAAGAAAAATATTCACACACACACACACTTTTCATTGTTTTGAAACCTGGATTGGAAGGACACCACTGTCTCATGCCATCATCATGTCAGAGGAGTGGGGTGTGGCCGGGGTGTGTGATTTGAGTTCCAGCCCGGCAAAGCCAAAAGTGGCCGGCTGCCCGGCTGCAAGGGAGCTGACGCCACCAACGCCGCTAACCCACCTGCTACCGCCGCTGGGGACGGACCCAGTGTCCAGGGGCTGTGCCGGGGGTCTTGCCCCCTCCCAGGACTCGTGTTGTTGCCGCCCAGGCCCAGGTACCATCTACCCCCTCCCCCTGTCGGAGGAGGGGGGCGGGGCTGGGGTGTGCGATCGGAGCTCCGGCCTGGCCAAAAGTGCCCGGCTGTGCCGCAGGCAGCTCGCCTAAGGGCCGCACCAAAGGGCCCTTAGGCATGGGATGGCTCTTAGCAGGACCGGGCAGGCTGGGACATTATTGATAGCAGACAGGGGCACAGTATTTTAGGGTGGGATGGTGGGAGATGGCCTGCTTCTCTTGTGTGGGTGAGGGACGAAGGGACTGGGTCGGGGGGGAGCGACGGCTCCCCTCAGTGTGAGGGAGAGACGCAACCCTTCACGGATGGGTGGTTACTATCCTGTGGCAGAGGGTAGGGGTGGGTGGGATGGGGGCGAGGAGACTGGCCCTCCGATGCAAGAGGAGGATAGGGGGTGTAGTAGTGGGTGGGGATCTCCCTTGGGAGGCTGGTGGGATGGCCCCCGGGGGGTGGACCGGGGGGTGTCCACAGCTATAGGGGTCATCTTGGACTGGGGGAATTATGGTCCCTCTGGGAGGCAAATTAGAGCTGTGAGGCGGTACAGATGTTATATTCCTGTCCTGCTCACTAGTCCCCAGGCAGGCGGTGAGGTGTTCGGGAATCAGAGGGCCCCCGGCCTTGGGTTACTGCAGCTGAACGTGAGGTCGGTAGCCAATAAGTCAACTGCGGTCCGGGAGATGATCCTGGACCAGGCAGTCGACCTCGCATGTATCACAGAGACCTGGCTGGACAATGAGTCGGAGCCTATACTGGCTGACCTTGTCCTGGCTGGGTACTCTGTGCAGCATCAGCCTCGGCTGGGGAGCTGGGAGGGCAGCGTAGCCATTGTTTTTAAGGATACATTATCTGTGAGGAGATTTCCTCTGCAAACTATCATGGGGATAGAGGGCCTGCATTTGGTGTTGGATTTGGCCGGAGACAGATTAGGGATACTGCTGGCATACCGGGCACCCACCTGTATGGCAGCTTCCCTATCTGCACTGACTGAGCTTGTGTCGGGGGTGGTCTTGCGGTCCCCCAGGGCAATAGTCCTGGGGAACTTCAATATCCATGCCGACGCCAGTCTTGGAGGGGCGGAGCGTGAGTTCATGGCTGCCATGACAACCATGGGCCTGTCTCCGAAGATGGTGGGCCCCACACACATTGGAGGACATACCCTAAACATGATATTTTGCATAGGCCTTGAGACGGGAAATCCGGTAGTGGGGGAGGTGTCAGCAGAACCCTTGTCATAGACGGATTATCTCCTCCGGGCCAGTATCCTGGCGCATGTCAGCCCCCAGAACCAGTTAGGATGGTTCGCCCCCGAGAACTTATGGAACCTAGGTGATTCCAGACTGCTTTAGGGGATATATCCTCGGACCTCGATGGTCACTCACTCGATGACCTCATGACCATGTGCAATTCTGTGTTGGTGGAGGCCACTGACCAGGTGGCTCCCAGGCGTCCGCTCCCAAATTGCTGACAATGCAGGTCCCCGTGGTGTATGGAGTAGCTGCGGCGGATGAAGCGGAAAGGGCAGCCGGGTTAGAGCGACGGTGGCGTCACTCACATGCTGAAGCTGACAGATTGCAGCATCGAGTCTGGTTACATACCTATGCCGTGGCAGTGCGGGCAGCAAAGAAAGCCTTCTTTGTTGCCCTCATAGCGTCAGCTAAGTCACGCCCAGCTGAGCTTTTCCGGGTGGTGAGGGGGCTGGTCAGTTCAGCCTCCCGCCGCCTGGATTTAGAATAATCGAACACCCGCTGTGATTTCTTTGTGGACTTTTTTGCAGATAAAAATCAATCAGATCCACCAGTTTTGACGCAACACTTTTAGCAGTGGGCGAATCAGAGGTAGTAGAAGCCCAGCCGTGTCCTGTTTTGTGGGATGCATTTCAGGATGTGCCACCCTCAGATGTGGGGGGTGCCCTGGGGTCTGTCCGAGCCACTTATTGTGAATTAGACCCATGCCCGTCCTGGCTGGTCAAGGTCAGCCAGGAGACAACAGGGCCGTTGCCAGCAGGGATTGTCAACGCCTCCCTGGGGGAGGGCAGGGTGCCGGACTGCCTTAAGGAGGTTGTGGTGCGGCCCCTGCTCAAGAAGCCATCCATGTACGTTGGCATCCTAGCCAGCTATCGGACAGTCTCTAATCTTCCCTTTTTAGGGAAGGTTATTGAGCGGGTGGTGGCTTGGCAGTTGCAGGAGCATCTGAACTGGATTAACTTCCTCAATCCCTCGCAGTAAGGTTTTTGCCCTGGATATGGCATGGAGACTGCACTTGTGGCTTTAGTTGACGACCTCTCCTGTGAGTTGGACCAGGGTCATTCAACCCTGTTGATCCTATTAGATCTCTCGGCTGCATTTGATACTGTTGACCATGAGTTGTTGGTGACTTGGCTGCGGGGATTGGCGGGACCGTTCTTGAGTAGTTGCACTCCTTCCTGGCTGGGAGAGTCCCGCGTGTGGTCCTGGGTGATTTTTCATCTTCTCCCCGGGGCCTCATGTGTGGAGTCCTGCAGGGTTCCATCTTGTCCCCTCAATGTGTACATGCAGCCTTTGGGGGAGGTTGTTAGGGAGTTTGGCGTACAGTGTCATCAGAAAGGAGCATTTCAACAATTACATCTGGTGCGTCGGCTTTGGCTGTATGTCTCAGACTCCATGATCATCCATGCTTTTATTACCTCGAGATTGGACTACTGTAACGCACTCTACGTGGGGCTACCCTTGGTGCTGGTTCGGAGGCTGCAGCTGGTGCAGAATGCGGCGGCTTGTCTCCTAACGGGGACGGGCCGGCGCGAGCATATTACACCAGTGCTTCACTCTCTGCACTGGCTGTCTATAGTCTTCTGGGGCCAATTCAAGGTGTTGGGTGTTGAACTTTAAAGCCCTGAATGACCTGGGCCCCACCTACCTGCCGGACTGCCTCACGCTCCGGGTTCTGTATTGGTCCCTGCGGTCGCCGGGGGCGCCCTCCTCAAGGTCCCCCGGGTTTCTCGGGTGTTGACCTTGCAGAGGGCGTTCTCTGTGGCTGCATCGCGGTTGTGGAACTCCCTCCTGTTGGAGATCCGCCTGATTACCGACTTCCGCTCTTTCCTCAGACAATGTAAGACCTGGCTGTTCTGCCGGGCTTTTCCTGAGGGAGAAGGGGTGGGTTAGGGTTGGGGAGAACACTGTATTTTTATACTGTGCTTTTATAGTGCTTTAAATTGTATAATTGTTTTAATATGTTTTAATATGTTGTTAGCTGCACTGAGATGCTTTTAGCAGGAGGGGTGGCATACACATTTTATTATAAATATTATAAAAACGACCGTTGTGCTGAATCCATTAAAGCTTAGTGTACTTTAGGAATATATCATATCTACACACACACTTTTATATGTAATATAAAAATTACACACATTCTGCTTCCTGAGAGCAGAAAAAAAATGTGTATTGATGGTCTATCTCCAAGACCACCATGGTTCCCCTCACTTGGTACCATCTTTTCACTCATGTGGAGCCAGTATATTCATGTCACATTTTGCTAGGTACCAGGCCAAAGTGACTCTCTCACCTCCAACTACTGCCACCAAAGACAACATGCATATTTGCATAACATTTCGGAGCCCCGAGCCATCGGCACCAGGCTATTATTTGGAGTTAATAGCTGTACCAAGAAAACAAGCAGAAATGCTTATTCCAGGATGCTCTAAAAGCAACAAGAACCTGGTTTAGAACATGTGCCATGGATTTCCTTTCCCAGATGCTTATTTTATTTTATTCAAACAAAAACCTTGAGCATTAATTTTAGTTTATACTTAATTGAATAATTTCTCTGGGGAATAGTTCTGGGAGAGTTTTAAAGCGGGCCATTTCCAAGAGCCATTACTAATTGGCATGTACCACGATGTCAGCATGCCAACCAAAATAGCATGCTTTAACGTTACTGGAACTGCTTCCATTCCAGATGTGCTGAGAACTCTTCGTGACAGAATGCAAGCAATAACTATACTTACACAAAGTAGTATTTTCAGTCTCCTTTTCCAGTTATCTGGTAGGAGATAACAGGCCCTTGAATTGGAAGCATTTGAATTTAAAGCCAGGTCATTTGTTTCTCCCTCTCATTCTAACAAAAGTTGTCATCTTCTTGGTTTTGCTAAGTTAAAGTGCATGTGTACATAATACAGACCTATAGTAAGAATTATTCGGATGCAATACATCGACAGCCACAATCAAAAAAAGGCTTTCATAAATAGTTAAGAGTGGACTCGGTTTACAAGCTCATTAAGTTAACTTTGTGCTCACACACAGCCTGTTTAACTCTGTCTTTAAAAAGGTGTGGTGAAAAGCTACTGTTGTAAGATGCCGCTCTGACAGAATCAGGACCACTGTACGTAAACAGCTTCTCTGGACTTTGCCTAACTTTTTAGAGAAAGACGTTTTAGATCAAAAAGGCTTTTCAACACAGTGAGATCTCGGATGGACACATGGTTTTCTCACATGCTTGACTTGAAGCAGAAAGTGGATTTAAGCGGCTAGTGCAGGGGCCACAAGAGGTCACTAGTTTGGTAGTTTCCTGTGCACTCCTACCAACTAAAGGACGACACCCTGGTCATCTACACCATCGGATTCATAGATTTCTGCCCTGTGCTCTAAGCCATTTGTAAGCCTTGAGGTGCTCAAGCTTTATTTCTCACCAAAGCAGGATTTTAAATAAATCAGTATGAAATGTAAAAAGAGAGCAACTTTGCTGTAATTTCAACTTTGTATTTCCTCTTTCCCACAGTCCTGAGTATGATTTGTAACGGGCTACAACACCTCAAACCAACTGACAGTGTGCACTGCCGCAATCAAACTGTAAACCGCACCGCACGGCCCAAGTTCCACGCCCCCATGCCAGGAAGCTATAGGATAAACAGGTTTGAAATGTCAAGATTTTCTATGAAATCATTAGCAGGCCTTGTGGCTGCTAAATACCGAGAATCTGCATATCTGGGCCATTTTCACGCATGTCAAACAAAAAGCCATTTTAAAGGCTTTTCAGAGTGCAGCTGTTGTCACTTACAAAGATGTACCTGACAACCCCGCTTTGTAAGCGGCTCAAACTGGAATAACTGTAGCAGGAGGGGGAAGTACAAATCCACACACAGAAACGACAGCTGTAATGAAGGCAATTTAGGCTGCTAGTTTCAAGAGTGAGGGATTCGGCTGCCCAGATCCCACTGGCTTGGGTGCCTTATTCCCGTAAATACCGGCGGCATTAAAGCAATGAAAGCCACAACAACTCCTCTAACGCCGAGAGGACAACACACCACAGTCAGCACCATATTGGCTCAGCCCAACAGTTCATTCAGCCCAGCATCCTGTCTCTGACAGCGGCCCTTCTCGGCCACCCGGGAGAAGTACCCAAGTCATAAAGGAGCGATCCACTCCCAGTTGTTCACTCCCAGCTCTCAACAGAGGTTACATCCCGCAACTTACGTGGCTCAACGCCTTTAATGGCCCTATCCTCCAAGAACTTATCCAAATCCTTTTCTAAACCTAGCTATAACTAATGGCCTCGACCACATCATCTGGCAACAGATTCCACAAGTTAATTGTGCACAGAGTGAAAAAGTACTTTATTTCGCTGGTTATGATCCCGAGATCCCCCCTGCACACTGCGCATGCGGATCCCACACAAATCTGCGTGGCTTGCGCACACCACCATGTCCCTGTAACGGGGTGCACGTGGCTTGCACATGCGCGGGGCATGCTGCACACAGGGCTTGAAGTCGGCTCCTCCGTGTGTACAGTGAAACAATTTTAAAGCTTTGACACTATCTGGCACTCACAAAAAATATATATTTTTTTCAATTTTATTTTACTTAGTAAGGCCAAACTGCCACACATTTCTTTAAGTATGAAATGAATTTGCCCAAAAGCCCAATACATATTTAAACTTTCAATAGGCGTCAAGAGATTCAGCCCAATAAATCTACACTGAAGTTTTGTGCTGTTGCTTTGTCTAACAATATATCACTAATGAAAGGACTATTAGAAAAAGCTTACTGGTCAGAGACACAGCTGTGAACGTTTCTCTTTGACCGACCTCAGCAGTGAATGATGTTAGCAGAGTGCTGATGGATAGCCCTCAGAGGCAGGTCTCCTTTTGGAGGACAAAGGCCTAGTCACTTGGGAACAACAGCAATAGTTTCCCAAGCACCTAGCAAGGAGTTCAGCTTCTTGGACCTCCTCTAGATCTGAAGAGAACATTAGTTCCATCGCAAACAAGATTTAAGTCACTGATTATAGGGCTAACACCATTTCTTCCCCAAGGAAAAATTACTTCACCAACCGGCTTTGCTTTAAGATAAACCATATTGCCCCATTTAAAACAAAAAGGACTTTCAAGAAAATTGGTAGGTTTTCCAGATTTTGAGAAGTGCTTCAGAAGCTCTAAATCACAAGCATGCAGATGACAGTTCATGTACTGGAATTCCCAAGGCATCAACATGCAAAAGCAAATTCATTCAAAAAAATTAAAGCCTCACAAGGCAGGCAGGTCTTCTAGTCCCCAAAGCATTAATCATGTAAACTCCCAGGTGGCCAAAAACTCAATAAAAAACTAGCTTCTATACTATTGTTTATTTTTACAAGTTAGAAAACTTTGTGACAGATACCATTGTAGCACTTCACGGTATTTTGCTAACAAGAAAGAATTTTGGGCAGTACGTCTAAAAGCAGATTTCAGAAGAATTGGAAAAAAATGAGTGGGCTCATGAAGTTCTAGGAACAATAATGAAATTAGGCAAGGAACTTGATTGAGAGGGGAAAGGGGGCAATGGTGTCAAGTAATGTGTGATGGTGGCTTTTAGTGAGCCGTTCCTTGGGAATGCGCCTTTTCCAATAAACGTCACTATTACTGAGGGAGAGCTGAGTCGCACTCCACGTCCTACCCTAGTCGCTGCGCGGCTGCATAGCGTTCGCCTACTGTCCAGAGGGTGATTTTGCCATACAGAAGCTACAGTACCTGCCTCCTGCAAGGCAGAGAACAGCTTTAGCTGTTATCAATCATGGTTTCCCGAGATCAGAGCTGGGAGCCTCTCTCAGAGCCAGGAAGAAAGCAAAACTCGAAGAGTTGCCAGAAGCGTCGTTAACATGTCTCAGTAAATTTATCACTTCATGGACTAATTCTGCTACAACGTTTTTATATTTCAACAGTCAAGAGAATTAAAAAGTTATTCGTAACATGGAATTAAGATTGTCCCAAAGTTATTTCTGTTGATTTAACACTCTCTTTAGAGACCCTAACACACTGCACAAAAGTCAACACCATAAAATAACCCCTGTAACAAAGCAACACTGATATCCAGAACTGCCAGACACCATCATCAACAATGACCAACAAGTTTCACACACTGGAAAAATAAAGGCATCAGGGCAGTTAGACAATGGAACAAGTCACCAAGGGAACATCGGGAATCCCCTCTCTTTGGAAGGGTTAGAAACAGGTTAACACACCACCTGCCAGGGATGGCTACGGTAATTAACACCTTAGCCATCCGTGGCTGGGGTTGTTTTAACCGGCTTCTAACCCTTCCAAGGAGGAGTGCCACGTTTTCTAGCATTTTTCCTGGCATGGCAGTCAGCTTTTCAGGAGCCATCCAGCCCTAAAATTTCACCTCTCTGAAAGGTATCAGAATGAATACTTCTGAATCCATCACCAAAACGTGCACCTTTCTTTCTCCTCGCCACAAGATAGATGAGCTGTGTAGGTGGTCCTAAAGGTTTGGAAATCCATGCTCTACTGGACCAGCTGGAATGGAATGAAATACCTACAGTTCCTTCATACAGAACTCATGACCAGTGACCCCTAAACTTTTATACCAATTGCTTGATGCCTCTGTGTAAGTCAGAAGGGGAAAGGTCCAATCCATCTAGAGCTCCCGAGGTCAAACCCAACACCGCAAAGATGTCCTTAGCGGGGGGTACGACTGTTGGGGTGTTCTGTTGCCTGACTACTATAATTCTAGGATGTATGTTAGGCTGGTGGGCCCTGTACTGAGCTCAGAGATTAACCTATTTGGGGTTGGGAAGAATTTTATCCCAAGTCAGACTGGCAGTTGACAGGGAAAAAAATTCTTGCCTTTCCTTGCAGCATGGGGCATGACCCCATTTGTTGGCATAAGCCAGGAGTTTCTAAAATCTTTGCTGCATGACGTCATTTTGTGGGATCATATTCTGTTTTTTGGGGAACCCTGTTCTCTTCAAATTTAATGTATTCTCAAAAATAGGAAAGAGTTAAGCTTTCTGCATTAGTTTCATCCTCCTCCAATGAGACCCTAGATGACCTTAACACTGTTTGGTGTGTCAATTTCTTAAAATATGTATTGTGATAGGGTCAGTAGAACCTGCAAGTAATTCATGTATGCAAAGTGCCTTTATATATGAGAATGTTTTTAATAGTCAAGTTGACGTTAAATCCATATAAAATTCATTTTCAATGCATTTGCAGTCTTTAAAAAATAAAAAGAATTAAAAAATTGGGGCCATTTAGACCCCAAAACAGAAAGAACGCAGTTTTGAAACCAATCAAGGGCTAAATATAACTGAGCATCCCCAAAGTATGTCCAGCATCAATTGAGACTGTGATCCCATTTACAGATTAAATTAACCCATTTTAGTCCTATGGTTTTGTGAACCTTTTGACACAAACTTTCTCCACGTTCTGCAACCGATTCCCTGTGTGCCCAGCACAAGACTCCTCCCTGTCTCCCCCCGAAGAGTAGAAGGCAGGTTTCCAGAGGGCACGCCCTCCACCTGCTCTGCTTCTTCGTGAATTTCTCCCATGCCTTTCTTCCCTCCATGCCAGCCATCTGTTGGGACGGACAATATGATTAATTGGGAAAAGCTGCAGAAACCTCTACTGTTCGTACCAGCAAGTAAAACATCTGACAGACACTTCCAAAGACCGTGGCTAAACCCCTTCTTGATCTCCATGCACGAGCTTCGAATTCCAGCGGGATAAACTCCAAGCCAGGAATGAAATCTTTACCCTCCTCTTTATCGAGCTACATAAATAAATACATAATCTGTGATAAGCGTCTTAGTGCTCCACCCACTCCTTTGGCAATTCTAATTTGGATAAGGCCCATAAACCTACAGTAGCAGCAGCAGTTTAAATGCAGCCATAAAAAGTAGTTCTGTTCTTGTCTGAATGGAAAAGTTTTCACTTTTTAAGTTCTCCAATAAAGCTCCGTCAGGGAATCGAGAGAAAGAGAACCCAGGGGGAATGTGGCTTATTAGCCTTGCCTGAGCTGCATACTTTTAAGATCAATGCTATATGGCCCAACGCTTGCGATATCCTATTAATGTCTGGGACACAGTAAAGATATCACCTACTTTTGTCAGAACTATTAAGACTAATTCCAAGTCACTTGCCTGATGAAGGACCCTGTGAGGTCCGAAAGCTTCCATACCTCCACCGACTGGAGTGGGTCCAATAAAAGAGATCATTGTACTACTCTGTCTCTCTCAAGGCTCTTTGTGAGAGACTGAAAGGCGAGAGAGCTCCGTCGAACACTAAAGGAACTTACAAAATGGACCCCATCTTCTTTATTAGCGATTTGATACAAGGAATATCAAAAGGCTTCCAAGTCTCCAAAATGAATAATATGCTACTTGCTTCTTACGGCACTTCCACCCCTTCGAATGCCGGTAGTAACCTACTCTCTACATTGACACTTCCTCCCCCCACGCCCCAACCTCCTTACAATTCTCAGGCCACCTTTTAGAAAGAGACCTACTAAGTAAGATGTGACGTTACACCCGCAGTCAAGGCTTTAGAATTTAAATAAAGCTATTCTCCGAGACTACGCCAGAATACCATGTTGGCATGCATTTTTGCAGGAGGGACTGAGGCAAACGGATTTCTGCTTGTATGTAGATGGCTCTGTAATTATACAGTGCCAGCAACGTGCCTCTAATCACTTAAAGGGAGCATGGGCGACTACTTCTTCACATCCCCACAATTTTTGATCCCCATCTCATAGGCATTAATTGAAACCATCTACAAACTAACAAACCTGAAGTTCTCCGATTTAGCAGAGCTGCATCTGATGCAAGATAAGGAGGCAAAAATGGCTTTATGCCACTTTATGGTGCCCCCTGACCAATCCTAAGGTCAACTGGTAGACAGAGATCCCAGTGTACCGGGGCTGCCCAGCTGTACAGATTTTGCTGGCAAATTAGAGCTCAGTATGGCAACCAAATCCCATGAATCCAAAGACAACAATGAAAAGCACAACGTTTATCCTACTAAAGGTATTTTACAGACATTAGAGTGCAAGTGTTCCTACTGGATCAAGTCTAGGAATCAAGCAAACATTTGGAAGCATATTAAAATACTTTAGTAACACATCCAAACAGAAATTGGAGACCTAGCTACTGTGCCTACACTTATTGCTCTTAAATCTAATTCAGTCAGAGCAAATGCACATGATATGAGTAGTGGCAAGTGAATTGGAAACCCATAAGGTAGATACATCTAACACCAAAGGCTCACTACGTACTTTTAGCTTTTAAAACTGAACCTCGCTAGTTAAAGAGCAGTTATGGGAAGGTATTTCAAGACTTCAGATGTTTGTTTTTGGCCTTTCTTTTTAAAAAAATGAACATGTTTAATCCTTCACTCTCTTTTTAAGAGAAAGTCTCACATCTGGGCCAACAGCCTGCATTCCAAAGTTTCAGCCCATCACAAATTAAAACAGCTGAGTTATAAATCTCAGAAAGGAGGGTTTGCCATGGAAATAGCAAGTGAGCACTCACTATGGGCTCAGTTTGGCAAGACAAAAAACCAACCAAAACATCTAGCTCACCTTGGGGCAAGATCCGAAAATGGCTTCCAAAGGCATCTCCTGCATCCAAAAAGACAACCTAGGTTGGGCTAAATTTGAATCTTGTTGCGGTAGCAGCAACTCCTTTGCCTATAATTCACAGCAGATTTACAGAATAAGCTCCCTTCAGCGCTGTCGAACACACCAGAGAATCTTCCCTGAACTACCTGCTATTTTTAGGGCTCCAATTTCTACAGAGGTCTAAGAAGGTCAGTTACTTGACTCCCACTGAACTGGACTAGGGGATGCAAGAAGGTCGCTCACAGCCAGCGAACGCAAAGAGAAGAGAACGGATCACTCCATTATGACCTGCCGTACACTTCTTGAAGGTACCAACAGCAAGTACCTTCTGAGACATGATGCTGGGTTAGATGGGTCTGACGCTATTATAAATGACTTCTATAGTGCTAGCAATGTGCCTGACGCTGAACAGTTGTAATTAGAGACAGAGTCCTGCCCTGAGGGACTTGCCATCTAGGATGATGAAGGCCAGGGAGTTGAGGGGGAGGTGAACATAGGGAGAGACATGGAAACATACAGTCCCACGCCTCCTCTGCCTGGTTTCCAGCAAGATACACCTTTGTAGTAATTCAGTTGTGGATATTGGGGTATTAAACGAACAGTAATGACGTGGCAGATGATAATGAAAAACATTACAGTATGAAAGTTAAAGGGGGAGGACTCAAAATGAAAGGAGTAGTAGCAGACAATAAGTAATCAAGGAAGTAGTAGGGACAAGAAAAAAGCCTTTCAAGTTCAGGAGAGAGAAAGGAGGAACAGAAAAAACAGGAAGTTTCTCGACACTCTGAAGGGGCACTATAGAAAACTCCCAGCCAGCTAGTATCTATATTTCTTTATTGTTTCGACCATTGTTCATAACAAAAGCATTACAAGAATGGTAATTTTAACAAAGAAACAGTCAATCCAATCTAATAAAAGTCAATCACAAATGATTCTAATACACAAAAGGAAGGTGTATGGTCAACCTGGGCAGCTCACCTGGAACCAGTAGGTTACACAACAGTAGGTTTCACACTGATCAAAAAGAAAGCAGGGTGTCTTGAGAAATAATCTAAGTAATAATCTAGCTCCACCGCAGAGCTCGGGTACAATCAAACTCGGCTCCTGCAGCCCAAACGTTAGTAAGGTGCATCCAAGTACAATTTAGCCAAGGAATTACGTCTGCAAACAGAGAGGGCATAGGCAAAATCTGCCACCTTTGCCACAATTCAATCACTGGGATTTGCCAGTAAGAATGATAATTTCAGAGCAAGATCCCAGTGCGATTTTCCAATCAAAAGAGGGAATAGCAACTTAGCTCAGCCAGCGAGTAGGAGGCAAAACTCCCGGAACAGCTCGGAATACATTCCCGCAGCCAGAGGTGCCAGGAGAAGCTTTTAAAAGTCCTAGATCCCAATCTTGCCGTTGCCAGGGGCAAGAGGACAAACTCTAGAACTCCTCTCACACTAGCAAAAGTGACTGCATCTAAAAAAAAGGAATGACCCTTGTTGCAGACCCAACATCTCAACAATCTCTCCTGAGTGCCAAAATAACGCTTTTAAGCAGACCAACACACCTGGGTTCCAAGCGGCTCTTAAGAGAAGTGGGAAAGTTGTTAAGCCACTAAAGATGCAAAAAGGAATTCATTCATGATCCTCTCCCCACAACTCAACAGACCAACAAGGTGGACTGCCCAGAAATGAGGCTTCAGCCACATGCACAGGGGACGACGCAGGGAGCTTCGGGAGGAGGAAGCCAGAACCAAGCAGCCAGAAGTTGGTAGAGTACTCAAGTATCCAGCCAAGTGAGAATAACCAACTAAGGGTCCTTCCCATCCAATTATTAAACTGAAAGGAAGTGCAAATGAAGTAAGTGACCCTCCTCCAAAGTGGGGGAGAGTTAATGGTAGGAAAAGGGATTTTTTTAAAAAACAACAACAACCCGTTAACTTCCAAATAAAAAATTTGGATAAATGGTGCAACAATGTCTGTTTTGGCCTATGGGAGTGTCAGGTAAGACACCCCACCACCACAGGTGGCAACCCTAGTAAGACCTCGTTATCCCAAGAGGTTAGGAAGATTCCCCTGCCCCCGCCCCCCACATAGTTTGATCATTCCAAGTCCTTTTGCTGTTGGCTTGCTTCACCATGCACCTGCTTTTTCAAGTTCTCAAAGTGCCACTGGAACAAATAGGTTTGAGGAAGCTGCCTTCTCCAAAGCTGCTCTATATACAGAGCGTGAGCCAGGGTAATAAAGGTGCTGATTTCTTCCTGTGGACGTGACTAAAAGCACAGAGTCACCTGGCAGGAAAATCAAACAAAGGACCCTGGAAAGGTACTTAAGGGGGGAGACAAGGCAAAGATGGAGTGATCTCTCTCTCTCAGTTGGTTGAGATCAGTTTGTTGAGCTTCATCTGCATCATCATATACCAGCCAGAGAAGGGCTGCACCAAAGGAACTATGAAGTAAGGCCTTTTGAAAACTAAGACTGGTACCTGGACAAGTTTTCCATCGCTGGCTGTGACACGAACTGAAATACCCTTGGACCTGGATTAGGGTAAACCTAAATCAGGAGAATCAGGAGTACAGATAGGAATGTGTTATTGGTTATGTTATTTTGATTTCTGCACTCTCAAATATAATCTTGTACTGCAGCTTATTCATGATTTATCATTAAACTTCCTTTTACTGAACTTTGTATGGTCCTGTGGAATTGCTAATCCTAACATTGGCGAGACACAGTTTGGGGTTAATTCTATGGGAAACTCTGTGGCTGAAAAGGTGACAAGAAGGTTCCCCTGTTACAGGCTGAATTAGTTCCAGAGAGAGCGGATCCAGTGAGAGCTGCAAGCCAGGGAAACGGAGTCAGGACAGCCTAGAGTGGGGTAGTGAGCCCCCAATCCCATGACAGATTGGAAACACCTTTGGACAGGGACTTACCTCTAGCTTAATGATTGGTGTGTGCACACAACGTGTGGGGGTGTATATATAATTTACACCCCCCCACACACGTGTGTGTATATCAAATCAAAATTTATTTGCAGTCATAGGCCAAAGATATGAACATAAAATACAAAATAAAGCATAAAACAAACATAACAGATCTTCAGACAGAAGCAGGGGCACAATTTTCAGGATTGTAGGTCCCCTTGGAATGAAAACTGGAGTTGGAGACGACTTAGAGGTGTCCGACCATGGAAAACCATTCAAGATGCAGTGGTTTGTGTTCACCCAAATTTTGTTTGGCTGAAGCAAGACACTTTGTCCCATCTTGTGGAGTGGAGAAGGCATTTTTTCCTAATTGAAGTGCCCCGCCCCCGCAAGCATGCTAACACTGGATTGTTTAGCTTCAGGATAAACGCAATGCCTGTGGACTGCTCTTACACAAACACAGCCCCTTCATGTGCGAGATAGCACGCTCCCTGTGAACGGGGGAAACACTGCAAGCAGCCTACTGTACCTGCCGCACCTTGCAAGCCCAAAGGAGTTCGTCACATTCCAGCTAGCAGGAGTTTTGCTGCAGCCTAGCAGGCTGAGCATCCGAGGCAAAACTGCCTTCACAGCCATTCTCAGAGGCTTCAAAGGGGATGAGGATGCCCCAGTACAGACACGGGATCAGCTCAGAAAGGGGTGAATGACCAGTGTCAGCAGCCACAGCCAAACAAAACAGCCGATCCAATCAGCCTGAGACTGGAAGAGAGTACAATGCAGGGAGCATGGGAGCAGCTCCACGACGGAGCCCCAACCCTTTCAGAGCACGGGAGCGGCCTGGCTGACACTTGGAGCAGTGCCACTGGTATAAACATTTATATAGCCCCAGAAGAGAATAGCCACGGGCCTAGAAAACAGGAGACTGGGAGACAAAGGCAGAAGGGGAGAGAGGAGCAGCTTGGGGAAGAGAGCCAGGAGACTGGACCCTGTGTCTAGGGGTGGCACGGAGGAGCCCAGGTGCGCGCGCGCACACACACACACACACGGCCTCTTTCTCCAGCCACTCCACCAGGATGCTTGTGGCAGCAGCGGCTGAATTTCTGAGGCTTCCATCACAGGATTCTGGACTACAGTTACGGCTTCCTCGAGGAGGCCTCAATAGCGAGCTTGATACGGATAGATCAGCATTCATTGACTCCTCCCTCTCGTTATATTTTCATTATCTAATGAAATCTCTCAAGGCAAAGGCCTCTGGGCTGTCAGTTTCGCCTTCCTCTCCACCGCCTGTGCCTGTGCCACAAACTTGTCTCCCTCCCTCTCCCCCGGTTCGCTGCGTGTCTGTATTAAACTTGGAAGCGTGCGGGGACACATCGCGCAGGAATGACCCCACAGAAAATGTTTGCTGTCTATTGTCGTGCACAGCGGTTACTGGTACAACCCGCAATGTGGGAATTAAATGGGGTACGTGCATCACAGCAGCCAGACAATGCAGCTTTTAAGGCTGAATAGTGGGGAGGATGAGACTCCTGCAGGGGTAGCTAAAAAGGGCCTGGAGGGAAGTTTTCTTCTCTGGTTTAATTCACTAAACTGCCCACACGGCTTCTTGGCTAAAGCACTCACTTCAATGCGAGAGGCGCTGCCATGTTAAATCCCACACAATGGGCTTTCCTACAGTGCTTGAAGTGACTACCCCCCCCCCCCAAATTCCCTGCTGCATCATCATTATTATTAGGGGTGGGGAACCCAAGGGCCACTTTGATCATTAGTGCAAGCTCAGAGGGCTGCACAGAAGTGGGGGACAGGGGAGGCACTCAGGGAAAGGAGGGTTTGGGGTCATGGATCTGTACAACGGATCTGTTCCCTCTCCTTTTCTGCACCCCCTCATCTCTGCTCCCTTACCCTGAGCTTGTTTTGCTGGTTCTTGGGCGCTAGGAACTGGACCAAGGAGCCACATAAAAAATGAGCTGCATTTCCTCTCCAGGCCTGAAGTTCTCCACCCCTAGTCTAGCACCAGCAATATACCTGGTGCTTTACTATTGTTAACAATAGACAGGATCCCTGCCCCGAGGGGGCTTCCAATCTAGGCGAGACAAGGGATGGGAGAAAGAGGAAGAGACAAGGAGACATTTATGAAGACAAGAGGTCACAAGGACCTGCGACCTCGACTTCATAAATGTCTCCTTTTCTCCCTCTCTCTCCTCCATCCCTGGTCTCGCCTAGATTGTTAGCCTGTCTCCCAAAATTCCCTGCCTCATTATCATTATTATAATTACGTATTTATAGTAGTACACAGTTACATGGGAGAAGGGAACTGTAATCAGGGAGGAGACTATGGGGATGAGGAGCTAGTAACAATTCTGGGGGTTTTATTATTATTATTATTATTAAACATTTATAAAAAGCATATAACAGAGTCGGGCACCAATTCCCATCACAAATCTTAATCTACGTGTTTAGAGATGCAAACCGCTCTCAAAAGACAATTTAAACTGCGTTCGCTCATATCTGCAGGCATCCCCCCCTCACATACTGACTAATGCAAGAGGGTTTTTTGGTAAGAGTTTTTATATTTGTATTAATATGTTTTTAGATTGTAAGTCACCACAAACTGCTGTGCAGGAGGGGCAGGGTATAAAGTTGTCTAAATAAATAAACAACTGCGTGCCCATCGTTCCCCAGTATATTTGCAAGCATGGACAAGGAGGAAGCCCATTTATTCAAGAGGAGAAAACTCTTAATTGGTTCCAACTCCTCTAAACTTTAGCTGTGTGTCTGTATTAAAGATTTCTCTGTGCAGTTGTATTGCTTCTGCTGGATGTCCAAATTCTAGACCAAATGAAAGCCAAAAGTCCAAGTGAGAGCGCTCTCAATTTCTGATGTTTACTGGCTGAGGAAATGGCTTTGAGCAAGAGAATGTTGCTTTCACAGGGCGAAGCACACTGTTGAGAAGGCGAGCTTTTGAAGTCCAGTAGGAAAAATAAAGAGGGTTTTGTTGTTTTGTGTGGGTGTCTCTCTCTCTTTTTATAGAACAAGAAAAGAAGGGATACAAACCAGCTTGATATACAAATTAGTGGTGATCTCATCAGTCCGCAACTTAAAACCACCACTTGCAGGAAGATGTGCTGGCAAAATCCTGATGACTAAACTGGGTGGCATTAACATGGGGGTACAAACGCAGACTTCATTACACAGGCAAGGCATGGCTTCCAGCTTTCCATCTGCCAACAGTGGAGCTGCATTAAAAAGTGGGGTTTTAGACAAGGGTCTCACATTTCCCATTTACCGCTTTGCCATCGAGTCCGAGGCTAGTCTTGCCAGACTCTGGATAGAAGGAAATGACCTACAAACATTGCATGCATCGCTGATTCACACAAAACAGATGCCTTGTGCAGAGTGGCATCCAATGAAAGGGAGAGAGAAATAGACCAAGCACTTTAAAATTCAGCAAGAACTGTAAAATGCGGTTACGAGTTTCCACCTTTCGTTGCTCAGAAGCTAGATCACATACTTCCACCAAGGGCTTTGGACTCCTTTGGAGCGGAATGCAGAATGCACTGCAGAGCTACTAACGTTTCAATTCTTACATGTTCCTGTTTTCGATCCAGCCCCGGGACTATTTATTTTGCTAGCTGGTAATGGAATTAAGCAATTTGGCTTTGAAAACACCATAAGCCTTTGCCCTGACCCCCCATCTGCTTTTCAGATTAGGGGACTTTGATTTTTACCAGCTAACCGTTTATAAACTGCTGCATAAAAACCAATTACTCTCCTAGCAAATTGCTGAAAGCTCAGATGTCATGTTTTAAATCTATCCCCATGGACTGCTGGGGAGAGTCAGAGAGAGAAAAAGAAAATCAATAGGGCATTTTGGATTAAAAATGTATACTAGTTTTAAGAACCCGACAAGTTTAGAAAGAAACAGCACACCTCCTTCCTCTTCCCCTGGAAGAATTTGGGAGAGTAACTCTTCTAAAACAGATTTAATATTCAACGGATGAAGTGTTTGCTTTGCTCAGTCTCTCCCCTCATGCCGAGTCTTTGGTTGAAGCTGGGGACTTTCTGCTTTGTTCCGTTGGGATGTAAATCAGCAGTGTCCCAGCATGGCCGTCTTATGGGACAATGCTTCAGCTAAGAGGGAAACTTCTCCGACTCCTTTATGGAAGTGTAAACAGGCAAATCAATGAGGTGGCAAGCCGGAACAGGGAGGCTGGCCATGTATAAGACAGAGGACCTGGGCTGCCAGCTGCTTCTCTGGACCACTATATTGTAGAAGCTGGAAGCTTTCTGTTCCCAGTACTTGCCCTGGAATAGTGGTAGGAGCATCTTGCTCCCCTCCCAGCTCAGCTGCTCCCTTCGTGCTCTCCTGGGGCAGGGCGGACTCTGACGCCACTGGCCACTGGTTTTCATCGACACCTTGCTACGGAGTCCAGACACCGGTAGCTGATTATTTTCTCTAGGTGCTAGCATGTCCTTCTGCAGCTTGGCTCCAAAGAAGAGCCCTACAGCTGCCAGTCAAGACAGAGTAAGCAGTCCCGCTGTGACCGTGTCGAGAAGGCCTTGCATTCTAAGCCTAGACCCGAGGAACAGCAGGACTGTCTTGGATTAAACCACTAGACCAAGGGTGCGGAACTCCCAGACTACAGGTGCCCGCCCCTCCGGCCCCCCTGGAGGCTCTCACCCGTTTAGTGCGACGCACTGCCCGTAATCCACGGGCCACCCGCGGCCACACTCCTCCCAGGATGCTCCAGGCTATAGAGGGAGGTGGAGGCGAGGGGAGACAGAAGAATCTACCCTAGGAGTGGGGCACTTCAGGCCTGGGGGTCAAATGCAGCCTGCAGCAAGGGCTTTCATGCCACCCCTTTTCCAGTCCCTACCCCCAATCACAGAAAAACGGAGCTCAGGGCAAGGGAGCAAAGATGAGGGAATAAACATGACAGAGGAAGGATCCAGGGCACAGATCCATGATCTGGACCTTCCTTCTCTTGGACACAGCCATTGCGCGCCTCCAGCCCCAGCTCCTACGCGGCCCTCGGAGTTTGTACTAGTCTTCAAAGTGGCCCACCCTTGATCTATGTACAAATCAAGGTGCACCAAGAGCTATACGTCTACGTCTCCAACTCCAATTTTCCTACAATCCTAAACATTGTGCCCCTGCTTCTGTCTGAGAGCAAAGCTGGTGGCAGAGGTCACCAATATATTCCAACCTCCAATGAGAAGGCATCTAAAGGTTCTCTAACTTGTCTACTGGAGAACAGAGATGTTGCCATTCTATTTGTATTTCTAGGACAGAGAACACACCCTCCCTTTCCCACTCGAGGGAAGGTTATCTACTTAGATATGGACATCAACATTGTGTTCAGTTACAGTCCTACCCCTGGTAGCCTATAGAAGAGCGGTCACCATGTTGTGGTTGGAAAGCGTAAGACAAAGCAGTTCAGATGGTCCCTCCTGCTGGACCAACTCCTGTTGTGTCACTAGTCACACATGATCGTAGCTGCACATCAGTTCCCCTTTATTAAGGTAAGGCTTACCCATCACACAGGACCATCCTAAGCACTTGGCAAACACCGAGAACCTTCGATTTAACAGTGCTTCAAGGCAGAGGGCGTGCTTAATTCTAACAAGGCTAGGCAACACCACGCACTCATTGCCTGCAAACAAGATCCAATTAACAGCTGAAGAGACCAATTCCATTTATTTATCACCTATTGAATTGGAAAAAGTAGTTTCACACCTCAGAGCGGCTGCCGGTACTCATACTCACTGGACTGTTCAAAGCAGCAGCCAAGGAAAAACTGAAGAGGCATAACTTTAACAAAACAAGAAGGATTTTGTGAAGTGTCAGATGATAAATACTTGCCAGCGAGTTCCTGCTGCAAGGCTGGACCCAGCTGTCGGACCAATATTAATGGGTTTTGGGGGGAATGGGGTTACCGTTTAAGTCGCCCGTGTGGGGAAGCCCGAGGTGCTGTGAGCTCCACAGCTGGAGTTTGTTTGGAGCAGAAGGCAGGTGCTCACTGAAGCAGTCCAGCCAACCTGCATCCACTCCACCTATTCAGACTACGACATGCTCCGTGAGACAGGCCAACTCTCAAGGCCAGGCGCCCCACTGCACACCCTCCTCTACACACAAGTCTCAGCACGGTGGCTTCCCTGGGCTACGGCACCACCACAAGACACCGGTAAGTACCAAGTGCCCAGCGCTCACCTTGGGCTGTATCGTGAGGTCCGGCTCCCAGACTCCAGAGAAGTGCAGCAATAGCTAATTGGGCCGCACCCTTGCAGGATTCACCCTATCAGAGGGCAGCTTTGCATTTCAGTTTAAGAACTTTTTGGCGAGATGCGGAAGGAAAGGGGCAACGCAAAGCATCCTGCCACACAGGTAAGAAAATGACCTCAGGCCAGATCCTGGCTCCTGCTCAACTCCAATGGTACAAAGGAGACAGGAAGCTGGTTTTAAAAGCCACCTGGGGACTCCCTTTGTGTAGCACAATCCCCGGTAGAAAGGAGAGCGCTCTGTCTACTGTTCATTCCTGTCCCTCATCATCACCACCGCCTCTAGCAGAGGCGGCCCAGAGCAGGATTCATGCTCGATCCCAGGGAAGCAGGTCAAGGAATCTAATGCCGGGGGATCCGTCACCCTGGTGAGGCAAGAGAGAGTTGGTGGAGTAAGGCAGAAGGGCAGGCTTCCTTCCTCTCCAGAGGTAGAGGTTGGGGAGCAGCCCCGCAGGTGGAAATGGGGCGAGGGGACAGATCATGCAGGATGTAGGCAGTGGATGCAGTATGATTCATCAGCCAGTGTTCTCCCTTTTCACCTTGTAAAATAGGTCAATCATTCTGGGATACTTCCTATTTCGTTTACCCGTGTGCGTCACTGAAAGGAGATGCACAGCGCGAGGAGTCAGCAGGTGCCTTAGCTTGTGGTTGCTAGCGAAATCCAACCCAGCCTGGTATGACTTTCTGTGCTCAGTTCCTCCAGGTTATCAGGGACTCTTAGCTTCACCCTAGAGGAGAGTCAAGGTGGGTTGGCTTGAGTCCAGGCCAGACTTGTAGAGCTGTGTTGTCTGGTGCTGTCGATCTTGCACTTTTCACAAACAATAAATTCACCAGGGGACAAACCCTGAGCTCATGAGCCAGGCAAAGGCAGCTGCTGAAATCAGCTAGCATTGACTTGAGCAAACCTAAGAAACGATCTCAGGATTTGGTCCTATAGATATTGATACAGACACAGGTTAGAGGCATACAACTGAGGTGATAAAAATGTTCTATATGCCATAAAAATGACTGCTTCTTGGAGCAGCTGGACCTGGAACCAAGGAGGAGCAGCTACTTTGGATCTAGTCCTAAGTGGAGCGCAGGATCTGGTGCAAGGGGTAACAGTGGAGAAGCTGCTTGGCAATAGTGATCACAATATATTCAAAATTGACGTAATTACTGGAGGGAGAATGGTGAATAGAAATACTGCAGTAGCACTTAACTTTCAAAAAGGGAGATTATGCTAAAATAAAGGAACTAGTTAGAAGGAAACTAAACACTGAAAAATTGTAACACATGAATAAGGCAGGCCAAGAGAGAATTTGAAGAGAGACTCGCTAAAGAGAAAAACAATAAAAACTTTTCCAAGTACAACAGAAGCAAGAAGCCAGCTAGAGTCAGTTTGGCCATTAGATGACCAGAGGGTAACAGGGGCGCTCAGGGGGGATGAGGCCATTGAAGAGAAGCTGAAAGTTTTTGTGATAGTTCTTCCATTTCATCACCTACAAGGAACAATTATGCCATGTGTATCTCCTCAACTCCCTCTGCCGTGAAGACCAAAGCAAAGCAAATCAATGCGACTTTGGAAGAGGTTCTAGAGCAAATTGACAAACTAAATAACAACAAACCACCAGGACCAGATGGTATTTTATTCACCCCAAAGTTCTGAAGGAACTCAAATATGAAATTGCAGATCTACTATTGGTAATTTGCAACCTGTCACTAAAATCCAACACTGTACCTGAGGACTGGAGAGTAGAAAATGTAATGCCAATATTTATAAAGGACTCCAGAGGTGATCCTGGGAACTAGAGACCGGTGAGCCTGGTGTCAGTGCTGGGCAAAATGGTGGAAATGATTATTAAGAACAAAATTACTGGGCATATTGATAAACATGGCTTGATGGGGAAGAGTCAAAGGGAAGTCATGCCTCACTAATCTCTTGGAATTTTTAAAAAGGTGTAAATAAGCATGTGGATAAGGGGGAGCCAGTCGATATAGTGTATCTGGATTTTCAGAAAGCATCTGATAAGATCCCTCATGAGAAAATTAAGAAGTCATGGATTAGGAGGCAGTGTTCTATTGTGATCTGGTAACTAGTTAAAGAACAGGAAACCGAGTAGGACTAAATGGCTAGTTTTCAAAATGGAGAAAAATAGTGGCGTGCCCCAGGGATTTGTACTTAATATATTCATTAATGATCTAGAAAAAGGAGTAAAGAATGAGGGGATCAAATTTGCAGATTACAACGTTATTCAAGGTAGTTAAAATATGAGTAGATTGTGACCGATTGCAAGAGGATCTTGTGAGACTGCATGACTCGGCATCTAAATGTGTAGAGAAAGCAGCGTTTGCCATGTTGGTCCCAAATATATCCCAGCCTGTTTATTGTAGTGTTTTTATGGATTGTTTAATATTTTGTTTTATAATTGTTTTTATGATGAAATTGTTAGCTGTCCCGAGCTATTCGCAGGAGGGGCGGGATACAAATTGAATAAATAAATAAATATAGGCAATAGAGACAAAAATAGTACAATGATCTCTTTTATTGGACCAATCCAGTTGGGAGAGGGATGCAAGCTTTCGGACCTGACAGGGTCCTTCTGCAGACCTGCCTGTCTTGCTAAAGAGGCAAGCCTGCCTAAGAAAGGAGCCTGTGAGGTCTGAAAGCTTGTATCCCTCCCCCAACTGGGGTTGGTCTAATAATAGAGAGCACTTTACTACTGTCTCTCTATTGGGCATCTAAGTGGCAGATAAAATTTAATGTGGACAAGTGCAAAGCGATGCAAGTAGAGAACAACAATCCAAACTAGCACAATGCTGAGTTCTACATTACTCCGGAAAAGGACCTTGGGGCCACTGTGGACAATACATGAAATCCTCCGCTCAGTGTGTGGAAACAGTCAAAAAAGCAAACAATGCTAGGAATTATTCGGAAAGGGATAGAGAATAAAACTGAAAATATAATGTCACACACTATAAATCTACGGTGTGACCGCATCTTGAGTATTGGGTGCAGTTCTGGTCGTTGAATCTCAAGAAAGAGACAGTAGAAATCGAGGCACAAGATGTGCAGGTGCTTAGGAGCCATTGGCTCCCAGAAAACCGAGGCTGGCGACTGGTTCAGGGGTGGAGTGGGGCAAGAACAGTTAAATATCAGGATAAAGTTTGGAAACTGAATTGTTTTATTTTTTTGGCTCCCGGAGCTCAATCTGAAACGTCATACCCAGGTAGAAATCGAAAAGGTACAGAGAAGGGCAACAAAAATGCTAAGGGGTATGGAATGGGCTCCCCTACGAAGAGAGATGGGTAGGCTGGGGCTCTTTAGCTTGGAGAAGAGACGTCAGAGGGGATAGGATAGAAGTTTGTCAAATCATGAGTGGGGCGGAACAAGTCAACAGAGAATGGTTCCTTATCTTCTCACGCAGCACTAGAACTAGGGCACACCCCATGAAACTAACGGAGAGCAGAATTAAAAACAAACAAAAGCAAGTACTTGCTTACCGACAGTTGGGAAAGCCAGAACCAACCCAGGGATGAGGGGGACTGGAAACTGCAATACGGCCAATGCAAGAAGCATCATGAAAACATCCCGATCCATGAGAGAGGGCAGCTTAATTTTAGTAGGTTATGGTCAATGCAAGTACATTTTAATAAAGAGGAAAGACGCTCTTATTAAGCTCAATTGGAATGTAGGTATACCGCAAGTGGCAAGGTTTCAGAGCTTTTCCACGTCTTAAAGAAATAGGAAGATAATTCCCCGAATGCTAGATGTTTCTAATAAGTGCTTCTGAACATTCTGCCTTATCAAAGTGCTCTCTGAGCAACACCAGCAAGGATTAAGCAATGCAAGAAATGAGGGTGAGAAGCAGAAGGCATCCAGAGTCCACTGATCGCTTTTCCCACCTCTACCCATTCTCATGTTTAGGTTGCAAGATCCTTTAAGATGCCATTTTTTATTCCGCCATCACAGCAAAAATAACCACAAGAAAGCTACCCAACAAACCCCAAACCCACATGCCGACTCAGGATCATTCGATAATGAAGGTCACTTCATCCAGTCTCGGGCAAACCACTCTAAACCCTTTAGCAGACGCAAGTACAAAGAATACTTTTATCGATTTCATGATGCAAGACACAGGTCAAACACTTTGTCTGAGTGCATGGACCATAATTCATGCCTGTAAAGGAACATAAAGTACTGTACGCTTAGAAATACACTGCATTTCTATCAGTGGGGTTCAGTACTCTTAATTTATTAAGACAGATTAATGCACCCACAAAAACCCATTGCATTAAGGCTATTATGACTTCCCTTGACTGGCTGCCAATATGACATAGGTCCAAAAGAAATCCCTTCTTTCCGCTAGGGCAGAACAATCAATTTGGTTTCCTTGAATCCAGTGTTTAAAGAATCCAAGTTCCTGCCCCCAAGTGTTTCACTAGCAATCCTCTATGCAGTGGGGAACAATCAGAATGACATTTGCTGAAATGTGTGTGATTTATGGCATAATCGGTTGTGCATATGCACCAAATATATAAAACCCTTAAATCTAACAAAATAAAGATGAATCTCCTATTAAACTACCAGCGAGAAGCCCCTGCAATACAGGTGGTGCCGCAAGCGGCTTCGTTTTGCCAGTTGCGATTAGTTATTCAATGTGACATCTCCTCATATGCTCGCTGGGAAAGATTGCTACTCAGTCAATCTCGCTTCAGATTTTCAACAAAATGAAGAGAAGCTAGACAATCCCTTCAGAAAGTTCGTCTTAAGCTCACCGGACAATGATGTATTGTCTTCATTTGACCAGAGGAGACAGCCTGTGTTCTGGGGACAGCTAAGCAGAAAACAGCCCAGTAAGACACCTACCCCACACCCCCATCGCCTCCTAACTTCTTGCCAAGTCACTCCTATTTACAGCTACAGGGGTTAATACACCAGCATGTTCGACAATACCAGCCTTATCTACGGCTTTTCTAGAGTCAAAAATGTAGCAGCCTGTGCTTCGTTGCAGCAGCAGCAATAGACCCGCTTTAAATCACAAAGCAAGTATTCCTTCAAGCCCACACAGAGATCGTGGAAACAGATTCTCTCCCTTTTCTGTCCAGGAATGTGATGGAAGTTATACGTGTCCTCGCAATCGGCTCTATTTCCGTTTCAAGCAGTCCTCTCCTTGCGGGAGATCCTATCAATGTGTCACTTTCAGTCAAAACCAAGCAGGAAAGAGCCAATGTTATGGTAAGCCTACAGCGGAATGACTGAGAAGTCAGCAGGAGAGCAGACTGTACAGGCAGAAGCGTGGCGTTTCCCATCGGGAGTGATACCTCCAGTCTAAGCCTGTAGGACCACACGGCAGCTTCTGTCTTGGGTCACATAAATCTGGGTGGAAATTACCTGTGCCTCCTCTTTCAGGTTGCATAACTGTAATCATCTTATCCTGAAACACAGGGATGCTTTCACAAGACATTTAACCAAACGGCCGTCATTCAGAAAGTCGGAGTTCTTACAACTGCTAAAGGGAACGCATCCGGCTTCCAACGGTGGCATTTCTCTTGTAGCTGGGCCACCCTGGGGTCACCATACACATTCCAGGAAAGGAGGAGATAGCAAGCTTATTACGCCATTTAGTTCCTAACCACCATGACTTGGGTACCGATAATTCTGTATTTGTCACCAGATTCTTGGGGAACTCCTCCAACCTTATTTGCTTAGACAGAAGGGTTTAAAAATAAGCAATTCCCTAGGGTAAGACTTTTGGTGGGGAGAAAAGGGAACGACTACTAGAGCTGCGCTCAGCTCTTCAAATAGAAGGAAAAGAAAACTAAATTGGGCTCACTCCCTTGGTCTTTAAGATAGGCCGGAAATGTTTTGGGCTTGTCCAAGGTATTTCCCCTGCATTTTATGCTGGAAGATATAGATGACAAGTGAAGTCTGATTGGTTAGCTGTCTTAATTCAGACTATCTAGAACTCTGCTCCCACCTATTTAACTCCAAGGCATTGCAAACACTTGAATGAAAAGATCTCTTTAAAAGACTCCGCATTCTCCATAATTTCAACTAAGACTTGAGAAACCACCATATTCTCTTTTCTGAACCCAGAAGAAAAACCTAGAGAAGAAGTGGGCAAACTGTGGCTAGACCTTACATGCCGCTCTTTGGCCCCATTGTGATAAGTGGACGCAGCTCTCGGGATTAGGAAACTTTGTCCAGCCCTGACCTAGAGGAAAACTTAAGGGTAGGAGATGAAGCTGCATCCCACTCAGCAAACAGCTCCTGGTAAAAGGTATTCTTAGAAGGCCTAATATCTGATTTCAGGGGACGGTCAGCTAAACCCCAAGGCTGTGCTAAATTAGCATGGTACCAAAAATGGAACACAAGATGTGCTGGATAAATATCCCAAAAGTTTTTACAATAGCCAAAAGTAGTTGGAACCAAAGTATTTAATTGGGGGAAAATGTTATGTTATAATTATGTTACTAATTAATTTTATAAAACAATGTATTTTTGGAACTGAAAACTTTACCGGAAATATATAGCGGAAAAATTTCTGTGGAAAGTTTTCCAACACACATCACTGACAATTATACAAACAGTTTCTAAACAGGAGGACTTCAGTATTAGAAGAATCCCAGAATGGATCAACATATTGGAGCCAGCTGTGAGGGGGTGGGGGGGCATCCATAACAACATTATTCATTCCTTTTCATACAGAATGATAGATCTGCTCACGGTGAATGATTAATCGGGAGAATATTTTTGTTTTCGCCTGAACCACAGAACTGAAATTTGTTAATCTGTGGGACAAGGCAAGCCAGACTGTATGTTCTTACACAAGCAATTGTTTACAGTCTCAATATTGCCAGATGTGTATTGAATACTAACTTGAGACAAAAAAAATCTTGGCTTTGGCCAGCCCATTTGTACAAAGCTTAAGTAACAGCGATACCAACAGCAATGCAAATCTGGACACGGATAACGAATTCAGCAGTGCGGAGGGTCTAGCCACCTAGTGGCTGCCACGGAAAATGCCAAGCACTTCTACGGCAATCTCCGATTTCCCCAGGGTTGTCAACCAGGCTGTGAGGATTCCCTCCACGCGGCCGCTTGGCCCACACGGCCTCTGCTTGAGTTGGCTTTGTTAAACCTGCTTTAAAAGCTAAGAAGTATTGCCACAGAATGAAAATTCGATGGTGGAAGTTTGGGGTCTAGATTTTACAGTTTTCCAACTCAACTAGTTTTATTTTTAGTTCAGAATAATTCGTTGCGACGGCTTCCAATACTTGGGAGGCTGTAAGTATTTACTGGGAGAATGCCACATTTTTTAAACAGAACTTCCACCATTTAAGTGTGACTCCATGACACTGGCCCCTGTGTACTTCTGAAGGAGTTGTTGATCAGGTAGGGCACGGGGAGGATGCGCCTCTGGACCCTTCCCCAGTAACAGGCTAGGAATAAGGGTGCAACAGAGTAAATAGGCATGTTTTAAGAATTCTACGGTTAGGCTATACAGCCAATACTTCCTTGAAAGAGAAGTGATCGAAAATGACTGGTTGTGGAGCTTTATGTTTATTTATCACTTGAGCATTTTAAAGCCCTTTGCGAAGACAAATCAAGCTTCCCACACCCCTGGGAAGCTTTCCCCCATTTTACAGCTGGAGGCTTAAAGAAAGATGCAACCAGTTAAGTGATTTAACAAAGTCATGCAGCAAAGACAAGCCAGGGAAAGAAGTTCCAGATCCCCAATGGCCAGTCCCTTGCTGTGCTAGGGCCACAAATGTGCAGTGCCAACCACAAAAGTAGAGGCCTCCTTAGCTGTGTGTGGGATGAGAAGGATTGAAGGGCAGCTCAGGTTCACCACACCTAGACACCGAGAAGTCACCAACACTGTGCAAGCCGATCGCTCCAGCTGTTGGAACCAACAGGCAGGACACCAGGATAGCATTTGGCTGCACTTTTTTGCTCAACAAGAATGTGAAGAGTAAGTAGTTTACCTGAAGAGCTAAAGTGGCTTACTCCAAGAGAAAACACAAACACTTCCCATTTTTCTTCTAGTTCTTCAAGTGAGCTATGGGAATTCTTAAAAGTCCTGTACCAGTTGCAGTGCAATTACCTGCACACAGCAAGGTGCACAACATTCACCATCTTCTAGTCAATCCCGGATATCACGGGTGTCCAAATGGCCACAGGGGACCATTCTCGGGTAAACAAATTCCTAACAGGGATCCCCCTTCGACGCTATAACAAGATTCAAGCAGAGACAGGTATTGACAGCCTCCCTCATCTCCAACGCCCCCGCTCCCCAAAAACATTACTTTCAATTTCAGCCACAGTATCACCGTTTGTTTGTGTAACTGAACAAGTGACAGACCCTTTTTTCCAGGATGATTTAAACTGCTCCAGTGTTAAAAAGGAAAACAAAGAACAAAGATGCTAAAAGTATTAATCATCAAGCAGAGCATCCACTGGGAGTAAGTGAAAAATGCACCGCTCTGCAGACTGCTGGCCTGTCAGGTTACTGCCTGTTCGACACACACTCCCTTTCCTGTACATGTGGAGGGGACTGGGGAAGGAATTTACCCCTCACAGGCTCTTTTAGATAGAGTTCAAAGCTTGCTCAGCAGTTACTACAGAAGCAGAGTGAACTGGCTCTCACATGCCAACAGCAAACAGGCTTGAAAACTCGGCGATAAAGACATCCATCCCCTTGTCCCAACTACCTTACAGTACAAACACAGCCACCGAGAAGAAAGGACACACGGGGAACATTTCTCATTTGGATTATGAACTCATGACACATGGATGTTTATAGCTACAGAAGACAAGGAGTTGGGTCTGTTCACCAAGGTGGGTAGTTAGGCGAGCAGGGGTTATGGCATAGGAGCAACGAATGCACCAGACACAAGGTTAAAATCAGAGTCCTAGCACAGTTAAGGATAGAGCATACCACAAGAAGGAACTCCAGGAGTGGAACCAGCCAGTGTCCTTTCAAATGGGAAGAGCACCCAGAGCAGTGGTGTCACCAAGAAACATCGGCAACGGGGCTCTGCCTACAGCCGGAACGGCCTCCGCAGGGTTGGGCTAGCTATGAGAGAACGTACACGCAAGTTGCAGCAAGACAGGGACATAAAACGCTCAATCACTAAAAGCACACCACTGGTAAAACGATGGTGGATGGGAAACCTTGTGCCGGTACACAGTCTCGAATGGGAGGAATTCCGCCACTGCCAGAGGGCAGGCTCTCTCTCAGAGAGCTTAGAGTCAGACACCCTTCCCAGGCGGCTCGGACAGGAGGCAGTTCCTCACAGACCAACCGGCAGGTTCCCATGGAAGGAGTGGACCATTTACTTCCAGCATCGGGGCAGTGATTTCCCAAAGCCACAATGCCAGAAGGGCACAACTGACCTTTTATGAATGTCATTTCCAGGCACCACCTGCTGCTCCTTAGAACCCTTCTGGAAATCCTGCCCAATCTCTGGGCCAATGCAGAAGCAATGAGGTCACTCTGAGGAGGTTTACAACACGGGAGTCAAGAAAAAACAGGCCATCTTCACCCCCACCCTCCCTGTAGAGTGCATTGTTCAGAAGTGGTGGAAGCTGAGGGGATGGGTAGGCAACAATCCACTCACTAAACTTGGCTATTTATTTATTTATAGAAGTTTTTATCCTGCCCCTCCTGCCCACAGGGCATCTCAGGGCGGCAAACAACAAATTAAAACAATAAAAACAATTTAAAAGTTAAAAATCCCATATGCAGGGAGAAGAACAAGCCGCCCCATTCCCCCCCCTCGCCAAAAGCCTGGCGGAACAGCCAGGTCTTACACAAACGTCAAAATGACAGGAGAGTGGGGGCCAACCGAGCCTCCTCCGGGAGCGAGTTCCACAGCACAGGGGCAGTCACCAAAAAAGATCTGGCCACCCACCTCGCCCGGGGAACCTCCAAAAAGGCTCCCATGGGCATATAGGCAGTGAGGCGATCCCGCAGATAAGCAGGGCCCAGGCCATGAAGGGCTTTAAAGGTCAAAACCAGCACGTTGAACCTAGCCCGGTGCTTTATAGGCAGCCAGTGCAGAGCCTGGAGCACAGGTGTCATGTGCTCCCTGCGACCCACCCCCGTCAGGAGACAGGCCGCGGCATTCTGCACCAGCTGCAGCCTCCGGACCAGCTTCTCGGGCAGCCCCACGCAGAGCGCGTTGCAGTAATCCAGCCTCGAGGTGATGAAGTCATGGATGACAGTGGCAAGGTCCGAGTCTGAGAGATACGGCTGAAGCCGCCGGGCAAGATGTAACTGCCGAAACGCACTCCCCGCCACGGCCACAACCTGAGATTTCAGGCTGAGCCGCGAATCGAGGAGCACACCCAGACTCCGTACCTGAGAGACCATGGGAGGACGAACCCCTCCTAAAAGAGAAAATTCAACCACTCCCAGGCCCCCCCAAGCCCTCGCCCACCAACATCACCTCCATCTTGTCAGGCTTCAATTGCAGATGGCTCAACCTCATCCAAGCCCCAACAGCCGACAGGCACTGGGAAAATAAAGAGACTGCAAGGCCTGGGTTGATGGAAAAAGGAGAGATAGAGCTGAGTGTCATCAGCATACTGATAGCACTGCATGCCCTGAAACCCCCTCACGATCTCCCCTAACGGCTGCATATAGAAGCAGCACCAAGAGTAGCCATCTCTGAATTAAGCGTACACAGAATTCTATGCAGAATTAGAGAAATGTTGGACACTAATGCATTTGCTTAAACTGTGCTGCTCTACTACAGAAACAGATTTAAAGTGAATGGACCGAGGTTTAAAATAAATTTTAAAAAGAAGCTACGTGCTTCTCACACACAGTAAACGGAGGTCTCCAAGAGCCCCCTCTGGGTTAGTTTTAAAAACCTATTACATGAGGCTATTGTGTTCGGGCTCCGTAAAATTAACCCGACACTGTGATATAGCAATGGAGGTTTTCACTTTTTACCAAATGAAATGGGTGAGTTCACATAGAGGAGAAGCTGGTGGCTCCAGGAGGCTGTAAGTAGTAGGGAAATGGAGGGAGCGGCCATCTTTGCTAGGGACAGCTGTGTTCTCACTCCTGTTGAAAGCAAAGGGATGGCAACCATTTTGGAAGAGTGAATTTTTTGTGTGAGAGACTATCAGGCGAAGAATGCTGGTTTCAGCCTCTTCTGAGGAACCACCATTTGCACATCGCCTTTCAAAAGCTTTTCCCCCTCAAAAACTAGTTGTACCACATCTACTCAAGACTGAAGTCTCTGCCAAATTGTGTGTACCTAGACAGCCCAAGTGGATATTACCGAGAACAAAGGTCTGACACAGAGTGCTACATTTCTTTTTAAAAACCCATTTTAACTCAAACTTGTAAATTCTTAGAAAACTCATTCTGGACTTGGAAATAAATGCCGACGCTGAATTTCTGTTTTAAGCGTAAAACAATCTCCTCCATACCTATGGTGCCATAACCAGTGCACAGACACACCGGGGAGAATGAAAAATGGTCTTAATAAGGATCTAGAAGTTGGATGTCATAAACCTGGGATGATTCCCCCCACAATTCCTCTATGCTATATGGCTCTACCTACCAAAAACATACGCAGGAGAAGAAAAAATAGTTCGTTATTCCTCGGCTGCGTCCTGTAAAAATACGCTATACTGGTCAGTGCTATTGGCTTTAGCAGAAGATTGGTTTATGGAAACAGAAAAAGCTCTAGAGTGGTTCATATATTAAGGAGAAAATAATGGTAGTTACTGGTAGGGCCCGGGCGACGATCGTCCTCTTGCTTCCCACTGACCCCCACCCCTGCACATAGGCCTTTTAACATCCACATTAGTAGTATGTGGAGAGAGAACTTAAGCCAATACCAGAATAGGGGTAGACTTCTGGTAGACCTTTTGTCACTTCACCTGTTGCAGGAAGGGGAGAAAAAGGCTTTGATTAATAGAGTGCCCCTCTGCCATTATTATTTATTATTATTAAACATTTATAAAGCGCCAGTAACAACCTGGCGCTGTACAGAACATATAATCAGCTGCGGTCCCTACCTGTGGCTTACAATCTAAAAGACAAGGAGGGGGAGACAAGGAGAGGGGACAGCGGGAGAGACATGGGAGAAGACAAACAAACATTCAGGCGGATGCGAAGTCTCAGGTGCGTGTACTTGGCTTGGTTACAAGGTGGTCGGTAGCAGCAGTCAGCAGGGGAGGGCTGACAGTAAGAGCAAGGGGAAAGACTAGAGGGCATTGGGAAAGGCAGCATGGAAAAGGTGGGTCTTGAGGAGGGATTTGAAGGAGCGGAGGGAGCCATGGCACTCGGGAGCATTTTACATATAACAGATGTAAGATAAATTTAAGGTAAGAGATGGAGGCAAAGCAGTTGAGATGGTCTCTTCTATCAGACCAACATCTGCTGGTGAGAACATGCCAGATTTCGGGCCACACAGGGCCCTCCCTCAAACGTGTAACAAGTCAGAACCATACAGACTTCCTGTCGGAATAACGGTCTCTTTTTTACATTGAGAGGTCGTTGATGGGTCCGACTTCTTCCTCCTCCGGGTTGTGAAGACTCCTTTTCAAACTGCAAGTTTCAATCTCTTCCACCTTCTCTCGTTACTTTGTTAAACGGGGCACCCTGGCTCAGGTGGTCACCCAGGGCATTAGATTAGCTGGGCTCTCACTTAAAGGTCCCCGTTTATACCAAGGAAGCAATTCCTTGCAGGCAGTAGGTATCGTCAGTCACTGATCCTTCCCCTCAACACTTTGGCCATGATCCTCAAACCACTTCCTCTGAAGGAGTCCCACTGAAGCCCTGTGTCAGGACCTGGGTTTTGAACCACCCTCAATCTGAGGGTCCTCTCGCTCCACCACAGGCTCTCAACTCTGTTGGTCCACCCTGCACAGGCCCTCTTCAGCCTTTACCGTCTCTGTCGACACCTGCCAACTTCCCGATTGGGTGGAGAAACTCTCTCCCCTCATTCCTCTTCCTGCTCTGTGCCCTTGCTGCCAGGCCTGCCTCTCCTCTACCCCTTTCCCTCAGCTTTGTCTCTTATCTGGTCTCCCAGTCCCAGCCTGGATTCTGACCCCATGCCCCATTCCCTGGACGACCCCTCAACTTGTGCCCCTTGCACTCTGGGTTCATCCAAGAGCTTCAATGGGGTTACTCTAGAGTAAGCGGCTTGTGGACTGTGACACCGATACAGAAGTTAGTACTAGCAAAGGCAGCAACCAAAGCTTCCCAGCATTGTTAGCAGAGAAAGTCCTCATGCACTCTGCACAGACAACAGGGAACGTTTTTTGACCCTTTAGAAACCCCCACCCTCCTCCCCAAGTGGGGCGGTGCCCTCTCTGGATAGGATCATAATTATACTGATATACTCTGCCCATCTTTGGTGTCTGGAGAAATAAATTCTATTTAAATTTGTATAAACCTTCTGCTAATACTCTTACCGACCAGAGCCGCTATGGAAGGACTCCAACACTGCTCCCCTCCCTGCCCACATCTAACTGGACAGAGCCATGCCTCCCAATGGCACGTCGTCCAGTGTTAGACAACAGGGGTGTACGCTGCTCAAGAGATGAAATGGCCGGTGATAATTCAAGGCGCTGGTTTTAACCTTTAAATCCCTACACAGCCTGGGCCCAAGGTATCAGACAGATTGCCTCCTCCACGATGCGCCATTATTTATTATTATTGAGACAGCGCCAGCGACGTATGCGGCACTCTACAATCCATAGTTATGAACCGGTCCCTATCTCTAAGGGGCTTACAATCTAACAGGGAGACAAGGGAGAGGGGAACATCCGGAGAGACAAGAGCACATTCATGAGGTTGAGAAGTTGCAGGCTCACGTGCTTCACTTAGTCACAGGGAACTAGATTCCGAGGGAGAAGGAAAGGACGCAGTTTCACTCATGACGAGCCAGGGAAGGCCTGACAGAGGAAGGTGGGTTTTCAGAAGGGATTTCAAAGTTGGGAGGGAGGAAAGAGTGAACGTATCCAGGGAGAGAGTTCCAAGCTTGAGGGGCAGCAAGAGAGAAGGGGCAAAGATGTTTAGAGGAGCAAGGGGGTTGCGAGCAGGCGAGGGTGGGGGCAGAGTGGCAGGATACAGGAGCGGGGAGATCTGGGGGAGCAAGGCCACGAAGAGCCTTGAAGGTGAAGCCCAGGAGCTTGTGCTGAATGCGTTCCCGTAGAGGGAGCCAGTGTAGAGCGGAGAGGTGGGGCTGAACATGGTCAAAGCGACAGGCACGGTGGAGGATTTTGGCTGTGGAACGTTGAATGGAGTTTAGAGGGGTTGGATCGGAGCAAGGGAGGCCAGTGAGGAGGAAGTTGCAGTAGTCAGCCTGGATCATCGGCCAGCCAGGTTCAGATGCAACATTGCTGCCCCAGTCTTGGAGAACTCCCCTGGCTTCTGCAGGGTGGTTCATCAGAGCCCTAGCACTTTCCAGAGGTAACACAAGGCTTTTCTCTTTGGACAAGCATTTGGTAGGCAGGGATAGGGTTTAGGTTGGGGGCTTCGAGGGAATTAGGGTGCAGTTTTTAGGGAGGAGGGGTTATATATATATATATATATATATATACACACACATTTTAACTTTAACTTTCTTTTATATGGTTCTTATTTTGTAAGCTGCCCTGAGTCTTGGGGGAAAGAGTGGTGTATAAAAGTAGCTTTAATACCTCTTGCCACAGCACATAGGCACAAAGCGACCACTCGTTAGAAGCCTGGGTATACTGTGCCCAAGGTATTTTCTATTAGCCTGGAAGTATAGTGCTCTGGTTTGGCTTTAGGATGCACTCCTTGGGGATCTCTCTCTCTCTCAAAAGAGAGAAACAGAGTGCTTTATCACGTTGGGCTGGCGTGAATTACAGGAGAATCCAGACGTTTACCAACTGACTTATGGCTTTTTGGGCTGCTGACTCCAGAATGCCCCTACTGGTTCCAGTAAAAGCTCATGGCAACAGCCTATACCCACGGATGTGGGTTTCTCTCACTATGTTGTAACTGTCTAGGCTTTGCTTCTGATGCAAACTCTCTGGGAAATCCATTAAGCAGTTTGTGAGCTTCCAACAGCCCATTGGATGAAATCATTGTTATGCAGGAGCGCACCGTCCCCACCAATCATTTCTCTCACCTAACTCTGGCTAACAGGCAGGTTATTGAAGTCTTGGAGGAAACCACGAGGCAGAGAATTGATCTAACTTTGCAGAAGTCCTATAAGGAAAAGCAACATCTCAGAAAGATGGGTAGAAAGGTTTGAGATGCCATTCAACAGATAAACCATTTTAGATCATTCCTCAGCTACCCTATTTGTGAGTATCTTAAGGAGGGAGATAGCAGAAGGTTTCATGCTGTTTTTGTGCAACACTCGATGCAGGACTTAGCTTTGCATGTATACACATATATATATATATATTTTAAATCATCCTACACTATATTTAATGTCCCCTATCAGATCATGGCTCAGAAGCAAATCATCAGCTCATAAAATTGCAGATCAAACTACAGGAACCAAAAAATAAAATAAAATTCAGTTGCCAGACTTTATCCTGATATTAAACCGCTCTTGCCCCCCCAGCACCCCTGAACCAGTCGCCAGCCTCTGTTTTCTGGGTGCCAATGGCTCACAGGGCCTGTAAAGTTCGTGCCCTGGCATTATTCTAATGGAAATCCATGCCCAATGGGAGAGTTGGTCTAGCTGAACAAACTGGTTCATTAGGGGAGTAGCTAGGATGCAATGGGGGCCCCCACCACCTCCCATTGGCAGGGGATGCAACTGCCCCCACAGGATAGTGGGTCCAAAGGCATCAGGACCTTTTCCTGGAATACTAAGATGGCCACAGGACTGGTAGAATTTGGACATCAAAAATGCCAGGAAAAGGAAACTGACAGAGGAAATGATGTTTTATTCAAACTGTTCTAACGCTCCATTTAACCCAAGTGCCTGAACAGAGTTGAGATAATAGTCTCTTTGTTACAATCTAACACCTGTGTCCATATTTCAGACCCCCTAACAATCTTAATGAACCCTCCACAGAAATCGAAGAGACAAGATGCCGCCAAGCCAAGCCTGATGCTTTAACGTGGGAACGGAGGACGACGACGGATGCTGCTCCCCCCACGTATCCAGACACACACCAAGTTGTTCAGAACTGACTAACCGTAATTGAGGATCCCAGGAGTTATTTTACAGCTTGAACTAGTGTTAAATCTGCCAAGAGGCCAGACAGACTCATTGTTTGCGCTTGCATTACTACGTAGGAGCCCACCAAAGCGTCAGAAATTTAGTGCTTTCATCTCGGACCAGGTTGTGCCGGGATGCTTTATCCAAGCACTAAAGCAAGCAAATAAAAATACCTAAAGGGGCGGGGTGGGGGGGGGGGATAATAGTTTCTCGTATTGTGCGTGCGCTGTCACTTGGCAGAACTCCTCGAAAATCTGGAGTAAGGGATCTTCTCTCTCCTGTGGCCCAGAGAATTGGAAGGGACCTCCGAGGCCCTCTAGTCCAACCCCCTGCTCAATGCAGGAAATCCACAGCGACAGCATCCCCGACAGATGAGCCGTCCAGCCCGTGTCTGAAAACCTCCAGTGAAGGAGAGTCCGGCCGCCGCCCTAGGCGGTGTCTGTTCCCCCCCGTCAAACAGCTCTTGCCATTAGGAAGTTCTTCGTAATGTTTAACCGAAATCTGCTTCCTTGCAATTCAAGCCCACTATTTCTCATCCTGCCCTCAGGGGCGACAGCGCTGGGTGGGACTAGTAGTGCTAGAGAAAATGATTTAGCAAACAAGTCAACACAGAGAACAAGTCTTTTCCATCTTCTGTGCGAGAGCCCTTCAAGGTATTGGAAGGCGGCGATCCTGTCTCCCCTTAGTCTTCTCTTCTCCAGGCTAAACATGTCTAGCTCTTTCAACCTTTCCTCATAGGACTTAGATGATCAGGGGTCTGGAAACTTTGTTGCCTCTTCTGAAACTGTTCCAACTGGACAATGTCCTCCTTAGCATGCAGTGCCCAGAACCGGACACAATACTCCAGGCGAGGGGTGACCAGCGCAGAATAGAGTGGGACTATTACTTCTCGTGACTTGGAAACGATGCTTTTCTTAATGCAGCCTGAAACTGCATTAGCCTTTTTAGCAGCTGCATCGCACTGCTGATTCTTGTTCGGCTTGTGATCAACTACAACCCCCAGGATCCTTTTCACATGCATTGCTGCCGAGCCAGGCATCCCCAGCCTGTATTTGTGCATTTAATTCTTCTTGCCTACATGCAGAACTTTACATTTGTCTCTGTTGAACTTCATTGTTAGTTTCAGCCCAGTTTTCCAACTTATCAAATTCCTTCTGAATTTTATTTCAGTCTAAGGGGTTAGCTATCTCCCCCAGTTTTGTGTCATCTGCAGATTAGATAAGCATCTCCTCCACTCCCAGCTGTAAATCCACCTAATGGTATCACCTAGCCTACATTTTACGAGCTTGTCAACAAGGATATCATGGAGGACTCTGTTAAATGCTTGGCTGAAATCAAGATGTGTCAATCAAATTTATTTACGACCGCAGGCCAAAATAAAGATATGCCCACAGCGTTCCCATGATCCTCTGAAGTAGTAACTCAATCAAAAAAAAATTAAAAATAAAGTTAGCCTGGTATGACTTATTCTTGACAAATCCATGCTGGCTTCTAGTAATCACTGTACTGCTTTCTAGATGCTTACAGATTAACTGCCTTATAATCTGCTCTAGTGTCTTTCCAGGTATCGGTCAGGCTGACTGGTCTGTAACTAATTAAGGAAAGGGACCAACATTTGCCCGTCTCCAGTCTTCCGGCACCCCAGAAGTTCTCCAAGAGTTCTCAAAGATGATAGACCAAGGTTCTCCTTCAAGGCCAGATGAATTGCATCCTGGGGTATTAAAAGACATGAACTTGTTTAGTGTAGCTAGGTATTCTCTGACCAACTCCATCTCCCCTGAGCTGCAATCCTTTCCCCTCATCATTCATGCTACTTTTGCCAGGTTGGGCAGTTCCCCTTTTGGGAGAAGATGAACACTTTCAAAATTAATATAAATCCTACAGGTCAGTTGGGATTTGGGGGGGCAGGAGTGAGCTCAATATGCAAAAAGGAAAGGGAGGGTCCAGATCCTGGATCTGTCCCTTATCCTTGAATACATGCCCTCATCTCCGCTTCCTTCCTTTGAGCAGAGTCTTTTAGTGCTTGAAGAGGAGGAACTGGATCCAGGGGTCAGATCCTGGAATTGGAGAGGGGCCAAATAAAAACAGCAACAGGCTGAATCTAGCCCCTGGGCATGACACACACACGGTTCCTGAATCTGGATGTGACCCGACATGCCAAACGAATGCCAAGACACACAGCCCATTTCAGCCCGCTACAAAGCCGTTCTCCAGGCACCCAACAAGGAACATTTACAGTATATACATGCAGAATCCTAGAGTCTGAAGGGACAACAAGGGTCATCTAGCCCAACGCCTGCTTGGATGCAGGAGAAGAACGACAACAACATCCTCAAAGCTCCGTGTACACATGCATAGATGTTGAGTGTGAACTACATTGCCCAGCATGCAACACTGCTCCCTTGCAGCGGATGAGACGTCTCTTGCTCCATGCATTCATACACACATTCGCACTCGCCCCCCATGACGATGGGCTATGATCCATGCGTGTTGGAAAAGGGAAATCCTGTTGCAGGAGAGCAGGGAGGAAGATGGCGGCGTCTCCAGGGACCCGGTCAATCCCTGCAAGTCCACACTGGGATTTAAACTCTGATGGTAAATCTTGCCCTCCGTGCCTTGTGGGATGAAGAGAAATATTGTTTCAAGAGGGCAGCTAGAATGTGCACATTTATGACTTGGAGTATCAAGTCATTCCTTTTTACCAAGCTCATGCCAACAGTGAGGTAATGTAATCACTCTCCATTCTTAAGGAAAGCAACTCATAACTCACACATCCTCTATACCCAGTGCTAATTAGCTTGTGTTACAGAAATATGAAACTATGTTGGGATTCTGGACTCCGCTTTCTGATTATTTACATGAGTATTGCATAACCTACCTACAGAGACATTTCCTTACATAAATATTGCTGAGTTGGAGGCGATGGCTATAATAGACTGGAACAATGGGTCTGTGGTCAAGACACTCAACTGGGACTCAGGAGATTTGGATGGAGATCCCAGCTCTGCTACAACGGCCTGTGTGGCTTAAGGCAAACCGCAGAGCTTGGGGGTGGGTCAAAGCTCCCAAACTGTCAACTGGGGACAATTCTCCCACTCACCCATATTTCTTCTTGTCTTCTTAAGACTGGAAGCTCTTCGGGACCAGGTTTCTGCGTGTTTGTTTGGCCCAATGTGAGCCAGATCTTGGCTTGGACTTTTGGCTTTAAGTCTCAAGCTTTTGTTTTCATTTTACAAACGATCCTCTTTGGGAGATAGGAGTCTCAGGCTTCACCCTGCCTCAAAAACCTCATTGTCAAGAAGACCAAGCACCGATTTCTGCCAGCCCATACCTAGGTTTGGCGCCGTGTTTGTCACCTAACTACTGGCGTGCCTCAGCAATTGGCAGCTGCTCAGCTTTCAGATGCTGCGACCTGGTGCAGCTGCTTGTGGAACTAGATAATGCTAATGAGAAGAGTTAGTTCGACAATTCTCAAACGCGCACGTGCCATAAATCCAGAGAAGAGGCTCAGCAGAGGTAGTCACAGTCCCATCAATCCACATGCCTCAACAGTAATAATCAGGCCTAATTATTCTGCTCTTTGGATTGCCTCTTCCGATTTGCCCAGTACAGAGATCAGGCTCACTCTTTTCGCTGTTATTTGCTATCTTCCAATCATCAGGTGTAGAGCCTAAACTTTGTGATAATATATAGTAGTTCTATAATCAATAGTAGTTCTAGTATGACTGCCTAATTCATATCTGAGTTCCTTCAAGACTGTTGGGTGAACAGTCTAGTCCAGATAACTTGTTGCTCTGTAGTTTAGCACTGTGTGCTAGAACCTCTTCTTGCGACTGCTCTTCATGTTTATCACCCCAAAAAGAATGGTTCCAGAGTGGGCATCCCCTGCCTCACAACACCCTGTAGGTGAAGACTGATGCGGAGAACACACTCCACTACTCTACCATGGCCTTGTCTTGGGTGCCCCCCTTGATGGTCTAATGGCATGACGGACACTTCCTGCTTCTGATGTACTAGTTCCCCCTGGACCAGATCTTGTGCTTTACTTCAGACGAAATCCAACATCACCTTCGCTCTTGTGGATTCCAAGAAGCAGAACCCATTCCCTAGCACTTTCCGTAAGACTTAATAAATGCCTCCAACACTCTAGCAGCAAAGGAGAACTAGCCACCTCTTGCTCTACTGAGTGAGCGTTTTCAGGGGGCTGGCTACTTTATGCCCCCAAAAAGCCAATGGAGCGGAGTGTCTGCCATGGGCACTTCTGAAAACCTCACCCTTGGGACTAAGTGTCTGCTAACTGTGTGTGGGGGTGGCGGGGAGGGAACAACCCTTCCTCTGATGTACATCAAGTCAAGAGAGATTTTGTAAAAATACCAAACCATGCATTTTTGCAACAAATATTTACATTCCATCTCTAACAATACTGGACTCGTGAGCATCCCACAATGAAAAAACAACTCTAAGAGAGTAAAACAAACAGCATGAAAGGCTTCCTGAAAGCATTCCCAGCAGCTGGGGACGGGGTTGGGAAGAGGCTGGACAGTGTCCGAGAGCCAAAAGGCCACCAACACTGAGGCCAATCCCAAGCCCCACAGATTTTGTGCGCAAGTGCACGGGCAGCCGCGCACGAGCCGTGTGGCTCTCTATTGCAGGCGCGTTATGTCCTGCGGAAACCACAGGATCCACGGGGCTTGGAATTAAGCCCACTGGGTCCTCACTCTTGCAGATCGCCCAAGCGGATGCACAGGGAGTTTTCCAGAGTAGAATGTTAGAACAAAAACCGTAAAAACGTGCAATTCTCTCTCCTGCGTCTACTCACTGCTAGCCAAAGTGGCCAGACTCCTAAGACCGGCCCGTGAATCTAAGCATCAAAGATTCATCGGTGTTCCGACCTTCTGCAATACAGAGTCTTTGCAAGCGACACACACGTACAGCCCTGGGAGTTTGAAAACACATCCAGAGATATTTATTTAGACCTCTGTTCTGCTGTACAGGCTCAGGGCATGTTATAATAAAGCCAAATGCATACAATAAGAATTGGTAACACCAACTAAAATTTACCTTGCCCCTTAATTTCTAACCTATCCCTGGCCACTCAAGGTGGACTAAACCAACGTGTTTTAGTCTCTTTCTGGAACATGCACAGACAAAGGAATTGGTCACCTACCTTTAGTGAATTATTTTCTCCCCTGCACTCCGGATACTCCTCCATTCGGAGGCACAGGACCCGGGAATCTCAGAGAAAAGATCCCAAATACTGACTTCCCACATTCTCATGGCCACGGCACTTTTAGCCAACGCTTCCATGGATGCGATGACATGGCCGGCTCAATCAGTGGAAAGTACTATCTCGGCAAGACAGAGGGTCTGGCTGAAATCCTGACAGGGGGATATTACCACCAAGAATCTTCTGGTTTCCAGGCCCTACAAGGGTTTTAAATTATTTGGTGTGTGTCTGGACAAGGTACTAACCGACGCAAACGACAACAGCAAGTCTAAAACTTTGCAGCAAGTAGGGTCCAAGAAAAGTTTTTTTTGTGGCCAGCCCTTTAGGGCCAGGGGGGCGTATGGGGAATCAAGAAGATTCCAACCCTAGGGAACTAGGGAGCCCCGCACATAGCTTTCCCTTTCATGTCAGAGGTGCTAAGCAGAGCAGATTCGACAGACAGAAACACAGGGGCCCCGCCCCTGGCCAGTCCAAACAGGACTCATGACTAGCCCGACTTCTCAGGGATGTACTGAGATAGTACTTGCCACTGATTGAGCCGGCCATGTCATCGCATCCGTGGAAGCATCGGCTAAAAGTGCCGTGGCCACGAGAATGCGGGAAGTCAATATTTGGGATCTTTTGAGATTCCCGGGTCCTGTGCCTCCGAACGGAGGAGAATGGGGCTTTGGTAAACCTCAGTGGGAAGGGCATTCACCACCGGGAACGCCTCTCCTTGCACCGTCCACACTGGATGCACTCAGGGCATGGCCAAGGCTCCCCGCTGACTGGAGAGACCGCAATGGGACACAGGAGAGGGGACTGCCTCCAAGCCGTTTACAGGTACAGTCCAGTTGGCAAATACTGCATCCACTATATTTGACAGTGTCAGAGGAACAACATGCAAAAACTTTAAAATGGAGGAAAACCCCACTGAAATCAGCAAGTCTGGTCGCAGGGCCCAGTATGGTTTTGAAATGCCTTCCTTCTCAGCCTTTTCCAAGAATTTCACCAGTTACATGTCCACCATCTCCAAAGCCCTTTTAAGAATCTATGATTCTTTACTGCCTGCAATCAATTCCTTTGTTGCACTCAGTCTCCCACCTCTAAGCAAGTCAAAAAATACAATAAGCCGACCAGCTTTCTAAAGACGGAATTTAATCCAAATAAAAAAGGGCAGAAGCCATCATGTTAATGGCGATTGAAGAATAGTCCCATCAAGTCTTTGGGTTGCCTACCTGACAACCTGGGGGCGTGGATCAACTCTTAATGTATGATTATCCAATGGGACGGTATCTCCAGGTCAGCCCCAAAGAACCGGAAAGAGCACCGATCTGGTCAGAGCAGGAAGGGAAAAGAGAACTTAGAGCAGTAGGTTCGGCATGGGAAAAGGTTAAACCAACAGAACTAAGGCCAGTCAATATAATTACCAAACATTATGTCAATTATGAACACTAGAGACAGCAAAAGTCGTACAGCAATGCCTTTTACTGGACCAACTACAGTTGGGGGCGGGATGCAAGCTTTCAATTATGAAGGAACCGATGTTAGAGCAGGGGCTCGGGGGGCCAAACGCAGCCTATGGCTAATTTTTAGGTGGCCCCTTTCCAGTGCCTGGATCTGGCCCCTTGGGGGTGCAGGAGCTGGGTCAGCTCCTCCACCCCCAAGTGCTGAAAGTGAAGAGCTCAGGAGAAAGGAGTGGAGAGGAAGGCAGGCACACAAGGCTAAGGGACAGGTCCATGATATGGTCCCTCTTCTTCCCGGGTACAGCCCCTTAAGAACTCCCACTCCCAGCTTCCATGCAGCCCTTGGAGCTTATACCAATATTCAAGGTGGCCGCTGGGATGGAAAGGGTTCCCCGCCCTTGGTTTAAGGGCAGCATGCCAAGGAGTTTTGTCACCGAAAAACCAATTCCAAATCATTTCCCAAAAAAAAAAGCGGACATCTGCCGAGTTTCAAGTATCAGAGACTCCCAAGATCAACTAGGTCTCGAGTCTGCACAGGGCGAAAGGAAATTTCGACTCAGATGCAAAAATATTGATGCAACATTTAGAGAGGATGAACTCCCCACAATGCACAGGATGCCATCAGCACTCCGCTTTAATGAGGAAAGTAATTCCAAGTACATTGAAAATTACAGGGCAGTTAGGTTGCTCAATTCTGACAGTATAATAGTGGCCAAACATTGGCCGCGTGCCTGAGCAAAGTCTGCTGGAAGTTATGAAGAGAAGGATCAAAAGGAAGCGTGAAAAGGGACGGATGACACTGGAAAATCTGCACCAGGGATTTCGGACTAATGGAATGGGCTGGAGCAGGCACGCCAGCTGGTGCCACAAGTGGCAGCACCTACATACACAACTAGAATGCCACCCAGAGCTGGCAGTCCAGCTCTGCCACAAATTACAGAACCCTCTCCTTTTTGGAGTGAACAGAAACAGGGATGATGCCTCTGAATGCAAAATGTCAATGTCTTATTTGAGAGTCCAAGCAGGGAACAGTAAGAATGCCATCGTGTTCAACAGAGTTTTATGAAATGAGATCTGTCACTGAATTTCCTTTTCCCACACAGGGCAGAGGAAACTTGATTTTGCTATGCGTCTTCTCCCAAATTCCTCTGTTCGTACAAGGCAGTCACACACAGAGGATGGACCAGCAAAGGGTTGCGTGTTCAAAACATTTGATGCAAACCCCTAATTCAGCCAGAAAGAGGATACACAGAGAAGAAAGCTATTTTTCGGCCTCATCAATGAGAAAACTGAATATGGATTTCAATGATTACCACATTAAACAAAATACACATCTTCTCAGTGGCTAGGGTCATTACGATAGATCACACTGATCGATGCTTTATGCAGTAGAGAAGAAAGGCAGGATTTCAGTCACTAGTACAGTGAGAAAGCTACGAAAATGATTAATTTACTCCAATAGGGTCATCTGCTCCAACGTTTAACCACAAACCTACCCTTCAGATTCTAGCTCAGCGCAAAGAAAGGGTTGATTGTCAGACATCTCTTCTACTTGGATGCAGAATCAAATTAATCCCATTAAAACCTCAGGCTCCAAATTACTTTGACTGAAGCCAATACAATGCTTGCCCTTTAATCACAGGCTGCAGACAGCGTCATTTAATTGGGGATGAAAGACAAACATTCTGAGACCAACAGAAGGAGAATCCAGATGGGATCCATGACCAAAAATCCCAAACGCAAAGGTGTGCTGTTGAGACAAAGTTAGTAATATCACAAATGATAATACCCATCATGCACCTTGAGACACACCCCGGCCGTAATCGTGCACTTGTTACAAGTGGGAAAGCTACCGAAACAAGTTCACATCAGCTGGTACGTGGACTGCACACGTAAATAACCCTAGCCTCTCACAGCACCGCTATGGCATTAGCTGAATTGGGACCGCGCACCCTGCATTGTCACTACGGCCTAAAACGAACTCAAGAGAGGCCTGTTGATTTGCAGCGGGTTTCGCAAGCTTCTCTCTCCTTACCATTCTGTTCCTCCAGCTCGTTCCCGATTTCCTGCCCCATTTGTTTTTGCCGGGACAAGATGGAGGACAGCGCATCAAGTCCAGCATCTTGCTCTGCACAGAAAGGATACAAAGACACAAGTGAGAAAAAACAAGCCCTGCTGACAACAGATCCCAGAGGAGACGCAGAATCATCCAGAGAGCGTTGGCAAAAATAGAGGGTCCAAAGCCTTCCACCGCATTAAGCTGAATTCTTGCCTCAAGTTTTTTTTGCTTTTTTTTTTTGTTAGATAATAATGAAACTAATGTGCATGGTGAGTAATTTGTCTGTGCTCTGGTCAGGACATTTAGCCAGGACTCTGTAAACCTTCAGGGACTGGACTTACAGCTGCTAATCAATTGTAACTGTGTTGGATTCTTCAGTGCACGAATGCTGCAGAGCCCTGATTAGCCCTTCTGGTTTTTTCCAAGGAGTGTTTAACATGACTAAGACAAACAGGTGATGCAAGCACCAAAGAATTCAAAAGGAAGTTTTTCAAGCCGTGAGCAAGTTTAGCACACTTGGGGGAGAGGAACCAAGGGAGCTGGCAGCGTGAGATATGGCAAACGCAGCCACACTATAGATTTCTCCCCCCCCCCAACTTGTGAAAGCTTCCCAATCTGATCTAGAGGACCTGGCACAGCAGGGGTTGTGCCCCCATGCAGACCAAAAACAAGCGATTCCCTAGCCACAATTGCTGTAGTTTGCACTTGCTGAAGGCAAACAAAATCCCACCCCCCACTTCACAGGTTGACGGTACAGGGGCAGCGAGATACTGTTCAGCTGCAGCAAGAGAACCAGAGGTTAAAAACCTGACCTGTGTATCAAGCACATGTGTGCACTTTTATGAAGTGCCAAAAGGCTCAGGGTAAGATGCACTGAAGACTTTTTAAACCACAAAACAAAAAAACACCACCCCCCTTTCACAGTCGTCATCCCCAAACAAAATTCATTTCACTGCCATCCACCGGGTTAACAAGTTTCTCACCCTAACGGAACAAGACCTGCTTGTCTGGGAAGGGGAGAATTATCCCCCAACCTTGCTTCAAAAAGAAATGGTCGAGTTCTCTCGCAACAACCATAGGCAAGTGAAAGAAGCAGGACTTGGAAGATAAAAGCCAACTCCCGACGTTTTCTGCCATCAAGCAAGCCTGAGAGACCAGAGGCTGCTGCTCGAAGCCAGCAGGCTAAGAGATCCCAGTGTCCTTACAGAACTTCATGTGCTCTAGAACCTAACCCAGGCTAGAGACAATTTCAGAGGGGTTTTGGGTTTTTTACCTTGCACAATTCTCTGCTGCTGTTGTCTGATATCATCAAACCCAAGTCCTCTGGTTTCCTCCGATTCTTCCAAGAGCCACGGGTTTGTCTTGCCTTGCTGGATCCCTCCGGTCATTAGGCTGGATCTGAAAATATTTTTTTAAGAGGTTTAAATAATTCTTCAAAATAAAATGTTTTTTCTACCAAGTGATTGCCCAGCAATTAGAAAACAGCAATGCACACTCTTGTCATACTGCACACAAGGCCACAAATGTTTTAGCCAGATTTCCAATTAGCAGCTATAATTTCCTAGCTATTTTGACATAGCCCGTCTCCTACGCTGCCTGAAAGTAACAGGGGGAGCTGGGAACTTGGGCTCTGAAGCAAATACAATTAACATGCATCTACAGAACCCAAGTTAATGTATGCATTTACCCATATTGAGTCATGGTCACACAGAGGCAATTGTTGCAAAAAGGGAAACACTATGATAAACATTTAAAGCATTCTCTCCCTTCCGAGGGGAGTAATGGAGTAAGGAATGAAGTATCCTGGTCTTTGAATCAAGGTAAGGACTTGTACAACAGCACATCAGTATGGACATAGCAGAGACTAGGACACTGGTTATCAGACAAGTGTCTAATTTCTGCATTTCAAATATGGAGAAGAGTCAGGCAATCACCCCTCTATATTTCTTGGAGTGGCCTCAAGGAATCATGTCATCCCACCCTTCACTGAAACTATTTGAACTGCAGAAAGATTTTGGGTTAAGTATCAGGAGATTTTTCTGCCTCCAAGAAGAGCTGTTGGACAATGGCGCACAGAGGCGGCTACAGAGTGCTGACCATTAGAAGCTATTAACAACGTGGGTAGGTGTAACTGGTCCAGCTCCACAGGATAAACGCATCCTGCAGGACCTCTAGCTCCTTTCCACTCCTACAATTCTATAAATCAAACTTTTCTCCTGTTATAAAAACAAAAGTGTGTTATGACTTATGAGACTATCATGCTGGTTGCAATAGAAAATATTCTTAAAATTTTGACCCTGGTTACATTGCATCTAGAGCAAAAGATTAGAATACATTCCTCTGAAATATTTTCTCAGTAATACAGACTCTCTGGTTCCTCTTATTTCAATGGAGGAACGAGCCAATGCATCTAAAGGATTCCGAAGCATACTTATGTAAAATGCTAAGCTTCTCTGAAAACATTTCTAGTACGCCTTCTGTTTGTGTCCGTCTTCCACGGCTCGTGAAGCGCTGAAAGCTGTGGAGTTGCCGAGCGGAGCTCCGCAGCTAGAGCTCTGCAGGGACTGGAGCACATCTTTTAGCAAGTCGGGGTCACGGCTTAAAAATCCTACGTTTTTTATTGCATTTGTATTTGTCTTTATTGAGTTTTTACAACGGATGGCAGATCTCCTATACACTACGTGTAGGTTACACAATTCAAAATACCCAAACAGTTTTATACATTAAGAAACTATTAATATATGGATATTGATCTGTTAAAGTACAGGAAGAATTCCTACATTTGCTCAGTTTATCTAGTTCTGACTGGCTACGCTCCATGCCTGAGGAAGGGCCCCCCCCCCCCCCGTGTGGCCCAAAAGCTTGCTCATTCTCACCCCAGCAGTTAGTCCAACGAAAGATCACTTGACCCACTCAGGAAGAATTTGACATACAATAGAGTCTGCTCCTCTTTTGCATCCAAGCCTCCAATTTCAATCAAGAGGTGGCTCTGAATAAACAAACTTGATGAGACCAGGCCCTACACAAATATGTTCCCTGACTCACCAACATCTTTAAGGCTGAACTGAACACACTGTTACCTAAAACACCATAACCCAAGCCTGTATTTAACATCTTTCATGAGCAACCAGGACACAGTGCAACTCAAGCCAAGATCAAAAATCAGCACAAAACCATTTTTAAAAATCAAGCTAGAGGATTCCTTAAGCCACAAGACGGGAGAGCAAGCAAGACAAAGGAAATACAACGTGCAAAAGTGCCCGCATCAGAAACAAAAACAAGCTTTCTTCTATGGAGGAGTTTGAGGAAAGGTCCTGACAATCTGAATTTCAGGGGTTATCCTAGCTGCCAGCTGCGGGTTTGCAGTGACCGAGAGACATCTGCTGGCTAAGAAGAAACTCACCACTGCTGGGAAGCACTGAACATGCCTCTGAGCAAGAATGTTTGGGGGGTCCCTGTGCACCAAGATGAGAGAGCTGCACCTGTCACACACTGGATTTCATATGCTCATAGTTCACCTTTAAGACGTTTCAGCCTCTCTCAGACCCCCCCGCATATTCAGCAGGAATTCAAGTTTCCCAGAGCAAATATTTTTAATTTTATTTTATTACACTTTGGGGGCCAAGTGTTTATTCAAGCTCATTCATTTCTTCCCCTAAAAACCCTCACCTGTTCACTATAGCTAAGTACTACAAAAACAAACAAAACACGATTGAACACACCAGACGCTGATCTGCTTGGTAATTGGGAGTATTTCCTAAGAAATGGCTTATTAAAATGGCTGCAAAGTGAGCTCTGATTCCACAGCAAGCTCTCGGAGCACAGAAAGAATGCCGTCTAAGCTTCCAATGCAACAGCTATCCTAAGTGCAATTTTTACTTTTACTGTTATTAACAATAAGCTCCGAGCCACTTCTGCAAGGGCAGCAAATCTGTATAAAAAAATCGATCCCTCGGCTCTTTGTGGGGCTAAAGATAGCTATGACTCATGAGCCACTCGTGCTGGTAGTTCAGAGAGAGAGAGAGAGAACAAACTAATTTTAAAATGACCATTTAGAAAGAAATCTTTTCAAAACTAAGTGAGAAAGAGGCTACTATCCCTCCCCGTTCTGGAAGGCCAGGCAGTTGGCTAGCAAGATCGCAAACCTAACTACCATTTTAAACTTATCTGACCACTGCATGGCATGACACTGTCTCTCTTCCATTAATCCGCTCTATTCTCTGAGTTTGGGTCATGACAACTGGTCTGCCTGTTACAATAATCTTTTTGACATTTCTGGTAACTACCTTCCTACACAAACCAGCCTAACTTCCGCCTTCCTCGGAGCTTACCATGTTTCGCTCTGGCGGTGTGAAGATTAAAGCTTATCCAATTAGCCACCTACTGCCTCCCCCAAGTTAATCACTTAAATCTTTGAAATCGTCACAGTGTAGTGGACTGTGCAGATAGCTTTTGATTACGGGAGCAGATTTAACTAATTATAAGGCTTAGCAATGCGCCCAAATATAAAAGAGGAGGGGGTATAAAAATCAGAGGGCTGTGTCACTGCTTAACAAGCAGGGGCTTAGCTTTTAGAAGGCATTGTTTCACGGCTAATTCTTATAAAACTTCCCAAGTAACTTAGATTAGTCAACCAATGCTCACTTAGACCAAGGCCAAACACTGAGGCTTACAAGTTTTAGAATAACTATCAGTAAGAGCGAGCTTGAAATGAAACCCAGGTCATAGGAGAACTGGTTGTATGGTTAATTGAACTCCCTCAAAGTACCACCTCAGCTTGGAGCAACCAGAGCAGCAAACGTCTCCATTCCAAACTCAGCATTTGTTCCTAGTCAGTTCCCAGTCATGGGACAACAGCCACCGATTTATTTCAGTATACAAAGATCTCAGATTCCACTGAGCCTGAATGATGCACACACCTCAGCACCACCGTCTACCACCCCCTGGTCAGGAGCCTTTCCCTGGCAGCGATGCTCCTGGTAGCGAGGGACCGTTACAGAAGGGCTGAGCATTTCCTAGGGCCCACACTCTCGCTCAAACTCAACACTTCACAGGTCGGAACGCTGAGCTACCAGAAACCTTGTCTGCTAATGTGACACGCGCTGCTGCTCCCACCGACTTTAAAAACAGGGTGTGGGGAAACTCAGGCCGGGGTCCAAATGTGGCCCAGGGCAACTTTTTATGTGGCCCCTTTCCAGTTCCTGGATCGGGCCCCTGAATCCAATTCCTAACTCCAACCACTGAAAGACGGAGCTCAGGGTAAGGGAGCTGAGATGAGGGGCCTGTACACAAGGAGAGGGGACAGATCCAGGACACACATGCATGACCTGGGCCTTCTTTTTCTTCGGTGCACCCTGTTCGCACCCAAACCCCAACTTCTAGGAGGCTCTTGGAGTTTGTACTAATTTTCAAAGTGGCCCCAGGAGGGAAAAGGTTTCCCATCCTAGCTTTAAAAGGAGCAGAAGTGGGTATAAGTAAGGGACGCTGAGTTGGTGTAATAACCTATTACAGTTACACACACCCCTGTCTAGACGGTATCTTAATTCCTCTACAATAGGAAAGGCAGTAGACTCTACCTTTCGTTACCCCTCACTCAACCTGCTTTCACAAGAAGTGTACCATACTTCCCATACTGCAATAATGCCAAGCAAGTTATCACACCCCAGGGCTGGTCTCCAATCCACATTCGCGTGATCAGACAGGTAATCATGACTATCAGTGTGAAAGCCACCAGCGTTTCCGGCTCATCTAGCACTCGCCAAACTCTGAAATCTCTCAGCCCGTGAAAGCCTCCCAAAGGAACTGGAAGGCCCATATCACTTGGAATATTGGATAGCCAAGAAAGTGAGAAACGCTGGAAAATATACTGAAGCCAATGACGCTAGACGAGCAGGCAGCTCATCTATTTTAGAGACCAATTCTAGTCCTTGGGTGTTTGCGGTCCCTTGTATCTCGGAGTCCCTGCCACGGTTGCTGAATGCATTGCAAGCAGCTCCTGCAGGCGTGGTTCTCATTGCAGAGAGCACGCAGGATGGTCACTAATACACATGCTAGGATGATCTAAAACAAAAAACTTTACAGTTTAAGACACCATTAAAAGGGACAACCATTTCCAAAACATTTCCTCTTCAAAAACATTTCACAAAATATATTCTTCCCTAACAAACTCCAAAAACCATGAAAAATTAATTACAATTGCAATTCAAAAAACATTTAACATACAACACGTAAACGCCAAAAAGCATGGAAATTATGTCCAAATTTTCTGTCTACATTTCATAATTTACCATCAACATTAAGGGAACATATGTACTTAATTTATTACCATATATACTTAAACTTATTACTATTTACCACTAACTAAACTAGGACATTATTTCTTGACAGGTCATTTATCTTAAGTCAGCTACGAAACATTTTTCAGACTGCCTTAACTCTGTCCTTTTGAGCAGAATTGCATTGTATACAACCGATTGTATAAAGCTGTCTTCAGTCACATTGTGAACATTTCATTGTATAAACTGTATATCATTTCTATAAATGTTAAGGACAGAGTTACGGCAGCTTGAGAAAAGTATCATAGGTGAATAAATTCAGTTTCTTTCTCCATTTTCTCTCTCTCACACACACACAGCAGGAGGGGCCGTTGAGAGGAGGCTTTGCAGAGGAGTGGGAGAGATTTTTAGGGGATGTGGTAGGGTGCGATCGAGGTTTCAGAGGAGCGGAGGGGAGCAGATGGCAGCTGCAGGGTTGGGGTGGCTGGATTTTTCCAGTGGGGTTGGTGGTGGGGGAAGCTTCCTCTAGGGTCAGGAACGAGGTCCCCTTAGTCAAGGCAGAGTGGTATTAGTAGGGAAACGAGAGGCAGAATCCCTTCACCTTCCTGCGCAGCGACATGTTAACTTACCCCTCATCCAAAAGCACAGCAACTACCAGTCTCCTAGAGGGGAATGGAAATGCCTCGCCAAAACCCCTGCAGACATTGGACTTGGGCACAAGTAGCTGGGTGCCAATCTTTGAGCACTCCCTCGCAGGACACCTCGGGGCAGCTCCCCACGTCTTCATGGGGAAAGTGCAGCACACATACGCTACTAAGCAACATAAAGGAGGCAGCCTGCTGCCATCCCACGTCATATAGAGGGGTAGGATGGAACCCTGCTGCCCTGAGCGCCAAGGGCCTCCGCTCAGCTACAGCACGGACCAGACTGAAAACGCGATTGGCCCCAACAGTTCTTGAGCTGAGCAGGGGAATTTGATGCCTGGGGGCATGTAGGGAGGGAAAAGGGATTGAAGGCAGCTACCTACCCCTCACTGACAGCGACCCCTCTCTTCACCTGAGAGCTGCAGATCAAGGAATCATCCAGCTGCTCCCAAGGCGCATTGTCCTTCTCCCCGGCCATGTCTCTTTACCCGTCAGTTAAGTGGGTCCCTAACATGCTCCCTCTGAAATGAACAGTGTGGGCTATTCCAAGGACATGTTTTATTCTGGGACCCAGGACAGAAAGGTGGTGGCCCCAGCATCCAGGGATCTAGCTCAGCCCCAATTGCCACCCGGTATGCACAGGTGGGGCAAGCCCCCAGAGGGGCCTGTTGCTGCTGGATGCTTGTCAGGCAGCATTCAATGGAGAGCATGGAAAGCCGGGCTCACGCTGCACAGGGGCTCAGGATTAGCAAGGCTCGACAACAAGGCCTTAAGTGGAGCTTCATCCCCAGTTGCTCAGCTTTGAGGAAAAGCGGGGTGGGGGGGGGGTGTCTCTGGACACGACACCCCCGCCCCTGCCAAGCACACATGCGCAGGGGACGGCAATGGAAGGGGCAAAGCAAGGGGGGGGGGGGGGGGGAAGGAGGACATATGTGGGGTCTGACTGTTCCTAGCGCTCCCAGAGACAGGACTGTGGTCTAAGGTCCCCCTTTCTCTCCTCTTGCACCAGGCAGCGCCTTCTTCCAGCGTGGGGGTGGGCAGCGCACCCTGATCTTGGGAGAGGGCAAGCTCAGGGATCACACCAGCAGGGAGAGCGCTCTCACACAGATCCAGAATCTGCACAAGATACCTGGGCTGGAGCCCTGCACCAGCTGGTTCCCAAGGTAGCCCTTTTCCAGAGATTCCTCCTCCCTTTCCCGCACCGGTCAGCTACCCCTGGGAGAGGTGCCTTCCACACACCCAAGCCAGAGCAAGGCAAGGGTTACCTGCTGCCTGCGAGCATAATCCACAAAGCCCTGGAACAGCCCAGGGATCCTGGCTGGTCTCCCCTGCTCAGCAAAAGCAGGGGGTTGGGGGCTCAGTTTGCTGGAGCAGTGGTCAGGTTAGGGCCATGGCTAGGATGTGGGGTGGGGGAGGGGGTTGGGGGCTCAGGTTGAGGCTTGGGGTGTTGCACAGGGGGCAGGAAGTAGAAACGAGGGTGGGGGGGTCAGGTCCGGGCCTGTCTCTTATACACATCTAGATGTGTATAAGAGACAGGGCTTAAGGTGTTGCAAGGGGGGAGGTAGGAGCAGGGGTTGGGTTTCAGGTCTGGGTTTGGGGTGTTGCACAGGGGGCAGGAAGTAGAAACGAGGGTGGGGGGGGCAGGTCCGGGCTTTGGGGATCTTGTGCGGGGGGAGGGAGGTAAGAGTTGGGGGGGCGGCCATTGGCCCCAGCTTTCTCCACTGCTGCCCCCCAGCTCAGCCAGCACCAGCTGACCCAGAGTCAAGTCACTGCACCTAAAGGAGGCTGCCTCAGGCTTCCCCCAGCTCCACTCCAGTGGAGATCCATCCCCAGGTCAGGAGGCTCGTTGGCGTGGAGCGAGCCTGCCTGCCACCGGTGATATACAGCCGGGAACAAGCTGGCTGCTCCCCGCCCGACTCTGCTCCTTCCCAGCTTGGGGGGCTCACAGGTAAGGCACCGGCAGGGGCACTGCCAGAGCTTGAAAGCAGCAGAGGAGGGGGAGGGAAGTGGCAGTGAGTCCTCACTCACGCTGCTCAAGCTCACCGCCAAGCTTGCCCCTCTGCGCATGCACGAGCCAGCAGAACTGATTTTCTAAATCTATAACTCAGTTTTAGCTGCATAAAACGCTCTCAGACTCCAGCAGCACTTGATGTAGATGCCAGACTACAAGTCTGTGAAGTCTCAGGGCTCAGAGTTTGCGCTTGCATGCCCTTCTCTTACCAGCATATACCAAGCTTGTGGCAGAAGCTGCCAGGAGCAACCCTGCCCTTTCCAGGTGACCTTCACTGAGACTCTGGCTTCCAGGTTGACTAGGCCTGATTTTGCAACCGGCCGCATGGAGGATTTTGCAATACCGGGGGAGGGGGCCTACAGTCAGCATGGCTGGAGGGGTAATTCTCTGATTGGTACAGCCAGGTAACCACCCAAGGACCAATCACGATTGAGGGGTAGGGGGCTTTTAAAAAGAAAAGCCACACCTCTCAGGGGAGTCTTCCATCTTGTCTTCTGTTTGCTCTGGGATACTGAGCTGGTTTTGCTATGGAGCTAAGGGAATTTTTCCTGGTCTGTTTGGACTAAACTGAACTTAAGGACTGAACCCCTTTGCTGCAAGGCAAAGGCGCACCTGAAGCTGTGAGTAATTGAATGTTACATCGGAGGGACCAGTTTAGGCCAGATGCTACTAAAAAGGCCATTGTGCCTAAACTGTTCTGATCAATTGCTTTTGCTCAAGGATTCAAAGTACCTCACATGGTTGGTTAACCTGTGATGCTGGGTTTAAAATACCATTAAAGTAATATTCCTTTTTCTTGATCTAAAAGATCTGTGTGTGTG